>JANAVB010038617.1:1531764-1599103 GCA_029216955.1 Iris pallida | reverse complement strand
AAATGACATAAATCAACACAATATTGTTGGGGACGATGCAAGACTGCCAAAATATTAGTCATGACAATAGTCTGGACTGCCACAATTTTGACAGTCCTTTGTCATCCCAAAAGGAAATGTTTCGATTCTTAAGCTTCAAAACTCCATTAATGGAGTTTGAAACTTATGAAATAATCCCAAATGGGACTTCTACTAATAAACTATGCAAAATATATGGATTAATGTTTAGGGATTTAGGAAAGAAGAAGAAGAAGAAGAAGAAGAAGCCAATTTTTATTTCTTTTTATATACTTAAAGTTGTGTTGCCTCCTAACAATTTTTTCAAGGATATTTTGTGTATTGAAAATATACAATATTTGTGCTGCCCCTAATAATCTTTGTATAGTGCCCTCAACATTTGACTTTAAAGACAGGTACGAGTGAAAAATGAATGAAAAAAAAAAAAAAAACATACTTGCAAACTTATTATGTCTGACGAAATGCCGCAAAGAAACAGTAAAGACTAACCAGCAAAATACTCTTGCAGAGGTGATGAACGGAGGCGGCGCCGACGATGTCCCTGCGTTCCTCGAGGCTCCGGTCGTAATAGTCGGAGGCGACCCTCCTGAAGACGAAGTCGCCGGCGCCGAGGGAGGCGAGTATGGCCGAGAGGCGCGACTCCGTGGTCTCTGCTCTGCCGCTGGCGGGGGCGGCGATGGAGAGAGAGGAGAGGTGTTGGGCTTGTAGGTGGAGCTCGAGCGCTGTGATTCTTTGGAGGATGTGGATCTGGCGCTGCTCCAGCTTCCCCAGCGCGTCCATGGCTCTCTTCTTTTGGCGTTCGTCTGCGTCAATTTTTTTACACGTTCTTCCAATAGTATAGGGAAAAACTCGACCCGTCGGATGGCATTAAGTAACCCTGCTAGTTACTTGCACGTGCATTGGCATGTTAAAAAAGGGTTACTTATAGGCTTTTTCTATGGCCACCACACAAATTACTAGGGGCTATCCCAAAAATGTTCAAAAATATTACAAGTTTGCCATCATTTTTTTTTACTTGGGGCTAGCCCAATTTTTTCCAGTTAGTAGGACTGCTAACATACTGGCAGTCCTAACATTATGTTAGGACTGCCAGCAAGTTGGCAGTCCTCGGAGGAGAAGAAGAAGAAGAAGCAGCAGCAATAGCACCTACATCCATCCATCCATGTCTCCTCCTCTCTCCTCCTCCTCCTCCTCCTCCGGCCCCGTCCTCCGCCCCCTCCGCTTCTCCACCGCCGTCGCCTCCTCCTCCTCCGGCCCCGAAGAAGAAGAAGAAGCAGCAGCAACACCTATATCCATCCATCCATCCATGTCTCCTCCTCCTCCTCCTTGCTCCTCCTCCTCCTCCTCCTCCGACCCCGTCCTCCGCCCCCTCCGCTTCTCCACCGCCGTCGCCTCCTCCTTGCTCCTCCTCCTCCTCCGGCCCCGTCCTCCGTCCCTCCGCTCCTCCACCGCCGCCGAACTCGACTTCATGCACGTCATCCACTCCCGCTACCCCTCCGATGGAGCAAGGAGGAGGAGGAGGAGGAGAGAGGAGAGAGAAAAAAAATCTAATATTGGGCTGCCCCCAAGTAATTTTCGGGACGTCCCCAGTAAAAGTTTTTCAAACCTGGGCTGTCTCCTAGTAAAATGACGCCCCCAGTAATTGTTGTGGTGCACATAGAAAAAGCCTTACTTATAAGGGCACTTCACTTTTTGATCAAGGCTAGTCCATTTTAAATTTTGTATTATTTACAAGTTTGTCATTGAAAAAATTGATCAGGGCTATCACACTCTTTGGTATAAAAGTCATTTTTTCTATTTTTTTCCCTCTTCTTCTTCCTCAAGGACTGCCCAATTTTCTGACAGTCCTACAAACCGAATGGACTGCCAGAAAACTGGGCAGTCCTGAATACAGTAAGGACTGCCAGAAAAATGGGCAGTCCTTTGTTTCACATGCTGTGACTTAGGACTGCCCAGTTTTCTGGCAGTCCATTCGGTTTGTAGGACTGTCAGAAAATTGGGCAGTCCTTGTCGACGCAGAGTTTTCTCGTTCGTGCATACTTGTGTTTACTTTAAATGGGTAATTTTCCACTCCGAATGTAGTTTAATTCAAATGGGCTACAGACAATTGAAATAAACAATGTAATGGATGCTTGAATTTTTCAATTTAATTTCTAGGGTTTTGGAAACAAATAGAGAAAGAATTTGGGTGCCATCGATTTTCTTGAGAATGAAATTTGGAAGAGAAGAGGAAGAAGAGAAAATTTCTAGGGGGGAAGAAATTTCTAGGGATTTTTAAATTAACTTCTTGCTTGGGGATGGAGAAATGGTGGAGGAGAAGAGGAAGAAGAAGAAGAGAGGAGTTAGGGTTTAGGAAGAGAGAGAAAAATTTTTGCAAATGAAAGAAAAAATTTTGGTTTGGGAGAATTTCACTTTGGGACAGCCCTAAATCAAAAAATTGGGATGTCCTGAGTAAAACCCAAAAAAAATCTGGACTAGCCCCAATCCTGATCAAAAAATGAAGTGCCTTTACAAGTTACCTAAAAAAGGCTTTTTATATGGGCACATCCAATTGTTATCAAGGCTAGTCTTTTTTTTTGTTTATCTACAAGTTTGCCATTGAAAAAACTTATCATGGCTATCCCACTCTTTGGTATAAAAGCCAATTTTTCTAATTTTGTTCTTCTTCTTTCTCAACTCATCCAAGAACAAAAGAAGAACAAGAAAAAGAAGAAGAGAAAGAAGAACAAAAACAATAAAAATGAGAATTCTGATGGGGATTAAACCCTAATTTTCTTTCTCAACTCTTCATCACTATCTCCAAGTATAATGGGATTTTAACTAGTGTAAACGAGAAGAAGAATAAAATGAGAAGAAAACATCCAAAAATTAAACCCTAATTTTCTTCTCATTTCCAATTTTGATGGCACCCAAAGGCTCCTCATAATGCACAAACGAAATCATAATATTGTTGTTCAACTAGTGTAAACAAGGACTGTCCAATTTTCTGTCAGTCCTATAAACTGAATAGATTGCCAGAAAACTGGACAGTCCTAAGTCACAGCATGTGAAACAAAGGACTGTCCATTTTTCTGGCAGTCCTTACTTTATGTTGGACTGCCAGAAGAATGGGCAGTCCAACTCACAACATGTGTAACTTTGGACTGCCCAACTATCTGGCGGTCCAGTCTGTTTATTGGACTACCAGAAGAATGGGCAGTCCAAAGTTACACATGTTGTGAGTTGGACTGCCCATTCTTCTGGCATACTCCGTATGTAGTTTAATTCATTCAAATGGACTACAAAGAATTGAAATAAACAATGTAATTGATGCTTGATTTTTTCAAATTAATTTCTAAGGTTTTGGAAATAAATTGAGAAAGAATTTGTGTGCTTGAATTAATTCTTCAAAAGAGGAGGATGATGGAGGAGAAGTGGAAGATGTTGGAAAGAGGAAGATGTTGGGGATTGAGGAGAAGTGGAAGAAGAAGAAGAGAGGGGTGAGGATAGAAAAAATTTTGCAAATGAAGGGAAAAAAATGGGTTTGGGGGGGGGGGGGGAATTTGGGATAGCCATGATCAAAAATTTGGACTAGCCTTGTGAAAAATAAAAAAATTTGGGCTAGCCACAGTCCGGACTAGCCATGATCAAATTTGGTTGTGCCCATATAAAAAGCCAAAATAAGTCGAATAACTCCACAACATACATGTTTGGTCCACTGCACCCTCCCTCTACTTCCACCAAATAAATAAAAAAAATAATATGTCCCCGTTGTTCGATCTACTGATCTTCCGTCATCCAGCCAGAGTCTTATACCTCTCCTCGGTAACCACAAGAGTCATTCGAGTTTGGGTAATAATTAGTTATTACTAGAAGATGCACTTGCGCTGCAAGGTTAAACCATTTTTCTTTCTTTCTTTCTAATCTTATCAAAAAAATAATTTTAAATTTTAAATTTAAATTAAATTTTATTGTATATATATATATTTATATTTTAATTAAAATTTGTAAAATTTTAATTGTAATTTGTTATGGATAAATATTTTTATGATATTGTTGGAAAATAGTTCAAATATTTACAAATATTTGAATTAAATTTTGTTAAACAATGTAAATATTTTTTTTATGTTTTTTCCTTTACATTCAATTTTTAAATAGTTTTAAATTTAATTTTTAAATATATATTTGTACGGACTAAAAGAGAGAGAGAGAGAGAGAGTTTTTATTCGTAATTTTTTTAAGAAATGGTGGATAATAAAGTAAATTTTTAACTTCGATAATTTTAAAAAAATAAAATGATTCATGATATACATACGACTTATACGGTTAAATCTTGAACCGTTTTGAAGTCCCATTATATACTGAAAGATAGATGGTACATGATTAATGGATGGATATGATACAGACAGATATATTATTAGAGAAACTTTATTTATATAAACCTGTCTGTTGAATAGTGTATGAATTATAACTTTTTTCTATTTTATACCTGATGGATTCCAAAAACTTCAACTAATTTAGATGGATATTATTTATCCATTGTTGAGTGTCATACACACAAATATGGTTGTTAGTGGAATCCCAAAACTTCACTAGCTACAGTAGAAACTCTATAAATTAATACTCGATTATTTAATAAACTCTCTAAGATAATATTTTTGGCCGGTCCCGACTCGGGGATAGGGTGCTAAATTAATAATTCGCTAAAATTATAAGATAATACATTTTTGATAATTTCTTCAGACCCCATATAAAATATAAATTAATAATTCCTTATATATATCATATTACATGAATGATTTATGAAGGTTTCTTGAAAAATGACTCAATTGTCTTTTGTTTTTTGTTGAAATCAATTTCCCCTTGAATCTCGTCTCTAATTTTCCTTAGCATGGTAAGAACTTCTGGTGTTGTTTTCTCATAGCTCAACAAGAAATTGTTCAATGTGATTGCCGCTTTAATAGCTTCGTTTCGCGAAGGGTGCTTGATTGTAGAACTTTCATCATCTTCTTCATCGATATCATCTTTATTAATTTCAATAACGCTTTCAATAATTTCTTCATCAGTCAACAACTGTGCAACTACATTTTCTTCTGGGTGAGTCAGAACATCTTCGACATCCATTGCATTGCGATAACCCAACTCTTTTAATTAATAAAATATTAATTAATATATAAATTAATAATTATTAATTTATCGATTAATTAATAACTCTTTTAATTAATAAATTTTGGTGGTCCCAAGTGTATTATTTTATAGAGTTTCTACTGTAATTTAGATGGATGTTATGTATCCATTGTTGGATGTCATACACACAAATATGATTTTTAGTGGGATCACGCGACAGTCATATGAACATGCGATGTATTTTTTTTGACTGTCGTGTATGAAATGTAAATTCTTTAGCATCAAACATTATCTTCTTACTTTAGCCCTAACATACATGCATCTTTCTTATGATAATTCAGCTTCAGCTCGAGTTTAGGTCGGGTTGGACTATGGTCGTGTTTGGGTCGGTTTGGACTATGGTCAAGTTTGGGTTTGTTCGGGCTAGGGTCAGTCGGGTCAGTTGTGGGTTTTGATGGGGTAGGATTCGAGTCAGATTTAAGTAACAATCAGGTTCAAAAGGCCTATCAAAATAATTTACCTAAACACAGACCAGTCAATGATAGTCAAAAATTCGAATCCGATCCGATTTCGTATCCGAACTTTCGGATATTTTTCGAAATTTTCGATATCGGATATCCGAATATTTTTCGGATATTATCTTTTTTTCGGATACGAATTCAGATATTAAGGTATTCGAATCCGTTAATATCCGATCCGACTTTAAATTGCAAATTTTAGATATCGAATTCGGATATCGGATTCGGATATCCGAAATTTTATATACATTATAGTATAATGTATATGTAATATATATTAATTAATTGAGAATATTAAAAAAAATTCTCAACTGACTTTTACATAAATCAATCATAATATAATTTATATATAATAGTAATATATATTAACTACAGTTTACAACAAAAGAAAAAAAGACTCAAATATGTAGAGCAATTGAATTTGGTTTTCGAATATTCGGATAATAATTAAATTTTTATATTTCGGATTTCGGATTTCAGATAATCGAATAATAGCATTCAAATTTTTTCAGCTAATCGCATCGGATATTATCTGATATCCATTAAACTAGACTTGAAGTGTCAAAAGAGATATTCGTTCAGATATCGGATCGGATTCGGATATTAAAAAAAAACCGGATACGAATTCGAAGTGTCAAAAAGATATCCGTTCGGATATCGGATCGGATTCGAATATTACAAAAAAAAAATCGGATACGGATATTGTCCTGTCCGTATCGATAAGCATCCGTTGACACCCCTACCTACACAAGTCTGATATTTGAATATCCAATCTTAAGAGTGTTTTAAGAGCTCAAGAAAAATTTATAAAGCGCACATAATTCGATTTTTGTGTTTATGATGAATTCAACGAACCACCCACCTGATGACCAAGATCAGCTTCTTCTGCTGCTTTTGGTCCTCACTAAACTTGCGAAATTTCTTCTTCAGATGTTCCATCTTCTTACAATAGAAACAATCGACATACTTATTCGGCATAGATTGCTTTGGGACCAGTCACTAGGGGTGAGCGGTTACCATTTAGAATCGATTTTTTCGATTTCGGTTAAATTGGTATTTGGTCGATTTTTGTTCGGTATCAATATTTTACAAATTAACATTTGATCAATCAACACGTTTAATATTGTAGAACCTCTTAACCTATATATATTTTTTAAAAACTTTTTTGGAAGCATTAAATTTCAAAACTAATCATCTACCAACCAAACAATTAATTAGAATTATTAAAACAATATGTAACAAGTTACAAACACCTAAAAAGAAGCTTAAAAGATCAAACGCGATCACTAAGTTTAATCTTTACTATAAGTTTAAGTAACCAAAATCCAATTCAAATTTCTATGAAAAAAAAAATATCTTTACTATAAGTTTAAGTAACCAAAATCCAATTCAAATTTCTATGAAAAAAAAAATACCCTCAAAAGATCAAAAACTCAATTCTTAGTGTTCTTAACATAACTTCAACTCCACTAAAATCCATTCAAAGTTCTAAGAAACTGATTAAGATAAAGATAAAAATAAAAATAAGTAGTATAAAATTAATCACGAACAACATTCTAAAATAAAGTGTGTGTATATATATAAATGATCGGTTCGGTTCGATATTTTCGGTATGGTACTAATCTCAAACCGTTACCATTACCATTATACCATATTTTAGTCGGTTCGGCAATTCGGTATCGGTACATAATTTCGATTCAATTTTTGGGGATATTTTTAATCGGTATTCGATCGATTTTTCGGTATCGGTCGGTATTTGGTCATCCCTACCAGTCACCACCATGTCCTTGCCACACATTAGTGAAGGCAAAAATTTAAAGTTCAAACATGATCACTTCTAAATTATAAAGTTCAAACATGATCACTTCTAAATTATAAAGTTTTTTGGCAATATTATCCATTTCTTGTTACTATCTAAGGTGGGGCTCTATTCTTTTCAGCCATAACATGGTGATGCATTTTGAAAATAACTATTTTTATGTGTATATACATGATTCCCATTTCCAGCTTCATAGGGACCTTTGTATATACTGAATAATTATGCTTTGCAGATTTTATATGATCTATGTTCAAGCATTGGAATCGGAAGCATGTATCCTAAATGACCTAATAACTTTTCTAAAGCTACATGTCTAGGCCTCCATAGTGAAGTTTGCAAGAGGAATTTTACATCTCTAGTCAAGTGGAATTTGCTTACGTGTATGTATGTAGAATAAATAATACCATGTAAAAAAAAAAAAATTCATGAACGGAGACTTTTCTATTATGAGGACTGACAAAAATTTGTTAATTCTATAATAGAAAATGAGTGTCAAAATTTTGACAACACAGTAATAAAATCGGACTGCTAAAATTTAGCAATCATAATTATGGATAAGTATGTCAAAATTTGAGAGTTATGAAATAAGTTGTATTACCCTTGAGATAAATAAAAAGGAAAAAAAATGTAAAGTCAAAAGTTGAAAAATATTTATGTTCGTATCCGAAATAGAAATGCATACCTTCTTGATACCCTGTACTAAACGGGTCACATGGTGTCAGACGGGCTACTTTATGGACTAAAATTCGACCTGTCTTTTGTTAATCGCTACTAATATAAAGGAATTTCAAAACGGCTCAAAATTGATGTTGGAAAAGAAATGCGGAAACTTTTTTCCAAACTAGAGAGTACCTGCAAGAGAATCGAGCAAACAACGCACGAACCAAAAACACCAAAAACAAACCACTCAGACACAGAGAATTTTTGACGTGGAAAACCCTTGCGGGAAAAACCACGGGACGATCGGAGTCCAACCCTGAAAAGCTTCCACTAATGAAATAGAAGAATTACACCCTCTACAAACTTCTCCCGATCCAAATCGGATCCCCACAACACTTGGAAGCAAGAACAATGATTACAAGGTTACGAAGAACAAGAACGACGAGTAGAGATTACCCGAATCCGATTCTCCTCCGAAAAAGACCTTCAATCCTCCGTCTTCTCTTCCAAAGTTGCAATGGCACTCTTGCCTCCTTCCTCTCTCTTTTCTTGTGTTGTCTACGATTGTGTTACGATTAATTAGGGTTTGGAAATCCCAACTTAACTCCCTAATCCCGCAACAAACCTGGACCGTTTGATTAGATCCAATGGTGAATAATCACCCCAGATTTTCGCCCAGCCCGACGACACAGAGTTCGGGCAGAACTCTGTGTCGGGCTGCCAGAATGGTTCTGGAACAGCCAGACCGAGTTCGGCCAGAACTCGGCATGGGACCGAGTTCGACCCGAACTCGGTGGCCCAGGTCCAGAAACTCCCCCTTTGTTAGCAGCAGCAGCAGCAGCTCCTCGTTGCCTACTTTCCGAGCTTCTTCGACATCGAACGGCGCTCGTCGCAGTCCGGGATCTTCTCCACATAGGTTGGGAACCCCACCCACAACAAATCTCCCCCTTCACAACTATGTGGAGGAGGTCGTCATCCCGACGATCTGCCTGCAGTACTCAAACTTTCTCCTCGGTAGAACCTTCGTGAGCATGTCCGCTCCATTGTCATCAGTATGAACCTTCTCAAGCGCCGCGTCCTTCTTCTCAACCACATCCCGTATCCAATGATACCGAGTCTCGATGTGCTTGGACCGACTATGAAATGTCTGGTTCTTCACAAGGTGAATAGCACTCTAACTGTCGCAAAGCAAAGTATACTGCTCTTGCTTCAGCCCTATTTCCTGCAACAGCTTCTTCATCCACAACAGCTCCTTGCAAGCCTCCGTCGTCGTAATGTATTCTGCCTCCGTCGTCGACAAGGCAACACACTTCTGCAACCGCGACTGCCACGATACCGCTCATTCGGCAAACATCATCACATAGCCCGAAGTCGATCGCCTCGTGTCTACATCTCCAGCCATATCAGCGTCGGTATACCCAACCAGCTTCGGCTCGTCACCACCAAAAGAAAGTCTCCAATCAGCAGTGCCCTGAAGATATCGTAGAATCCACTTGACCGCACTCCAATGTACCCTTCCAGGATTTGAAAGATACCTGCTAACAGTGCCAACTACATGAGCGATGTCTGGCCTCGTAGACACCATAGCATACATAAGGCTCCCCACAGCTGAAGCATATGGAACCCGCTCCATATCTTCCTTTTCGTCCTCGGTAGATGGACACTGCTCCTCAGTGAACTTAAAGTGAGCCGCAAGGGGGCAACTCACTTTCTTCGACCCGTCCATACCGAAACGTTGAAGTACCCGGTGAATGTACTTCTTTTGGGACAAATGTAGCAGCTTGGACTCTCTCTCTCGGCTGATCTCCATCCCAAGAATAGTCTTCGCTGCGCCCAAATCCTTCATAGAGAAGGCCGCGCCCAGTTGGCGCTTCAACTCCGCTATCCTAGTGGCATTCCGACCCACTAATAGCATATCATCTACATAGAGCAATAAAATAATGAAATCATAATCAGCAAAATATCTCACAAATACACAGTGATCCGACGTCGTCCGAGCATAGCCATGCTCCCCCATAAACGACTCGAACTTCCTGTACCACTGCATCGGAGCCTGCTTCAGACCATACAAGCTCTTTCTCAACCGGCAGACCAAATATGACTTGCCCTTCTCACAGACTCCCTCTGGCTGCTCCATGTATAACTCCTCCTCAAGATCACCGTGGAGGAATGCCGTCTTCACGTCCATCTGCTCGACCTCCAAGTCGAGACTGGCTGCTAATGCTAGCACCACCCGAATAGACGAATGCTTGACGACAGGCGAAAAGATCTCATCATAATCTACGCCTTTTCGCTGACCGTAGCCTTTGACTACCAGCCTCGCTTTGTATCGAGGGCGAGTAGCATCATCTCCGTCTGCTTCACTCTAAACACCCATCGATTCTTCAAAGCCTTCTTGTCCTTTGGCAACCGTACCAGCTTATAAGTGGAATTGGCGTGTAAGGAACTTATCTCCTCCTGCATAGCCTCCATCCACTCCTGCCTGTGTTCATCTTCCATAGTCTCTGCAAAACTTTCGGGCTCTCCCCCGTCAGTCAATAGCACATACTCACCCGGTGAGTATCTCGTAGATGGTCGACGCTCTCTGTCGCTCCTTCTCAATGGAGCCACTGGTGCTGGCTGTATACCAACAGCCTCCTCCCCTTCAGGAACTGCCTCCCCGGCATGCTCATCCTCCTGAGGGACACCCTGACCACTATCAGCAGGCTGATGATCAAGGTTGGGAGCAACTCCATGTACTGGCTCCCCCATAATGGGATCCTCTGCGATGTCCTCTGGAAACTGCTCGAAGCGAAATGACTCTAACTCAGGCAATTCCTCAGCCTCAGAAGGCGTCTCGGAATCCTGGGTGTTGGTCATGGTCTGATCCTCGACGAATACCACGTCCCTGCTTCTGTAGAGCTTTCTTCCCACCGGGTCGTAGAGTCTATAGCCAAACTCATCCCGACCGTAGCCGACAAAGACGACGCATCGCCTCGTCTTCGGCTCAAGTTTGGTCCTTTCGTCCTTCGGTACATGCACTAAGGCCTTACAGCCAAACACTCGCAGGTGATTGTATGATGACTCTTTGCCGTACCATACTTTGTCAGGCACATCATCCTGCAAAGGAGCACTAGGAGACAAATTAATAACATAAGCAACTGTTAGAAGAGCCTCACCCCAATAACTGTCCGACAAGTTTGCTTCTGACAACAAACACCGCACCCTCTCTATCAGTGTCTTGTTCATGCGCTCCGCTACACCATTGAGCTGAGATGTCTTTGGCGGAGTCTTCTGGTGTCGTATCTCCTGCTCTCTGCAATAAGCATCAAAGGGACCGATGTATTCGCCGACATTGTCGGACCGAACACACAATAACTTCTTGCCCGTCTCTCTTTCAACAGAGGCCTGAAATTCTTTGAAAGTAGGCAGCACCTGATCCTTGGTCTTTAAGGCATAGACCCAAACCTTCCTGGAACAGTCATCAATAAAAGTTACAAAGTAAGAAGCACCACCAATAGATTTTACCTTTATAGGACCGCAGACATCCTAGTGAATCAACTCGAGCAACGCCGGCTTCCTTGAACTTGGGTGACTTTGGAAAGACACCCTATTTTGCTTTCCAGCTAAACAGTGCGTGCACTTCTCCAACTTTGTAGACTTGAGCCCTGGAATCACTTTCCTGTTCACCAAGTAGCTCATCCCCTTCTCGCTGATATGGCCGAGCCGCCTATGCCACAACTCGGTAGACACATCACTGACTGCGTTCACCTCCTGTGCCCCCTGTGCGCTCCCCTCCATATAGTAGAGACCGGACTTCTTGCTTCCTCTGGCAATCACCATCGAACCTCTGGAAAGCTTCCACTGACTGTTCCCGAAGAGACTGAAGAATCCCTCGTCATCCATCCTTCCAACCGACACCATTTTAAAACAGATATCAGGGACATGACGAACATCTTTGAGAACAAGAACCGCACCCGTCTTCGTTCTCAAATGCACATCTCCAACGGCAACCGCCTTCGACACATCTCCATTGTCCATCTTCAACACTCCACAGTCGCCTGTTGTGTAAGTGGCAAATAGTGCCCTGTTGTGAGATACATGCGCTGAAGCCCCTGAGTCCACCAGCCAAGAATTGTCATCGCAGGCGAGGTTTGTAATGATCTCATCACCTACGACGATCACATCGCCTCCATGCATCGATGCTGTCACGACCCGATACCCAAATTGTTGGGCCGGGCCGAGCCATGTCCAGCCTACGCTTGGTCAAAGCGTAGTAAGCTGTTCTAAGAATAGACAATAAAGAATCTAAGCAGCTAACAGTTCTAAAACCATATTTAAAGTTCATCATAACACAGCATCTATAAGCGAAGGTAACATGAGCACAGACTTAATAATACATAACCAAAGTATCTAACTGGAGACAAAGTCCAGTATCCAAATATAAGTATAGACAAAGTCTAGCCTCAAAACACAAGAAAAATAACTAAGCAAGGTTCCCCGCTGGGGCCTCTTCTGGAGCTAAGGCCAGGTCCTCAATGCAGTACCATAATATGTAACACATAGCGTTTCCTTCTCGAAAAGTATACCTACAACGTTATCCTGTCAGGACGGGAGCAAGTACAACCTCTACAACTAAAGTACTGAACATATAATGAAAGAGATGTACAACAAGAAACATGGTGTGATAAGTCTATAAAACAGGGAATACTGGAAAACATGGCCTCATGGTACAACTGGGATCACAGTATCATAGTAACATAGGAAACATGGCATATCATGGTAAATCTCATAATCTATCATGGCAAGGATACATATGTCATAGAGACAGATATATATGTAATGTTTAAAACTGTAGCAGGTACGTGATCGGTCAATAGATGTACAATGTGCTGGGGGCACATAATGAAATGTACTTCCGTACAAGTGTAAAGGCGATAGATGTACATACGCACAAATCCGCTTTGAGAGTTCCTACGGCGCAGAAATCATATAAAATGAATCTTTTGCTCGGTAAATACATACGGAGAGGGGGGTCGTGATCACGTACTCAACTGTCAGTTTCTCCATAACCCATATTCTAACATGTAAGAGATACAAGAACAGTAAAGACATGTGGGAGATACTGGGAGTAATATAAGCATGGCAGGTACTGGAAACAGTATGAAACATGTGAATACTCCGAGTAGTATAAAGCATAGTGAAACATGTACTGAGAACCAGTAAGAAGCATGTGAAGATATATGAACTGTCCTAAGCATGGCAGGTACTGAAAGTAATACAACATGTGAAGATATAACTTGCTACCTCAATGATCAGTATTTTAACAGGGTTAATACATGTTCTAGCATTAAAAGACAGTAAATGAGTCTGTAGATGTACTTGCCTCGAGCAAAGCAAGAATACTAGTACGAAGATATAGATGTCCGGTGTCCTGTCAATAATGATATACAAACTCAGTTCTAAGCTATGTTCAATAATACACTAGTGGTGTGACACGACTCCTGACTGGATACTAGCCAAGTGGGGACCTAGCATAAAAGTCTAATGTGGAGTGCCACTATACACAAACTAACTTCCTAGGATCTATACACTAGTGTAAGGGGGTGGTCCAATACTACAATAACTCAAAAGAACACAAAACATTACAAGTCATAATTATTCAATAATTAAATCAAACTGTACACTAAGTTCCAACAATTTTAGAGATAGACAAAAAGCTAAATTATATATAAAATAAAGTACCAAAATGATCCTTGTTAATTATAAAAATTTATACTAATTTTTTTGGAATTTATAAACCTTCATAAATATTTATTAAAAATCAACAAACACATGTATCCTGAAAATGAGTTCTGTTTTCCCATTTTTATAAAATACCAAAAGTACTTATTAAATACTGGAAAAATTATAATAAATTATCTAAATTAACATAGTATTTAAATACAATTTTTCCAAGATTTTTACAGCAATTAAAATATATATAAAAATTCAAAACCAGAAAGTAACAATATCTAAAAAAATAATTAATTATAAATTAAGGATAATACATAAACAAAATCTACAGATGTTGTCGGATGATAAAATAAATATCACCAACGTGTCCAAAATGGTCAAATCAGCTAGGATAGCCTACCCATAAGTCCAATTTGGACACAGGGACAAAACGGTAATTTCGGGTCAAAATAACGTCCGCCGTTGGACACACTTTGCACCGAAAAGCGTGTCGGGATAGAAGTCTACAAAACCTAGCAAATTATATGTCCACGAATCTAGAATGATGATACGAACCCAATGGTATATCCGGAATGGAATTCCGATGTGCCGATCTCAAAATGATACGTTGACGCGGACACTTGGTATCCGGTTTGCACGGAAATACGTGCCGGAGCAAATGTCTTCAAAACTCAGCAAATTATATGTCAACGAGTCCAGAATGATGATACGAACTCAACGGTATATCCGAAATTGGATTCCGATGAGCCGATCTCAAAGTGACCCGTTGACTCGAAAAGTGGGACCCGCTTTGCACCGAAATGCGTGCCAGGGCCCACGTTCTCCAAATTAAGCAAACTTTATATGAAAACATGCCAGAACGACGCCACGAGTCTACTGGTGGTGTCAGAAATTGAATCCGGAGTCCCAGGTTCAAAAATGGAATTTAACAAGTGTAAATTAAAGAATTCGGACGGCCAACTTTGGCGTCGAATTCGACCAACCGAACGTGCTTAAAATGAAACGAAATCTAAAGGAGACAGGAAGATGGTTATACCAGCTATGCACAGGAACTGATAGCGCGTCAACCGGAGCTGCGACGGCGAAGTTACGAGCTGACGAAATCGGCTCCACGAAACTGTCCAAAAATAGTTCAATTTAAAACGTCAACTTGGTGGCCAGTGTTGAGGTATCAAACGACAAAATTAACGGACGAAAATTGACAGGAGTGAAGATGGATATACCGAGATTGCGACGGAGCAAAAAGTTCGCCGATCCAACGGTCGGATCTCCCAGAAAATCTGCACGAAGTCGCTGCGACGGAGCGCCATTTTCGAGTTCAAAACTCGCGCGCGCCGACGGGATTCCGTTCAAAACGCACGAATAGCCTATTCGGCGCGTCGAGATGGAGCGTGGTGGTGCAGGGGGGTTCGCCGGAGCGTCGTCGGGTTGTGGGGAGCTCGCAGGGGCGGCGGGCCGGCCACGTAGTGGCGCACGGCCACGCGTGGCGTGCGTATGCGCGCGCGCGTATGCGCACTGCGGCTGCTGCCGCTGCTGCTGCGGCGGCTTGCGGCGGCGCGTCGCCGAGGCACGACAGGGGGGAGGGGGCTGTGCGGTGGTGGAAGTGGTGGAGGTGGGAGTGGTTGTGGTGATGAAGATGATGAAGAAGAGGAGGAGAAGAAGATGGAGGTGGTGGTGCATGGTGGTGGTGATGTGTTAGGGAGGAGGAGAAGTCGGGGAGGAGGAGATGGTGTTGCTCATGGTGGTGGTGATGCTCGGCTAGGTGGGGGGCTGTCGGCTGTGGTGAGGGTGGTGGTGTGTTGTGTGTGTGTTGTTTATAGGAGAGTGGGAGAGAGAGATTAATATTTTGTGTGTGTGTGTGTGTGTATATAAAGTGAGAGAGAGAGTGAGATATTATAGAGAGAGAGGAAGGGAAGTCGACCACAAGAAAGGGGGGGTGCTCCTGCTGTGAGGTGGAGGTAAGGGGGTGTGAGTGTGTTTGGAGAGAGAAAGAGAGTGAGAGAGATTTATGTTTATATATAATATACATATATGTAGGCATATATATATATATATATATAAAAAGAGAGATAGAGAGAGAAAAGTATAGAGAGAGGGGGGGGATGTTCGGCTGGCTGGCATGGTGATGGGGGAGGGTTTGAGGTGGTGTGTAGTGAAGAGAGAGAAATGGAGGTATTTATTTATTTATATATATATATATATATATGTGTATATATATATATATACAAGAAATAAAAATGAGATATTTGTAAAAATAGAGAGAGAAAGAGATATTTTTCAAAATAGAAAAAAGGGGAAAATTAAGTGGGGTACTTGGACAGTCATGAGAGGACAACGTGGAGCTGGGGTTCGGGTTCGGTCGAGCCGGGTCGGGTCAAAATCGGACAGAGTGCAATAATTGAAATTAAATACGTATTTATAATCACGGGAAAATAAATAATATACGGGGACTCCAATAAATGGGACACAAGCGTCATACGGGTAGTAGGCTTCATGTGGGCCATGTCCATACTTTGGGTCGACTAGGTTGGGTCGATGTCGGGTCCTGAAATTAAATTGGAAAATAAATCGGGTTTTACGGTAGATAATTAATTGTCCTAAATTGAATCGAAAATTGTGCGAAGGAAATAGAGCACAAAATAGAGCGTCTGAGTGGGACACGAAGGTCATGGATGGAGAGCGTCTCGAGTAGATCATTCATGAGAAGTTGGTTCTGAGAAAACGACTGGTCTGGTGCTCCTAAATTAAAAGTCACGGTAACGTGCAAACGATGATCAAAAATAAAAGTGGGAATAATATTCAACGATTAATTGGTCTAAGTTGACCCGAAGTTGCGCGATACCAAAAGAGCACAAGGGAACAAGTTCAAGTGGGTCATAATATATCAAAACGAAGATAATCTTGTCTACTTCAAAACTCGTGAAGAGAGTTTCCAAGGATTGGCATCCCTGACGCTCCAGAAGTCAAAGACATGGAAAGGTACATTAATGATCTAAACAATTAAGTAATAATATATTTATCGAAAATAATTCATTCAGAAAAATAAAAATAAACCCTGAAATTCAGGGGGCTTATATCCTACCCACCTTACAAAAATTTCGTCCTCGAAATTAAAAATCATCCAACCGGTCAAACTATAATATGTAGCTGCTCTGGCTACAATACTCAATCTGCTATCCTTGTAATCATCTCTTTTGTTTCTCCTTACAATCTTTTTGGTTTAGGTTCAACAATGGTCCTTCTATCATAACTACGTCCTATATCCTTTAAAATCTTCTATACTAACATGGAACATTATGTATACCCTAAACTATAGGTCATTCTCTGGGTATGTCTATAAGCCTATAATGCTTAATCATCAATCATATTTCCAACCTCATTTGTAAATACTGATTTCCTTATCGTATCCTAAGTATCCATATTCTATCAATCCACAGTTCCTTAGCATCATTTATCGTCAATCCTTTCCTACAGTTTCTCCTTGAAATCATACGTTCAATTCTTATTCTTGGCGTAGACCCTTCTTCTTTTTACCCAACAAGTCCTCCGAATATAAATCCTCGATTTCAAACTCCCGATTTATTAATTACAAATGTACATATGTCTTTGTCTTATTCCTTGTCTTTTTAACTGATTTCTTCCCGATCTCGTACGCAATATTATATCTCATTCTAACTTATTCCATATCATTCCACATATCGATCTACCCTCTAATCACATGTAATTAGCTATAGATAACCAACCAAAATTTCTACAAATGCTGAATCCTCAAACTGTTAAGCACATCTAATCCTCAATCCATAGTCACAACAATATACGATCTCATTTCTCCATCTTAGATACCCTATCATCAAGTCATACTATCAATACAATCATTCTTAATGGTTTCCAAGTCTACTACAGTAGTCACTTATACTTGTCCTATAAGCTTAATCTAACCAATCCCTAGGAAAAGTACCTATCATAATCACACAATACATCTATAGTTATACTACAGGATCAATCAACAAGGTTTGGCTATTTCGGTCGCCTATGAAGCAGAAGGTAACAAGGCCTAAGACTGGGTTAAGCAATCCATAACAGTGTCCAAACAAGTTAAAGGTCAAGCAAGACAGGAAAGTTTATTGGAATATCTCGAAGAATGGTACAAAGACAATGAGATTTATAACGAGAAGAATTATCCAAGAGGTTAACGAAGAAAAGTTTAGTCAAGTCATAGGAAAGATGGAACACAAAAATAATTATGTCCAAAAGATAACATGAAAGCAATCATGTTGGAGAGTCCTAGAGAGTCTATAATCCTAGTTGCAGATGTAGATAGGATGGAGTTAATCAAGACGGGGAAGAATGATAATAAGAATTTATTCTTGCTCATTCGGTCATAACAAAGTGAACCAAGTTGAGATATGATCTGATAACCATACACGTCTTCCTGAAATCATGTTGCCAGAATTTTCGCCCCACCAGTAAGCTTATATGCAATAAACAAGGGAGTCCATAACTAAGGTATACACCCTATAGTCATATCATCTAGATTCCTTACAACGCCAACCGGTATGGCTGCAAGAAAATCTAAATTCTATGAATATGATAGTATATCCAAAATCAGGCTCTATGTTTTTGTCATACCAGCTAATATGGCTGCGATAAATTCTAAACTCCATAACTAAAGCAGACGTTTACCTTATCAGGATATATCATAATTCAATCCACAAAATTTATCACGATGCAAGATCAAAGTCAACAACGAAAATCAGAAATTAATTCAACAACGAATTTTGAGGAGAGCAAATAAAACAGGTGAAAACAGATTTCTAGATAAGATTAGAGTGAATCCTCAGGGGTCATCCCAAGGGTACAAACTTGGTCTAAATTGACCCACTGAAATACAAACAATAGACTAATTATAGCTAACGGTCCTATGTTGTGATGAGTTCTCCTATGTTGCAATCCTAGCATTCCTCTAGGTGTTCTAATTGTTGTCCTAGTGTTATCAAGTTGTCCTAGATCCTAATTACAGGCATGTTTGGTACAATAACGTAACCAAACAACTTAAGTCGAGACCTGCATGGGCCGCCAAAAAAACATGTCACGACCCGATACCCAAATTGTTGGGCCGGGCCGAGCCATGTCCAGCCTACGCTTGGTCAAAGCGTAGTAAGCTGTTCTAAGAATAGACAATAAAGAATCTAAGCAGCTAACAGTTCTAAAACCATATTTAAAGTTCATCACAACACAGCATCTATAAGCGAAGGTAACATGAGCACAGACTTAATAATACATAACCAAAGTATCTAACTGGAGACAAAGTCCAGTATCCAAATATAAGTATAGACAAAGTCTAGCCTCAAAACACAAAAAAATAACTAAGCAAGGTTCCCCGCTGGGGCCTCTTCTGGAGCTAAAGCCAGGTCCTCAATGCAGTACCATAATATGTAACACATAGCGTTTCCTTCTCGAAAAGTATACCTACAACGTTATCCTGTCAGGACGGGAGCAAGTACAACCTCTACAACTAAAGTACTGAACATATAATGAAAGAGATGTACAACAAGAAACATGGTGTGATAAGTCTATAAAATATGGAATACTGGAAAACATGGCCCCATGGTACAACTGGGATCACAGTATCATAGTAACATAGAAAACATGGCATATCATGGTAAATCTCATAATCTATCATGGCAAGGGTACATATGTCATAGAGACAGATGTATATGTAATGTTTAAAACTGTAGCAGGTACGTGATCGGTCAATAGATGTACAATGTGCTGGGGGCACATAATGAAATGTACTTCCGTACAAGTGTAAAGGCGATAGATGTACATACGCACAAATCCGCTTTGAGAGTTCCTACGGCGCAGAAATCATATAAAATGAATCTTTTGCTCGGTAAATACATACGGAGAGGGGGGTCGTGATCACGTACTCAACTGTCAGTTTTTCCATAACCCATATTCTAACATGTAAGAGATACAAGAACAGTAAAGACATGTGGGAGATACTGGGAGTAATATAAGCATGGCCGGTACTGGAAACAGTATGAAACATGTGAATACTCCGAGTAGTATAAAGCATAGTGAAACATGTACTGAGAACCAGTAAGAAGCATGTGAAGATACATGAACTGTCCTAAGTATGGCAGGTACTGAAAGTAATACAACATGTGAAGATATAACTTGCTACCTTAATGATCAGTATTTTAACAGGGTTAATACATGTTCTAGCATTAAAAGACAGTAAATGAGTCTGTAGATGTACTTGCCTCGAGCAAAGCAAGAATACTAGTACGAAGATATAGATGTCCGGTGTCCTGTCAATAATGATATACAAACTCAGTTCTAAGCTATGTTCAATAATACACTAGTGGTGTGACACGACTCCTGACTGGATACTAGCCAAGTGGGGACCTAGCATAAAAGTCTAATGTGGAGTGCCACTATACACAAACTAACTTCCTAGGATCTATACACTAGTGTAGGGGGTGGTCCAATACTACAATAACTCAAAAGAACACAAAACATTACAAGTCATAATTATTCAATAATTAAATCAAACTGTACACTAAGTTCCAACAATTTTAGAGATAGACAAAAAGCTAAATTATATATAAAATAAAGTACCAAAATGATCCTTGTTAATTATAAAAATTTATACTAATTTTTTTGGAATTTATAAACCTTCATAAATATTTATTAAAAATCAACAAACACATGTATCCTGAAAATGAGTTCTGTTTTCCCATTTTTATAAAATACCAAAAGAACTTATTAAATACTGGAAAAATTATAATAAATTATCTAAATTAACATAGTATTTAAATACAATTTTTTCAAGATTTTTACAGCAATTAAAATATATATAAAAATTCAAAACCAGAAAGTAACAATATCTAGAAAAATAATTAATTATAAATTAAGGATAATACATAAACAAAATCTACAGATGTTGTCGGATGATAAAATAAATATCACCAACGTGTCCAGAATGGTCAAATCAGCTAGGATAGTCTACCCATAAGTCCAATTTGGACACAGGGGCAAAACGGTAATTTCGGGTCAAAATGATGTCCGCCGTTGGACACACTTTGCATCGAAAAGCGTGTCGGGATAGAAGTCTACAAAATCTAACAAATTATATGTCCACGAATCCAAAATGATGATACGAACCCAACGGTATATCCGGAATGGAATTCCGATGTGCCGATCTCAAAATGATACGTTGACGCGGACACTTGGTATCCGGTTTGCACGGAAATGCGTGCCGGAGCAAATGTCTTCAAAACTCAGCAAATTATATGTCAACGAGTCCAGAATGACGATACGAACTCAACGGTATATCCGGAATTGGATTCCGATGAGCCGATCTCAAAGTGACCCGTTGACTCGAAAAGTGGGACCCGCTTTGCACCGAAATACGTGCCAGGGCCCACGTTCTCCAAATTAAGCAAACTTTATATGAAAACATGCCAGAACGACGCCACGAGTCTACTAGTGGTGTCAGAAATTGAATCCGGAGTCCCGGGTTCAAAAATAGAATTTAACAAGTGCAAATTAAAGAATTCGGACGGCCAACTTTGGCGTCGAATTCGACCAACCGAACGTGCTTAAAATGAAACGAAATCTAAAGGAGACAGGAAGATAGTTATACGAGCTATGCACAGGAACTGATAGCGCGTCAACCGGAGCTGCGACGACGAAGTTACGAGCTGACGAAGTCGGCTCCACAAAACTGTCCAAAAATAGTTCAATTTAAAACGTCAAATTGGTGGCCAGTTTTGAGGTATCAAACGACAAAATTAACGGACGAAAATTGACAGGAGTGAAGATGGATATACCGAGATTGCGACGGAGCAAAAATATTGCCGATCCAACGGTCGGATCTCCCAGAAAATCTGTGCGAAGTTGCTGCGACGGAGCGCCATTTTCGAGTTCAAAACTCGCGCGCGCCGACGGGATTCCGTTCAAAACGCACGAATAGCCTATTCGGCGCATCGAGGAGGAGCGTGGTGGTACAGGGGGGTTCGCCGGAGGGTCGTCGGGTTGTGGGGAGCTCGCGGGGGCGGCGGGCCGGCCACATGGTGGCGCACGGCCACGCGGTGGCGCGCGTATGCGCGAGCGCGTATGCGCACTGCGGCTGCTGCCGCTGCTGTGTAGCGCATGCACGGCTGCTGCGACGGCATGCGACGGTGCATCGCCGAGGCACGGTGGGGGGGAGCTGTGCGGTGGTGGAAGTGGTGGAGGTGGGAGTGGTTGTGGTGATGAAGATGATGAAGAAGAGGAGGAGAAGAAGATGGAGGTGGTGGTGCATGGTGGTGGTGATGTGTTAGGGAGGAGGAGAAGTCGGGGAGGAGGAGATGGTGTTGCTCATGGTGATGGTGATGCTCGGCTAGGTGGGGGGGCTGTCGGCTGTGGTGAGGGTGGTGGTGTGTTGTGTGTGTGTTGTTTATAGGAGAGTGGGAGAGAGAGATTAATATTTTGTGTGTGTGTGTGTATAAAGTGAGAGAGAGAGTGAGATATTATAGAGAGAGAGGAAGGGAAGTCGGCCACAAGAAAGGGGGGGTGCTCCTGCTGTGAGGTGGAGGTAAGGGGGTGTGAGTGTGTTTGGAGAGAGAAAGAGAGTGAGAGAGATTTATGTTTATATATAATATACATATATGTAGGCATATATATATATATATATATATATATATATATAAAGAGATATAGAGAGAGAAAAGTATAGAGAGAGGGGGGGATGTTCGGCTGGCTGGCATGGTGATGGGGGAGGGTTTGAGGTGGTGTGTAGTAAAGAGAGAGAAATGGAGGTATTTATTTATTTATATATATATATGTGTGTATATATATATATATACAAGAAAAAAAAAAATATATATATATATACAAGAAATAAAAATGAGATATTTGTAAAAATAGAGAGAGAAAGAGATATTTTTCAAAATAGAAAAAAGGGGAAAATTAAGTGGGGTACTTGGACAGTCATGAGAGGACAACGTGGAGCTGGGGTTCGGGTTCGGTCGAGCCGGGTCGGGTCAAAATCGGACAGAGTGCAATAATTGAAATTAAATACGTATTTATAATCACGGGAAAATAAATAATATACGGGGACTCCAATAAATGGGACACAAGCGTCATGCGGGTAGTAGGCTTCATGTGGGCCATGTCCATACTTTGGGTCGACTAGGTTGGGTCGATGTCGGGTCCCGAAATTAAATTGGAAAATAAATCGGGTTTTACGGTAGATAATTAATTGTCCTAAATTGAACCAAAAATTGTGCGAAGAAAATAGAGCACAAAATGGAGCGTCTGAGTGGGACACGAAGGTCATGGATGAAGAGCGTCTCGAGTAGATCATTCATGAGAAGTTGGTTCTGAGAAAATGACTGGTCTGGTGCTCCTAAATTAAAAGTCACGGTAACGTGCAAACGATGATCAAAAATAAAAGTGGGAATAATATTCAACGATTAATTGGTCTAAGTTGACCCGAAGTTGCGCGATACAAAAAGAGCACAAGGGAACAAGTTCAAGTGGGACACGATATATCAAAACGAAGATAATCTTGTCTACTTCAAAACTCGTGAAGAGAGTTTCCAAGGATTGGCATCCCTGACGCTCCAGAAGTCAAAGACATGGAAAGGTACATTAATGATCTAAACAATTAAATAATAATATATTTATTGAAAACAATTTATTCAGAAAAATAAAAATAAACCCTGAAATTCAGGGGGCTTACAGATGCCGCCGCTGTAGTATTCTCTTCTTGCTTCCCCTTGTCGCCCTTCTTCTCTCTCTTCCAAGCAAAACAGTTCCGCTTGATGTGGCCCTTCTTGCCACAGTGGTAACACTCTGAGTCCTCGTACCGGCCTTTGGACCTTTTCCTGCTTTTGTCTCTGCCACCACCTGGACCCCTGCTTTTGCCCCTTCCGCGGCTCTCTGAAACCAATGCATCTGAGTGGTGGGATGTGGATGAAGTACCCTGAGAACGTCTCCGCATCTCTTCATACAGCACCCCGCTCTTAGAAAACTCCAGACTGACCACGCCCTCTGAAGCAGAAGCGATCATAGATACTCGTACGGTCTCCCACAAGTCTGACAATGTACACAGCAGCCATAGTCCCTGAACTTCGTCGTCGAACTTGACTCTCATTGAAGACAGCTGGTCGACCACGCCCTGGAAATCACTCAAGTGATCCGTAATAGACGCCCCATCTTTGTACCGCAGACCCATCATCGTCCGGATCAGGAACAACTTGTTTACCCCGGTCTTCTTCGCGTACAAAGACTCCAGCTTATCCCATAACGTCTTCGCGTGCTCAATATTGGCAACGTGGTTGTACACGTTCTCGTCAACGAACTGCCTGATATATCCATACACCTGTATATGCTCGAATTTCCAGTCCTCCTCGGATTTATCACTGGGCTTCTCGGATGCAAATACGGGCAGATGCAGCTTCTTGACGAACAGCAAATCTTTCATCTTGATAGTTGGTGCCGTTCAGGTTCACCATACGCACCGGCTTCGCGTCCATCTCTCCTCTATAGTTTATGTCAACTCCTGACACCCTTCTGAATTCCAGAACCTGGCTCTGATACCACTTTGTTGGAAAAGAAACCCGAAAACCTTTTCCCAAACTAGAGAGTACCTGCGAGAGAACCGAGCAAACAACGCACGAACCAAAAACACCAAAAACAAACCACGCAGACACAGAGAATTTTTGACGTGGAAAACCCTTGCGGAAAAAACCACGGGACGATCGGAGTCCAACCCTGAGAAGCCTCTACTAATGAAATATAAGAATTACACCCTCTACAAACTTCTCCCGATCCAAATGGATCCCCACAACACTTGGAAGCAAGAACAATGATTACAAGGCTACGAAGAACAAGAACGACGGGTAGAGATTACCCGAACCGATTCTCCTCCGAAAAAGACCTTCAATCCTCTGTCTTCTCTCCCAAAGTTGCAATGGCACTCTTGCCTCATTCCTCTCTCTTTTCTTGTGTTGTCTACGATTGTTCTACGATTAATTAGGGTTTGGAAATTCCAACTTAATTCCCTAATCCCGCAACAAACCTGGACTGTTTGATTAGATCCAATGGTGAATAATCATCCCAAATTTTCGCCCAGCCCGACGACACAGAGTTCGGGCAGAACTCTGTGTCGGGCTGCCAGAATGGTTCTAGAACAGCCAGACCGAGTTCGGCCAGAACTCGGCCTGGGACCGAGTTCGGCCCGAACTCGGTGGCCCAGGTCCAGAAACTCCCCCTTTGTTAGCAGCAGCAGCAACAACTCCTCGTTGCCTACTTCCCGAGCTTCTTCGACATCGAACGACGCTCGTCACACTCCGAGATCTTCTCCACATAGGTTGGGAACCCCACCATTCCAACAATTGAGACGTCTAAGTCGTAAGTATTTACCAACCATTTCGTTTTAATTTTTTTTTAAATTAAGTCTGGTAACCGTAGTTATTTTCTCACGTAGTTTAAAATAAAATTAAAATCTAAAATCCTCCTGCATAAATATGTATAAATACTAAAATATTTAGAATTTAAATTATATTTAAACTAAGTATATAATATTATCTAACTAAACACATATTCAAAACTTTAAAAATATATTTATAATAAATTATAACTAAATTATATTTAAAATATTTAAATATAATTTATATTTTTATATTTTAACTATATTGTAGATTTTTTTAGGCTAATTATATGGGCACATCCAAAACTTATCATGGCTAGCCCAATATTTTTTGTTTTTCACTAGGCTAGTCCAATTTTTTGATCTTGGCTGTCCCAAATTTTCCTCCCCCCAAACCCATTTTTTCTCCTTCATTTGCAAAATCCCTTCTCTCTCTTCCAAAACCCTCACCCCTCTCTTCTTGAGTTTTGAAGTTTTGAAGAAGAAGTTACAAAATCCCAAAAATTTTTCCATTTTGAAGAAGAATTTTTTTCCAAAACCCTCACCCCTCCCCCATCCTCCTCTTTTGAAGAAGAACGATGGCACCGAAGAATGGGCTAGCCATGATCAAATTTTGAGAAAATCTGAAACCCTAGAAATTATTCATTATTTCTAAAAATTTTCTCATCTGAAATCCTAGAATTGTTTGTTTAAATGATCTTGTGTGCATTATGTTTCATTCTTTGTTTTAATTGTAAGTATTTTAATGGGAATTAAAGTCTTTTAACTCAAAACCTAGCATTCACGAATTGAGAAAATCTGTGTCGACATGGACTGTCCAACCATCTGGCAGTCCAGCCTGTATGGTGGACTGCCAGAAGAATGAGCAGTCCTAAGGCAGAGCCTGTTTAACAAAGGACTGCCCATTCTTCTGGCAGTCCAACATACAGACTGGACTGCCAGATAGTTGGGCAGTCCAAAGTTACACATGTTGTGAGTTGGACTGCCCATTCTTCTGGCAGTTCAACATACAGTTGGACTGCCAGAAAAATGGGCAGTCCTTTGTTTCACATGCTGTGACTTAGGACTGCCAAGTTTTCTGGCAGTCCATTCAGTTTGTAGGACTGCCAGAAAATTGGACAGTCCTTGTTTACACTAGTTGAACAGCAATATTATGGTTTCCACCAATATTAGGATTTGTGCATTATGAGGAGCCTTTGTGTGCCATCAAAATTGAAAATGAGAAGAAAATTAGGGTTTATTTTTTGGGTGTTTTCTTCTCATTTTCTTCTTCTCCGTAAATTGAAAATCGAAATTCGAAATGGGAAGAAAATTAGGGTTTAAACCCCATTATACTTGGAGATAGTGAGAATGAGTTGAGAAAGAAAATTAGAGTTTAAACCCCATCAAAATTCTCATTTTTGTTGTTTTTGTTCTTCTTCTTCCTCTTCTTCTTTTTCTTGTTCTGTTCTTCTTCTTGGATGAGTTGAGGAAGAAGAAGAGCAAAATTAGAAAAATTGACTTTAATACCAAAGAGTGGGATAGCCATGATCACTTTCTTCAGTGACAAACTTGTAAATAAATCAAAGTTCAAAATGGACTAGCCATGATAAGTTTTAGATGTGCCCATATAATTAGCCCTTATTTTCTACCATTGCCAAAATCTAATTTTTTTTTTCACGAAAAAAGTAAAAGGAAAAAGGCTTAATTGCTAA
The DNA here is from genome assembly GCA_029216955.1 of Iris pallida. Classification (NCBI taxonomy): domain Eukaryota; kingdom Viridiplantae; phylum Streptophyta; class Magnoliopsida; order Asparagales; family Iridaceae; genus Iris; species Iris pallida. The sequence continues at coordinate 1,572,148 of JANAVB010038617.1, read as the reverse complement.
TTGCTACCTTCAACTATCACACTTTTTCAAGTTGATACCCTAAACTTTTTTTCGTAACAGATTGATACCTCAACTATTTTTTTTTTCAACTTAATACCTAACATTTTAAAAAACCCCAAAATGCCCTTATCCCTTCCCTCCCTCCACCCCCTCCCCCACTCCGGCCACCCCCCTGCTAGCTCCGGCCGACCCCCCCCCTCCTCGCTTCCGGCCGACCTCCCCCCCCCCCCCCCCCCCTCTTCGCTTATGGGCCACCTCCTGCCCCCGCCTCCCGCTCCGCACCCCCCTTCCCAGCCCCCCTCCTCCCGCTGCCGAGCCCTAGGGGAGAGGCGGGAGCGCACGGACGGCCGGAGCGAGAGGGGGGGGGGGCCTGAAGCGAGCAGGGGGGGTGGGGGGGGGGGGAGCTGCGCCGGAGCTAGCAGGGGGGGGGGGGCGAAGCTAGCACGGGGGAGGGGGGTTAGGGATAGGGGCATTTTTGTCCAAAATAATATCCGGGTATCAAGTTGTTACAAAAAAAAGTTTAGGGTACCAAGTTGAAAAATGGCAATAGTTGAGGGTATCAAGTAGCAATTAAGCCAAGGAAAAAAGAAAAAGAAAAAGTTACAACCACGACCCATGTGACTCATTTTCAGCGCAATCGGACTGGGATACAGTTCTTCTGAATACAATCGCAGTAGTTTTTTTTTTCCCGCCGAGACAGCAAGTTTTGGGAAGAGAGAATTTGAATCCCAGAGAGAGGAAGGAAGGAAGGAGACGCCATGGAGGATCTGAAAGAAGCGGGAGCTTCTCTCGAGTCGCTCGTCTCCTCCTTCAACACCCGCATCGCCGAGCTCCAGGAACTCGTCATCGCTCGCAACAGTAACATCCCCTCCCCCTCTCTCTCTCTCTCTCTCTCTCTCTCTTCATTTGCTCACACCAACCCCCCCATTTCGCAACAGTGTACCCAGCCACGAGCATGGCGGACCTGACCTCCGTCGACGCGGCCCTCAAGTCCATGGAGTCCCAGATCCAGACCATCAAGGAGCGGCTGCAGGAAGAGAGGGCCGCGATCCCCAAGGCCAAGAAGATCCTCGAGCTGTCCCTGCGCCAGCAGCGGGAGCTGCAGCACATGCTCTCCCACGTCCCGTCCGCCGCCGTCCTCGAGGCCGCAGCCCTTCACTGCGATCAAAACCCTTCTTCGTAATCATAAGAAGAAAATCGTCGATTCGTAGTCTTTGTACTGATTGTCGCTAGCTAGGAATCCGACGATCCTATTTGCTTTTGTTTCAGTTCGTCGCTGGATGCGCAGGATTACCACGAGGCCTCCGCGCTCAAGGAGGAGCCGGGTGTTCTGCCCAAGGTACGTAAGAGTCTGATCTTTGTGTCCGGCAATAGATCAAACAACTCATATGCATGCGTATATACTTAACATGCCATGTTTGCTTTTGGTACAATTCTATGTTTCGTCGAATCCCTATCAATAGTAGCAGGTTTGATTGTCGAATCATTTGTTTGCGTGCAGGGGAGTATAGACAACCACTCCATGTTTTGATGCCCCTTTTTTGAACAATTTTCCTACTATCAGAATACTTAGATATTTCGTCACTATTAAAATGAAATACAATGGATATACTTATTTGTTTTAGTTCATACCTGACCTTGGCTTTTAACGGGGTAAAAACGGATGGAAATCACAAAGTAGGTATTGAAAAGCTTTGAATCGCCACCTTCGGTTCTTATGCAAACAAAAAACAAGATATTGGAAAGTATATTGATGGTGCGAAATGCTCTAATAAATAACCTGTGAGGCTATAGAAACATTCATAGTGTGTTAAGTGCAACACGACTTGAGAAAAGCAGGGTCTGAGGGATAAATGGAGAGATGAAACTGAGAAAAGTACAAAGTACCTATTAAATTTCTAAATGTACAATTTGAGAGGAGTAGATATACAATCGGTTAAATTAAGGAATACTTCATAGCTTAAAGTAAAGTTGGAAGAAGTTTCTTCTTGTTGATTAAACAACTTTCCTGAGGGCGCGAGGATTTTGAAATTCACAAAAAATGGAAATAATGTAAGAAAAAGAATAGAACGACAAATGAAACAAGTGAATGAGAAACTCGAACCTGGTTCTATTTTGTGATTTGTAGCAAGCCAAAAACCCCGGAACTTGTCTTGGTTTGTCTACAATCTTAACTAAGGCATATAAAAAATCATACTGAACAACTGTCTGTTCTTCCGTATGAGTGATCCTACAATTCACAAACACCAACAACAAAGTCGTTATGCCAAATTTTGGGTTTGGCTATCCCCGAAATTCACAAATATAAAGAAATTTATGTAGTCTAACCTCCATGAAGGTTCACTGATATATTACATTAAAGAAGTGTGGACATGTTTATGACTTGGATCTTAGTACAACACAACACCTTTATACTGCTGATTGGCTATTATCACATATAATTCCCTGTAAAAAAACATAGAATTCCGTGTGATATTTAAAACGTTAAGTGCTACTAGAGAAAAGCAACACACGTAGGAGAAAAGTAAAAGCCTATGGACATGCTTCTGACTTGGATCCCAGTACACACAATACAACACCTTAGACTACTGGTTGCCAATTATAACAAGAGAATTCTTTGTGCTGTTTTGACTCTCATAAATGATACTATAGAAAACCTACAGTTTGATAGGAAAAGTCGAAACCCTATGACATGTAATAGCACACTTATCCCTACTAAAAGTTTGTCGTGCCCATTCTTGTTCGGCCGAAACATTAGTCCATTCCTCTCCAGCACTTAGAAGTTTTCCATTTAGGCAGTAGTAAACATTCACAATCTATGTAGTTAGTTTCGTATGATACACGATACACGTATCTTACAACACGACACAATATAGTATCCTTTCATTAGTTCGGTTGATCCGATCCGATATAAATAGGTTGATGGGTAATATCAATCTTTTTTTTACTTGTCATGTAATGTATACTTGAAAATTTGGATTCTCGAACTAAATAGACTTGTAAAGTTGAAACATATAAAAATATTTATGAATAAATTATACTAAATCGTGTTGATACATAATACATGATACGACATGTATCGCGAGTTGACAACCTAGTTCACAATATGAAGAGTATTAGGCTCCTATCTAGCAAATATTGTAAGCTTCAATACTTGCTCTTTTTGTTGCTAAATTCCTTAATATACAAACATACAATCAATCACATTGATATAAATAATAATGTTATGTTGAGATTGATTGATAAATTTCATTGATAATCTCATAGGCTTTATATAGCCTTTACATGATAGAATATCCAATGGAATATCCTGTGGCATACTCTGACATGCCAAATATGTCCTCAGGATATTCCCATACTAAATATAACATATTCCAGGATATTCTCATACTAAATATAACATATTCTCATACTAAATATATCAACATTCCCCCTCAAGATGGGCGAAAGATATTCACTAATCCCATCTTGTCACATCCTCTCATCATGCTGATAGAGTTAAGCCCCTTGGTCAATCCGTCTGCTATCTGATATTTGGTTGGAACATAGCCCAGCTCTAGTAGTCCACCATCCAGCTTTTCTTTGATGAAGAATCTGTCAATCTCGATATGCTTGGTCATGTCATGTTGTACTGGATTGTTGGCAATACTAATAGCTGACTGGTTGTCACACCATAGCTTCATCTTGGCTCCCTGGTCCAGCTTCAGCTCCATCAGCATATTCTTCAACCACAATAGCTCTGTGACTCCCAAGGCCATAGCTCTATACTCTGCTTCAGCTGTTGATCTGGCAACCACTGACTGCTTCTTACTCCTCCAAGAGACCAAGTTGCCTCCTACAAATATGCAGTATCCCGATGTAGATCTCCTGTCGTCAGCACAGCTAGTCCAGTCAGAATCACAATAGCCCTTGATGCTCACATGATTATTTCTTCTGAAAAATAGTCCCTTCCTGGAGGCTCCCTTCAAGTACCTCAGAATCTGGTACACTGCGTCCATATGACCCTTCCGGGGGTCATGCATATAGCGGCTCACTACACTGACCGCAAAGCTGATATCAGGTCGAGTGTGGCTCAAGTAGATCAACTTGTCCACCAATCTCTGATATCTATCCCGGTCAACTGGTTCTCCAGCTTCATCATCCAGTTTGAACTTCTGGTCTAGCTAGTTTGCATCCCATCACCCCTGTTTCCGTAAGCAGGTCCAGTGCTTACTTCCTCTGAGAAAGAACAATTTTCTCTGTATCTCGAGCAATCTCAATCCCGATGAAGTATCGAAGAGGGCCAAGATCCTTCACCTCGAACTCCTTGCCAAGTTTTCCTTTGAGTTGGGCGATCTCCTGCTCATCATCGCCTGTAATAATTATATCATCTACATACACCGCAAGCATGGTGATGTGGCCTCCACTTCGTCTGAAGAAGACAGTATGATCAGCATTGATCTGCTGATATCCCATCCCTATCATTGCTCTCCTGAACCTGTCAAACCATGCTCGAGGAGACTGCTTCAGTCCATAGAGAGACTTCTTCAGTCTGCAGACCTTGTCTTCTGTCTGATTGGTGCCGAATCCTGGTGGTATCTCCATGTACACCTCCTCCACTAGATCTCCATGAAGAAATGCATTCTTCACATCCAGTTGGTGTAGCTTCCATCCTCCATTGGCTGCTAGAGAGATCAAGGTCCTGACAGTACTCATCTTTGCTACTGGTGCAAAGGTCTCGTCATAGTCAATGCCGTACGTCTGACTGTATCCTTTTGCCACCAGTCGAGCTTTGTAGCGCTCAACCTGTCCATCTGGGTTCTGTTTTACCGTGAAAATCTATTTGCATCCGACTGCTCTCTTCCCTTCTGGCAGTCTCACCAGCTCCCAAGTGTGGTTCTTCTCAAGAGCTCCCAACTCCTCGTGCATCATCGCTTTTCACTTTGGATCGTTCTTGACAACCTGCCAATTGTTAGGTACAGTAATACTATCCAAAGATGCTATAAATGTTCCATGAGAAGAAGAGATATGGTCATAAGAAACAAATTTAGCAAGATCCCAACCATATCTGTCAGGAGGATTTTCCGTATTACTACGAGTAGTCCTTCGTGTAGATAGTGGTGTGGAAGATGTAGGAGGAATGATATCACCTGAGAAGGATGGTGGTGTAGATGAGGAGGATGGCGGTGTAGGTGTCTCAGGAGTTGGGACAGACGCAGGCAAGGGACTTAGCACTGGCACTGTAGGTACTGGTCCTGCAGTTTGCTTCTCTCTTCTGCTATAGGTAAGTAACTCCCCCTGAGCCGTAGGCCTAACACTTCTCATCTCCTCCCCCTGTTCCGCTTCACCTTCATGTTCTTCCTCACCCGTGCCTCTGTGCCAAACTTCTAAATCGGTTACCACCAAGTTCTCCATCTCCCCCTCTCGCCTTATACTGGTGGTATTAGGCGTGTTGTGTGAAGTTTCCTCCTGGCGGTAATATGGCTCATGCTCCCGGAAGTGAACATCCATACTAACAAACTTCTTCGTCTCTACTGGACTCCAGCACACATACCCTTTTTGAGTTGTTGAGTAGCCCACAAAGATGCACTTGACCGCTCTAGGGTCAAGTTTTCCAACCGATGGTCTGTTGTCTTTCACAAAATACACACATCCGAACACCTTCAGTGGAAGTATTCCACTATTATTGCCTCACAATACTTCACATGGGGACTTCCATCCCAGAATTTTTGAAGACATCATGTTGATAAGTTGAGCTGCTGTCAACATTGCATGCTCCAATAGATTTTGTGGGACATTCATGTCGATCATCATACTTCTTGCGGTCTCCAGAAGGTGTCGGTTCTTCCTTTCTGCTACTCCATTTTGTGTTGGTGTGTATCCATAAGTGGTCTGATGCTGTATTCCGTGTGCTGACAAGTACTCTGCAAGCGTCTTGTTAGCATACTCCGTTCCATTGTCAGACCTCAGTACCTTCACCACTGCATTGTACTGAGTCTGGACATGCTTATGAAAATCCCGAAAACAGGCAGATACATCACTCCTATTTTTCATCAGATACAGCCAGGTGACACGAGATGCACAATCAATAAAGAAAACAAAGTACTTATACCCATTCATAGTGTTAGTAGCACATGGACCCCAAACATCAGAATGTACTACCTCAAAAGCAAAAGAGCTCTTATGACCAGTACCAACATATGAGCTTCTAGTAAGTTTTTCTAACTCGCATGCATCACATACTAATTTCTGTTTATTTATTTTTGCATAAATCTCTGGATATAACTTACTTAGAGTATCAAAGGAAGAATGTCCCATCCTCCTATGATGAAGTATCAAAGTATCTTCAGTCCTCTGCTGCAGCTCTTCCATTCCAGCCTTCTCTGCCATAGATACTAATGCTGAGTCCAGTCCTTCTCGATCTAGGTATCACAGTCCCTCATGCCAAGTGCCAGTCCCAAGTTTTCGTCCCGTTCCTTTCTCCTGGAAGATCACTTTAGGAATATCAAAAGAAACAATGCATTTAAGTTGAAGAATTATAGAACTGATAGACAGAAGACTGACTGGAAAGGATGGAGCATGTAAAACATTGGATAATCTTACTGAACCTGTACAATTAACAGTACCCTTACCGACTACTGGCTGGAAAGTGCCGTCTGCAGTCTGAATGGTGTCTGCTGATGCTAGGTGAGTGTATGAAGAAAACTCACTAGCATTTCTGGTCACATGCCGAGATGCTCTTGAATCGATAATCCAGTCTGACGTTTTAAGAGAAGACATAGATGCAAGAGCAAGTGACTCGTCAGTACCTTCTGATGGGTGGGCATACATAGCGGCGCTGCCTCCAACGAAGAATGGGGTGGATGTCTCCTCTGTTCCACTCCTCCTATCTTCCTCGGCTGACGCTCTCTGCTTTCTCTCCAGCATGTCCAGCAGTGCCTGATTCTCCTCAGTAAAGGTGCCAGCAGCTCCTCCATTTCCTTCTGCTACTAGCAGGTTTGCCCGATACCCTCCTCGTCCGCCTCGTCACCCCCTCTCCCTCCCTCTCTCCCTCCCCGCTGCTGCTGCGGCTATTGCTGCGCCGCTGCAGCTACTGCTGCCGCTGCTGCTGTTGCTGCGGCTACTGCTGCCGTGGCTGCCGCTGTGTGCGCCACCCCCCCTCTCCCCGCACGTAGGAGAGGACGACGAGGACGAAGGAGACGCCGATGCCTAGGTCTGATGAAATCAGACATGTTTGGATTTAGGAGAGGACGACGAGAACGAGCGCGAGTCGTGGAACAAGCGTGACGTGATCGGAGAAGAAGCATCGATGGAGGCGATCCTCAAGAAGCTGGATGCTACAGATGTTGCGACGTTGATGAAGTTGATGAAGATGTCGGCTGGTGAGAGCACGACATGAACGTTGCCAAAGTTGGAACTTTCCTCCATCGATCTGAAGCTGGACGGACCAGCCACCTATCTGAGTTGGTCACGGCGGGTGAGAAGAACCCTTGCAGGAAAGAACCTGGAGGGATTCTTGACGGGCGAGAAGACAGAGCCGGACGAGGGCTCGACAGGACGCGACGAGTGAAAATCCACTCATATGGTGATTTACATCTGGCTTCTCAATTCCTTAGTCCAGTCTATTGCCTCCACAGTAGATGGCATTGAGATGGTGAAAGACGTGTGGGAGAAGTTGAGGAGAACCTATGATGGTGTGGGGAACAACTTACGGATCTTCCAGATAAAAGGGGAGATCGACGATACCGTACAGGAAGAGAAGACAGTGCAGGAGTACGCCACAGAGTTGGAGCATCTCTGGCTGGATTATGATCACTCCTCAAAACGGAAAAGCTGCAGGGACCCAAAGTGCAAGGAGAGACATGTGTGTCTGCAGGAGAGGGCGATGAAATTCCTCAAAGGGCTGACTACAGCATTCGCACAGAGGACAACCTTACTTCTCGCCCAACCAGAGATTCCTAGGGTTAGGTTAGAGTTTTGGTGACGGCTAGGGTTAGGGTTTGTGGAAAGGTGGTTCTGATACCATGTTGAGATTGATTGATAAATTTCATAGGCTTTATATAGCCTTTACATGATAGAATATCCAATGGAATATCCTGTGGCATATTCTGGCATCCCAAATATGTCCTCAGGATATTCCCATACTAAATATAACATATTCCAGGATATTTCCATACTAAATATAACATATTCTCATACTAAATATATCAACATGTTAAATATATGGATACCTACAAAAGTACACATAAGTAGCTGCTATGTCCCTTTGCTTGCACTTGGAGCGTTGCCATGTCATGCACCCATATCAATGTCAAAGTGCAACATCTGTATCCACTGGTCTTACTCAAATTTTCTTTTATCTCACTTATAAAGATAAGTCTATCAGGTGTCCTTGTTGTTATATACTGCTTGGAGGCCTTTCTCTAACTTCAAATATCTCAGACTACTTCTATTTCTCACAAAACTGATAGCTACTTACATACCTGTATCACGAATTTGCACTCTTCTATTTACAAAATTAGAACATAAATATGTATGTACGCGATGCACCAGGGAGCTTCCTTCATGCAACAGAAGTAAGCAACAACATGAGCATATGTCGATTGTTTGCAAAGCACGTCACTATTTGAATTTTACGTTATAATCATCTTGCGTAGTATTTTTGCAACATTATTTAGTTAATATATCTATTGTACATTTGAATCTATATTTGTAGGAAAAAAAGGTTCGAAATTCAGCTCCTCGTTGGTATGTGACTGGAGATGAGCTTGATTCATTGTCATCGTGAGTTCTCATTTCTTCCTTGATATGATTTGTATGGTACTCCTATTGTATTACTGAAATTTCCTTTCATGTGTGGATATACTCAAGTGGTGATTTATTTGATGCTTTCTAGAAATTGATCTTCCCCTTGTAATGTAAATTTAGCCAAAGATTCTAGGATGATTGATCTTCCCCTTGTAATGTAAATTTAGCCAAAGATAAAAAAAAAATATTGTCTGTTTCTAAGATTATAGACACCTTTTCCAAAGGATGAAGTAGTAGTTTAGGTCCAATCATAACCATCAGAAACTTGTATAAATAAGTATTGCGATTTGTGAGTCAGTTATGAGATAACTGATACGTAATATCCCAGAACCTTAAAGAAAAATTATATGTGCACAAGGTAATTAGGATGTGAATGTTATAGAAGTTGTGCACACTATCATTCATAGACTATAACCAATTTATAGCTACGATTGAACTTACGAGAAATCAACTAACGCAGAGGGAATCAAATGTGCCTTCACATAAGTAAAGTTGGATGGTAGTGCATATGATACACCCATTGGATCCAAGAAGTGCTGACGGCAGCAAGGAGCCAAGGAAGCAGCAAACAACAGGATCAATAAATGTCAGAGGAAGCGAGTATCAGCCAAGCAAGCAGCAAACTACAGTAGAAAAACAACATAATTTGTCTTAGAACATGTTATGATCGGTTTAGTAAACCCAGATCAGTGTGATTGGACTAACCTAGATTCGGTCTCACATGTCATAATTTGCAACTGGCATGATAAGTATAACTTGCATTGAAAGCTTCCTCCAAGAAATGGAATGACATATATCTAAGAGTAAACTGTAATTGCATAGTTGATACACTAATAATACAAGTGACACGTCCAACTAAAAAACAAAACAAAAGTGGAAGCAGAACTAGGAAAAGAAAAGAAAAAAAGCATGTGATGACAGATGCAAGTGAAACTTTCTTTGAGCACTAAGTAAATCTACATCATAAGAGATTAAGAAGCACTAAATGGAACTAAGGTTCATCAGTTAAATTTCATTTACCTTTGCTGGGAAAGGGGCTTTTGTTGCCTACGCTTCGTGCCTCGAGAAGCATCGGACGAGGATCCGAGCCAGACTGACCAACTTGTTAGTGAGCCAGCGTTCTGTCATAAGCATCATAGGCGGACATTGATGGCAGCACAGATTATTAAAGTGAAACCTTCACAGCTCTAAATCTTTTTTCTTATATATATTTAGTTAAACAACTTTACTTTGTGATTCATAGTATAAACTATATAAACTAATCCCCTTTATAATTCTTTATATTTTCCTTATATCTATACTACTATATAATAAAAAAAATTAGGCTTCACCGTGGAAGTTTTTGTTCCAAAAATGTCTATCTATGTTTACTAATTAAAATTGTTCATTAAATTTAACATGAGTAGTTAGGTAATTACGTATAGAAAAAAGAAATTAAGGGGGGCTGTTGTTTGTTCTTCCCATGTAGTAAAAAATTAAGGGGTTTTTCTCTTCTTAAGTAGTAAAAAATTAAAAGAGTATTGTTTGTTCTTCCCAAGTAGTATGAAATAAGTGCAACACACGTGCATATATACTATGGATAAGGCAGAGAAGAGGTAGGTGAAAGATGAGTTTCAATTTTGAGAAAGATGTCTACTTAATATATGGCATCTAATTAGAATGCTAATAGTATGTCACAAAAAAACTCTTGTCCATTTCAGCTATATGAGGGGGAGGCTAACATTGGATAAAATCAACATTGCTATTAATGAGATAGCAATGCACGCAGATTCCAATTTTCAGCTTATTACAGTCCCTAAGAAGAAGGTTTGAGTTGTCAGCATCTTCTTGTGATATCTAACTCAAAGTTTTTTTTTTTTTTTTTTTTAAGTCTCAGTCATTGAATCTTTTGTTGATCATGCAGTTGGCAGAAGATTCCTGGGATAAGGCTCTGGTATGCTCTCCACCCATGACATAAAGCTGCTCACTGTGTGTTGCATTGCATGAGTTTGTGTGTGGATATGTATACACATGCACGCTTGATTAATTATTCACATTTGTGACATGCCTATCATAAAATGGTAGTTCATACTAAAAAAAAGTTCACAATCTGCAGGAACTTAGGGATATTGCGATGGCTGAATCAGTTAAAGGAAAGCATTTTTTCCTCGAGTCAGATATGAAGGGGCCAGGACTAAAACTCGACAACACAGGGAAAGCTATTTTGACTGTGAGTATTTAACTCTCTAAATGATCACCCTTATAGTACTATTTATATGCAGAGATCCATATGCTTACATTCACATGTACATATGCATGTGGGAACATAATTTGGATATGGATGGCTATTTTTCTTAATTTATTTTCCTAGTTGTCATGAATCTTCATGCTATTCTTTATCAGATTTCATGTTTATTCCTCCATACACGATCTACACATAAGATCTGAAATTTCCTTCGTGTGTACATGCAAATTTGTACTTCTACAACACTCACTTTTAGTTGCTGCCCCTTCTCCTACCTGTAACCCACCATGTTTAATAAGTATTTCAACAAACTCGTGTTTGCACTGTCACTCTCAAATACATTTCATTTACTTTAACTTATACTAGCGTAATAGAAATTGACCTTATTCTCAGGTGTTTGGTTGACTTTACGCAATATTTGTTGCAGAAATTTCTAATTCTAATGTTCGGTTTGATTAAATGGTGGAATTGAAATTTTTTTTTTTGGTGGAATTGGTGCAACAAATGTTGCATCATTTCCTCCAACTACCGTAACACATGCTGCAACCAAAAATGTTGCAACACCACTTACAAAAGCAAATGCAACATCATTTACATCATTTTCAATGGTTCTTTCTTCATTCAATATTATAGTCATCCAAACAATAAATTTTTATTCACTGCAACAAAAGGTGCAGCCATGCATGCTAATTACATCATTCCGAACAATGGATTGTAAATCTTGCAACATCGTTTACATACAAACAACGGATTTGCAACACCACTTACAAGAACAAATGTTATATGCAACATATGTTGCATGGAATTTCCAAATACGGGCAAACAACGAGTCCCTAATTAATAGTGTCATTGATCTTACATTATCTTCTTTTTCTTTGGAGGATGTCCGAGCTTCTTTAAAATTATTTATTGATTTTAAGCTTTCACTATTGCTTCTCTCTCTCATGGAGTGCCTACATTTGGCTAACCATTATAACAACAAAGCAGTGTACCTTTGTGCTTGGCTACGTCTATTCTTTTATTCAGCTTGATTAAGGGCCATTTTCTCTACAGAAATAGAAGCTACCATATTTTTACTATTTCTGTAATCCATGTTTTCTGGTCACTACTACTTTCTACTCCTGTAAATTTTCCTTCAGGTATGTTCCAAGTACTCCTAACCGGTTCTTAGCAATTTCCATTGCCTACATTCAAAATAATCTCAATCGAGTTCATTTAATCTTATCTTCAATAAAAGTGATCTCTAACTAAAAAAAAAACGTAACTATTTATCCTATCCTTTGTTGTATTACTGGTTTTCAATTACAATATTCTTATTTCAGTTTTGCTAAATTCTTGCACATTTGCCTTAATGCGACACACACACACACTAATCCCTTTTCAAATTCTTCTAATTATTTGCAAAAAAGCTATTTCTAAGTTTCAATTTCCCCTGAATATACTAATTTCTTGTCCAATCTTTAGTTGTATTACCAATGTCTCATATTCTTGTATAAGCTACGCTTATTCCTTGGACATGTTGATTCATTCCCCAACATGAATTTCTAATAACCTGACGTTTCAACAGGTCCTTCGTCATCTTGGTCGAATTCAAGAAAGTCGCATTGGCCATCATCGGGTGATAACCCTTATCAGGCCTTAGGTGCTGGTACTTCGTAATCATCTTTATTCAAGAATGATCTGTGACTACATGGCTCCTTGGTTTGCTAATCTGTAATGCTTTTAAACATTGCGAATATATGCATATATATTTTTACTTGGATCAGCATGAAATGAAATACCTGTGGAACAATCGGTCTATATTAGACAATCATATGCAATTTTCATGCCATAAATTCACATTACCATTTTTTTTTCTTCATCCAGCACATGCGGGCTCAGTTAAATCGTGTGTCCCCTGCACACGATTTTTAGCCGGTCGTCGTATCATTTTGGACTCTTTGTGCGGATCTTGTCCGCACTGGCTTTGTCGTCCTGGTCCGCGCACTCCGTACGCTCCAGAGCTCCACGAGACGGCCATGACGTCTTTCGAAGAGTCCACATAGTTCTATCGAGCTTAGTGAACTCGAAATGCACAAGACATTAGCGTAAAAATCAGTAATGAAAGAGGATAATGTGAACCATTGCAAATAACTTGTGTCACTAGCAGCAAGGTTGGAACATCATTAAAGTGATACTTTGAGCATGTAATAGAAATAAATTCCACAACTAGGTGAACATAATGACAATTACAAAGATGTCACACAGTAGAGATGCATACAATCAACAGAAAGACCCATCTCTGAACTTGCATAATCTTTGGATTACACAACAATCATACACATGCTTAATTGCCTTGCTATATCCAGTTTCATCGTCAATAGTACTTGGACCATAGCATCACGCCTCCATAAGTGCATTATGTTGTTATGCACTTAGGTTGTTTATGTTGTTGATATGTAGATGTGCCGATTAAGAACTTGATTGAAAAGCTAATTAGTCTTTGCTAATGTTAATCATAGATTCATACACAAGTATTGTGCTGCTAATCAATAAATTTGTGACATTGATGCAAGTATGTACATTGTTGGCTTCTAATATAATCATTCCACCAGTACATTTATATTCCTCCAAATCATTTGATTCACTCTTTTAGACCATGACAGCAGTATGGTTGCTCCGTCACGTTGGGATGCATAAAGCCAATTATGAAGATGAAATCCTACATATAAAAGCCATTAGTAGTTTTGCTCAATGAACCAAACCATTCTCAGCCTATAACAAACAAAGGATGCAACTGACAGCCAAAGTTTTAGTTCCATTTCTCTTCCTTAGCCTCACTACTTGCCCTCTCGATCCAATGCCGGGAAGATCACCATCTACTGAGGTCAGAATGGCAACGATGCCAGCGAAGGCACTCTACCCGGAACCTGCACAACTGGAAACTACGGGTTTTGTGAACCTAGCCTTCCTCTCCGTCTTAGGCAACGGCCAGACTCCGCAGCTTAATTTGGCTGGCCTATGTGGCCCTGCCTCTGACGGTTGCCTCGGCTTTGGCCACGATGTCAAATCATGTCAGGCCAATGGCGTGAAGGTCATCCTCTTCCTGTATCAAATGGTATCATACTCACCAAGTAAAACAAAGGTTTGGCAAACTGACAAGTGTTTGAAAAATCCAGCCTAATAAGAGGCTAACTAAGAGCAGTCTGGAATGGGGACAAGCTATTCGACGTAATATTGTTTTTGCAATCTTTTTAGTATATTAACCACCACCACATTCGTGTTTGATCTTTGCTTGGCCTTGCATAGTAGGCTAACAGTAGACGAGAACATGAGAGTTCTTGTGAGGATGGATTGTAAGGAAGGTTGCCATCAATGTGGTGAGAAACTACAAAAGGGACTACAAAAATCTCAATAATGAGAATGCGAAGAGTAAGGAAGAAATATGGAGGATTTTATGGCTGTAGTCGACAGGGATCTCATCACCATAGCGACTTGTGGTGAGAACCTACAAGAGGCATATTGGACTCTTGTAGCATGTGTTATAATTATGATTTGGTCAACCATCTTATCACGCTTCTCCTTGGAGGGAGGTCTTCACAACATACCGGAGCAACAAGTTCGGGCGAGTAAAGATAGTCGACAAGGGACAACAACGGTTGTGGGCATTAGGGAATTGCACTTGGTGAAGAAGCATGTTCTCAAGGGGGTTCGACATGTACCGAGTTTGTCTTAGCTTGGTATCGGTTGGGAGATTGGACGATGATGATTATTACAGTATATTTGGAGACAAAAATTGGATGCTTACGAAGGTATTGGATCGAGAGGGCTATGAGTTGTGACATGTACATGCTCAAGCAATTGAGTTGTACGGACGAGTTGCATGCGTTGGATGCTTGATGGGTACTGTACAACATGTTGTTGGAGATTGACAGACGGTTGTCAGGTAAGACCTTCAAGAAAACTTGAGGAAGAAGGGGGATTCAGTGCATCGGCAGGTAATGATGAATGGGGTGTGTTGGATCCTGAGGATTAGATTGTCAATAGTTTGAGAATTGGTTGATCTCCAGGTGGGAGTGTCTCTACGAATTCGAGTTTGGCATCGGGAGGGGTGCAAAGCTTGTTGAAGTGACAATGGTATAACAGTTCAAAGCCAGAAAAGAGATCACGGGGAGCAACTAACTCAAAAAACGATGGATACGTTTTGATTTACATAGTTTAAGGGAGCTGTAGGCTTTCGACGATGTGCATCACGCATGAACTTACTTTGCTCGAGGATAGGGATGTACGAAATTTTTTTTGTGATGAACATGATGGTGGATAAGTTTGGGATCTTGAACCGCTCGGAAACTATACTGTACGCTTGGCCGGCACAGTCAAGAGGAAAAAAGCTATTCGGAACCGCTCGAAAACCGTATTGCATGCAACCAAGAGCCGTAATGAGGTTGGTGGTCAGGGACTTGGTCTTGGATGAGTCGATGATTTCGAAAAGATCCAATTGATTCGGGATATGCTACATACGACAGTTAGTGTTGACTTGAAGGTTGAGAAGCTGGAGACAACGTGTAATGTGATTCAGTCTTTAGGATACGAGGTTGATGACGGCAAGAAGTAGGAACTCTTTCGCAGGACGATCCGACTGAGGATGGACGAACACCCCCTTATGAGGTGGGAGTTTGTTGGAAAATCAAGTCTAATAAGAGGCTCAAAGCAATCTGGATTAGGACAAATGAGTCGACCTTATATTGTATTGCAATTTTTTCAATATATAAAATATTAGGATTTATTCGGATGACCATAGCCACCGCCGCATATGTGTTTGATCTTTGCTTGGTGTTGCACAATATGTTGCGGTTTGCGTTCTTTGTGGGATAGGTGTTTGATGCTTTCCGCTTCAAGGTCTTATTCCAATTCATTATTTGGTTGGAGAAAATATTAAATTAAGGGAATTGATAAAGGCACTTCCTTTTTTGATCGGGGCTAGTCCGGATTGGGACTAGTCCAAATTTTTTTGGGTTTTACTCAGGACAGCCCATTTATTTGATCACAGGGTTGTCCCAAGTAATCCCGCCCTCCCCCCCCCCCCCCCCCCCCCCCCCCCCGAACACAAACTTCCCTCTTCTTCTTCCTCAAGAACCCTAACTTCCCTCTTCTTCTTCCTCCTAAGCCCTAACACTGACTCCATTCTCCACCACTCGACGAGCAGCTTCATCATCTTCGTCTTCTTCCGCACGTCATCTTCTCTCTTCCAAGGATAACGATGGCCCCGAAGCCTTCCTCGCAAACAAGGTGCGAAATCTTCCTCCATTTCTTTCAATAACCGTAGAAATTATCTGAGACAATTGAAGGATAAATTACATTCGTTATTTCCATTGCATCGGACCGTAGCAAACGTGTTTGCCAAAATTTGGCGTCGGCCAGGACTGCCCAGTCTTCTGGCAGTCCCGACTGTATGTTGGACTGCCAGAAGAATGAGCAGTCCATTGACATAACATGTATATTGAAGGACTGTCCATTCTTCTGGCAGTCCTTATCGTATGTTGGACTGCCAGAAAACTGGACAGTCCATTTGGCATAACTTGTAAAACAATGGACTGCCCACTTTTATGGCAGTCCTGACTCTATGTTGGACTGCTCAAATGTCTGGCAGTCCAACATAAAGTTAGGACTGCCAGAAAAGTGGGCAGTCCTTTGTTACACATGATGTGAGTTAGGACTGTCCTCTTTTTTGGCAGTCCTAACTGCATCTTGGACTGCCAGAAATGTGGGCAGTCTCAAGTTACACATGTCCTGAGACAGGGCTGCTCATTGAAATTCAAATTGGCCGTCCATTATACACTGAGGACTGGTAGAATATTGGGCAGCCCAATGTTTGCACTAGTGGAACAGCCACATTTGTGGGCATCCCTTACATTTTAATATGTAATTAATATTCAATAATAGTCATGAAAAGAAGACAAAGGAGAAGGATGTTGAGGCCAGGCCCGAAAGAAAACGTCCGACCGCATCGGATCGCAAGGCGCGTGAAGCTGGTAGAAATGTCGAGAAAGGGCTATCAATCAGAGAACCCGAACCAGCCTCAGAAACAAGAACACGTGGAATGAAACGTGTTGCAAAGCGTTTGACGAAAGCGGCGACGACTCGTCGTGATGATTCCTCCGACGATGATGATGTACCCATTGCCCGAATGACAGATGACGCCGGATCGGGTCCTTCTCAAGTACCCGAGGAAGAGGAAGAGGAAGAGGAAGATGTGGGCCCAGTTGGTTGCTCAATTTTGAAGTCAATCGAGAACCACATTTGTTATGAAATATGGAAGGATCCGGTAAGTTACTTACCTATTATATAGATTAACTATTCGGAATAATAGATGTATGTAATATTGGATCTTTGTTTTTGTTTTTATGCAGAAAAGCTCGCGCCTTTTGAGGGTAATAAACCATGCGAAGATGTGTAGTACGTGGGGATTTGATGAGTTGAAAGAGAGTGTGAAGGAAAAAATCACCCCCACCGGATTGCAGTATTTGGCAAAATACTCATATCAGCTATTGGACCACGCAATGATTTCTGCATTTGTGGAGCGCTGGCATCCAGAAACTAACAGCTTCCATCTCGCAGACGGAGAGTTGACAATCACCCTCGATGATGTCCACCATATTTTAGGGCTTAGAGTTGATGGTCGTCAAATGTCGATGGACTATTCCGAGGGCGACTTCGAACTGTATGATGAGATGGTGGATTTGGTTGCCAATTGTCTTGGTGTCGAGTCCAAGACCCTTATCACAATCCCGGAATTTAAGAAGTCTTATGGAGTTCCTTTAAGTTTTTTGAGGAATACTTTCAATGATGACGCCGACGACGATGACGACAACAATGGTAATAACGACCTCGTGGCCCGTGGATACATGCAGTTCATCCTAGGAGCCGTCGGCATTACAGACAAGTCCGGGACAGCGATACATGCAAAATATCTAAACAATTTTACGGACTTGAACGCTGTGGCTGAAATATCGTTCGGAAGTGGTATACTAGCACACCTCTACCGCGAACTAGGTGCTGCATCTCGAGTCGAGTCGAAGACGATAGCTGTTTGTCAAACACTGCTCCATGTAAGCAAACCCTAGCATACTGTGTCTATACAATTGTATAAAATTATGTCGATAACGATAAATTGTTATATTTTACATTTTCAGGCATGGATATATGAGCATTTTCCGACGCTCAATAGGGCTACTCTTAATCGAAATTATGACGAGCAGATGCCCAGGATGTGTAGGTGGAGGCCGGCTAAGATAGATACCAGACATCCACATACGTTGGCTACCCTACGTGTTGCTCTAGAAGATCTGACTGCAAAGGAGGTGAAACAATAGTAACTTGAACTAGCATTTACTTACCACTATAGTATTCCACATTAATTAGTAACTCCTTAAGTAATGAATGCATGTTGTAGATTATTTGGCATCCATATAAGGATCTGCGAAATAGCACTCGTCCTGTGCAACCAGTTGCACTATTTAGAGGTCCGCTGTTTTGTCATGAAATTGAGGAGCCTCACATCCCAGATAGAGTTCTTCGTCAGTTTGGATACGTACAGACTATCCCGAGTACGTTGAAATTGAGGACCGCCGGCCAAGGGAAGAAACCGTCGACCTACGTCCCGCCGTACTACCCCTGGGGGTCGTACTTTTTCGCTGACTGGCAACAACATCTTCTCGGTGAATGTCACGACCCGCACCCAGTATAGGGGCACGAGAAGTGGTTACGTCCAGCCTACGCCGCAGTGTCGGCGGTAGTAAGCTGTTCTAGGTTGCTAACTAATCTCATGCAGTGAATATAAAAAGTACTTGTCCATATATCAGCTCCGAATGGAGGGCAAGTAAAGGGTATGATCTACTCAAACACAGTCTAAGCACGAAAAGATAACACAGAAGTTATACCTAAGGAATTAAAGACAACAACAACTAACTACTAAAATAATACACCAATATCTCAAACCAACCTTATACAGACTCAAAATCTTAACTTTAATACATCAAGCCAAAACATGAAAGCTAAAGTAGTCTACTAGCTAATCTCCTGAATCACTCCTGAGAGTCAGAACCAAAGGTAGCTAATCCCTCGCCAGGTCCATGGTAAGCAGGGCATGTGTCCACATGATTATCATCTGTAATATTTTCAACAGGTCCAATCAGGACGGGAACGAGCACAACTCATCAAGAAAAACCCAAGTAAATGACAAAGAACTATAAAGCAGTTATAGACAGTTTTATTGATGAGCATGGCAGTTCTATGCAGGTAATGATGGCACAGAGACACAGTAAGATACAAGAAAAGAAAGGTAACTAAAACAAGAGAAGAATCATGGCAATGAAGACTGTAATAAAAGCTAACTGAACTAGAATATCATGTGTTAGTCCAGACAGTACGATATAAGTCTAATGTAATCCCAGTGTGAGTCCAGTCCACATAATCTGATACCAGATAATTTCCAGTACAAGATGAGTCCAACAGTGATCAATGAAACCAGGGTGAGTCCAACTATGATCTAACAGTGTGTTTTAAAATACCGAGGTCGACATGCAAACGGCTGTAGGTATCAGGCACATCTCTCACTGATCGGGCAAGAGATGGCTATGCTTCCGGTAGATTCCAGTAGGAGATTTCGGATTTGGGGTATGTCTACATGTCTTACTCAATATTTCCCCGTCCAGCAAGTGAATCCAAAATCGACAAAAAGAATCGAGATGAGTCTGGCCAATACGTGATGATTCCAGAAATGATTCCGGAATGATACTAATGACTCCAGTAATAGAGGCCAGCAAGTAAGGTATGTGTCGATACATGAATCCAGAAATATCCATACGTGTTGATACAGAGAATCACATAGAACTAACTAGAACTGAAATACAGTAATCGACAAATAAATGAGAGAATTATCAGAGAATGTACTCGCCTGTTACTCTGAAAAGAGTAGTGTAATATCAGATGTCTGTACCAGGGTCACAATGTCCTAAAATAGAGCAATACAGTTATGACATGTCCAAAATGAAGGTAAATGAAATCTACAATGCAATCTATATGAATTCTAAGCCAATCTAGGTCAAAGTCAAACTTGGTCAACTCTACAGTCAATCTAAGTCAAATCAAATCATATTAGGTCACAGGGAATCAAACTAAGTCAAATAGAGTCAAACAAGGTCAAACAAGTCAAGGTTAGTCAAATCTAGGTCATTAAGTCATTTAGAGTTCATCTAAATCCTTTCTAGGTCAATTAGGTCAAGGTTTGACCTATAGTTGACTTTGGTCAACCTTGGTCAATACTAAAAGTCAAACTGGTCAAACTAGTCATTCTAGGTTAGTTTAAGTCAAAACTAGGTTAAGCTAGTTCAAATTTGACCTAAGGTTGACCTTGGTCAACACTTAGTCAAATTGGGGTCAAACTAGCTAAGTCTTGGTTTACTAGTCAATTAGGGTTAGCCCTAATGGCCATAGGCTAATAGCTATAGCCCATAGGCTAGTAGCTTAGGTCAACTAGTTCTAGGTTTACCTATATAGATATATATATACATACACTATATAATGTAAAACATATATATATAGCCACTATATATAAATACCCATATACCCCACATATATATATATATAACCATATATACACACTATAATATATATATAACATATATACATACATAATGTATATGTATAATATACCTAATATATATTATATACAATATATATATAAAGAGATAAGTAATGAGAGTGTAGAGAGAGGGAATCTTAGAGAGAGAGTGAGTAAAGGACAGTGAGAGAGAGGGGGTGAGAGTACACAGGAAGGGGAGGGGAGACTGTTCTCAGTTTCCTGAGAACAGGACAGCCCCCAAACCAATACTAAAAACACACACACACACCACATATATACATATATATATACACATCCCTAACTACCTATACACACAACCAAATAACCTCAAAATTCACCCACACACACACATACATATATACTACATATATATACACTAAAATACATATATACAATGTATAAAACATGTCAAATTTGGTTTTGAAATCCACTTTTGAAAACTGGAAATAATCCTAAAATCTGGAAATATTGGACTGTTGACTCGATACTAGGTAAACCAAAATACATACACGAAACCGAGCTAAGGCTCGAATATCTAGGTTGGTAACTAAGGCCCCACATATATACGTGTCGTGTGTGTCAATGGTAGTCCACCACGACACGACACGGCGTGTCCCAACGATCAAAAATCGAATCGGGTAAACACTGATACACTGTGCAATGTCACAGCGTCGTGCACGCGTGCACTTAGCTCTAGGACACGACACACGTGTCTAGAAGTCTCGTGCACGTGTGGGTAGGTTCGCCTAGGGTTGGTCTAGGGTTTAGGTAGCCTGTCTCGTGTCCACGTGTCCTCAGGACACGGCACGAACTCTGTATCAGTCAAAGAAAATCGACTGATACTCAGTGTTCTGCACCGCGTCGTGCATGGGTTCTCGTGTCTCGTGGACACGACACGAGCCACGTGGGGCCTCGTGGTCATATCCACGTGTAGCCCACATGATGGGCTACACACTCGTGCAAACACGAGGTGTCTAAATGTCGTGTCCGTGCGATACGAGACGTGCGAAGTGGACTCTGTGCGTGCGTGCACTGTCAGTGCACGACCAGTGCACGTGTCCTCGTGTCCTCGATACGACACGAGGTGTCCTGAAAGTTTAGGGGTGTGTGCGCAGACACTTCCCCTGTGTCCACACCAATTTTGGCGTGTCGAAGTGTCGTGTCCAGCGTGCACGAACAGTGTGGTAGCAGGACAGCGTGCACAGTCTCGTGCACGCGTGTCGAAGGGTCGTGTGCTCTACACGGGGCACGTAGAGCCTTGTGCTCGTGTCAGTGGGCTGGTGGGGAAATTAGGTTCGTGTCTAGGTTACTGTATTGTGTCCACGACTCATGTGGACACGATAGGAAGTATCGAACAGTGGGGTTTAAACAGTGTGCAGTGTAGTGTTTAACAGTGTGTTCGTGTCCAATTTGGACACGGACACGATACGATTTTGTGCTCAGTGATGGGGTTCTGTGATCTACACCTATAGGGCTAGAAAATTGTTCAAATAGTTTTCGAAATCATTAACATTTCATTCACTGAGGCAAATCATCAAACACTTCATTAAAAACCTAGATACGTGTCCGATACGGACACCAAACCAACTCTAAATCCTACCAAACTTGACACACAGTACCCTAGTACCTAGATGCATGCAAATATGAAGAGAAAACACAAATTTAACAAAGTTTATGGGCATTTACCTATGAGTGCAAAACTCAAGGAAAACAAGGTTTTGGGGGGGGGGGGTGTCCTCTTCAACTTGGGGATGCCCAAAGCTCACGAAATCCTCGATAGCAGGCCCTAACTAGTACCCTCTAGTGTAGGGGAGTCCAATGCAAGAAACTAGAGGTGATTTAGATCAAAATTGATCAAGTTATCAAGGTTTGAAGAAATGGGATTTTCTAGGTTTTAATTTCATGTAAAATGATCATGAATGAATGTGGGGGGTTATATAGGAAGGGGGGGTAGTGTTGGGCTGCCATGGGGGGGTAGGGGTAGGCTATAGGGCCCCTTTCCACCTTGCAAAGCTTAGCCCCTAAGTCTTTGACTAAGGGGTTAGATATTTAGGTTCTAAATATCTAAAAAAAAGAATATCTAGATATTTATCATAAAGATAATATCTAACATTAGTCTTCTAGGTTAGTGGCTAACCTCTAGATTAGTGCTAAACTAGGTTAGAAGCTAACATGACACTAATCCACTAATTAAATAATAATAAACTACATAAATCCAAATAAATTCTAATAAATTCTAATAAATTACCAAAATACCCTTTAGGCTAAAAAGCCCTAATTTGATGTTCTAAACCTATGGCTAGGCTCACATGATCATGGTTAGTTTCTAGGTTATGAAATCTCTAGGGTTTACACTAGGGTTACACTAGTAAAATCACAAAGTCATAAGCCATGACTTAGAAAATAATTTTAAATTAACTAAAATCACCAAAAATCATATCATGACTAAAACACCATTAATAAATAATAAAAATAATAATTTTTAAAAAATATCCCAATTTCAGAAAACTGGGTCTTACAGTGAAACCATACGAACTCCGGCGGTGGAGATGTGGGATTGTAGTGAGGACTATATGGAATACTATGGGAATGCTGGACATGGTATGATGTTGAATCCTGATAAGAGAACTGCGAAAGTGCCGGTAGCAGCACCCATACCTTCCAAGTCAGCACTATATGATGCATTGCAGAAGATGGTTAGTATAGTTTGTTTAATTAACCCATGTTGTGGTAAATTGTTGGTTCCTAAAATTATGATATGTATTCATGCAGGCTTCGAAAGTGAAGAAATTGGGGAAAAGTCTAATCCAGTGCAAGGGGGAGAATTACGAAGATGTTGGTACCAGATGCAGAACATCGCAGCTGATTACCTTTTATCGATGAGCGACGTACGAAGATGCGTCATGATACTGAATGACTATGTAGTTTGTATAAGGTTGAATGTATTTGGTAGTTGGGTGACTTGCAAAACTTTTCTAATTGGTTGAACCCTTGTCTGTGTTAACAGTTTCAAATTGGTTGAACACTTGTTTGCGTATTACGTGAATGTCATCTTGCTGTGACTCTTAGAACTTGCGTATTATGTGAATGTTACCTTGCAAGTCTGTGTATTATGTGAATGTTATCTTGCGTATTATATGAATGTTATGTTGCGTATTATGTGAATGTTATCTTGCGTATTATGTGAATGTTACCTTGCTGTTTGTATGTGGACTGTCCAGGAAACTGGGCAGTCCATACTCACAACAAGTCCTGATAAGGACTGCCCAGTTTCCTGGCAGTCCACATATGTATGTGGACTGCCAGGAAACTGGGCAGTCCTTATCAGGACTTGCTGTGAGGATGGACTGCCCAGGGATATGTGGACTGCCAGGAAACTGGGCAGTCCTTATCAGGACTTGCTGTTTGTATGTGGACTGTCCAGTCCCTGGGCAGTCCACATACAAAATGCAAGATGCAGTAAGATAGCTGAAAGAACACTCATAGATACGCTAATCAGTAATTCCACAAGACGCGACGCTTCGTCAGTAAGATACAAAATGCAACGCTGCTAATCAGTAAGATACAAAATACTCATAGATACGCAGTAAGATACAAAATGTTAACTATACAAATGCCTATGCAAAATGTTACGCTTTGTCAACTATACATGAGTCCATGCAAAAAGTTACGCTTTGTCAACTATACACGAGTCTATGCAAAAAGTTACGCTTCGTCAACTGTACATCAGTCAATTAATACATCATAGTGGCCCTCCGGCCGCGGTATAGGTTCCACGAAGTTCATAATTTTTTTGTAAACATTTACTTGCTCGCCATACAAGAGTCCAACCGTTGTAGAAATCTTGGAAGCGGTCCATGTCGAGTTTGCCGTCTACTTTCTCGAACTTCAGTTTGCGTTGTGCTTGAATATTTTTGTTTATATGCCACGTACATAGTAATCTACGAGCATGAGGAAATACGGTATCAATAGCATTCATCAATGCATATTCCCGATCGGTCACAAAAACAGACGGTTCTTTATGTCCACTGTAAAGTGTCTTCAGCTTTTCCAAAGCCCATGTATAGTCCTCTAATGTTTCGGTCCTCATAAAACAAAAGGCAACTGAAAATGTCCTTCGGGTTGAAGTGAACCCAACAATGTGAAGAAGAGGCATCTTGAATTTATTAGTCTTGTAGGTGCAATCAAGAACCAAAACATCGGCGAAGGACCGTGCCAACTGTGTACAATCCGGATGAGACCAAAACAGAGAAACGACTTCATTGCTCACCGGCAGTCTTCTATGGTATTCCACATAATGATTTTCGGCGAGCAATTTCATCACTTGTTGCATCGCCATTCTTTCTTTTAGAGTCCTCGTTCTAGACCTCGCTAGTGCATTATAAATTGTCCTCATAGTGGACTTGTTCCTCTCATTCTTCTGAAGCATCGCAGAATAAATTTCTTTTGGAGCAACTCCGGAAGCTGACATTTCTGTAACTAACTTTTTCTCATCATCTTTCAATCTTTCGGCGTAGGCATGACCAGTTAGCGTCTCCGGAATAGTATGATTGTGGATCCCATTACGTACCACAACTGTCCACTTCTCGCCGGTCTTGCACCCCAACACTAGCTTGAATGGACAACCACATTTCCTTGAGCCTGCCTCTTTCTTTCCAGATATTATTGGGAGAAGTTCACTTTTTTTACGATGCACCCTATACGTCCCACCTCTTTTCACAGCCAATCTCTGCAGTTTGACGCTTCGGCCGACACCGTAGCGACCTTGAAGTTACAAGGGTTGTGTTGGTTTGCCTTCCAACTTCTCTGCACCATTCTAATGCTTCGGCGTAAGTTTCAAAGACAACATCTGTCGAGAATTTACTGCTCAAATCTGTGCACATAGGCGATGGGGTGCCCTACAATAAATTTACAATTATTTAAATACCTAAATCAATGACAAAACCAAATACAATATCCAATTCAGCCTGTTAAACTAGACTGCCACAACATCTGGCAGTCCTGAGTACTTCATGGACTGCCAAAATGTGTGGCAGTCCAGTTGAATCTACTATCAACTTTAGGACTGCCACATTTCTGGGCAGTCCTTGACGTATCTAGGACTGCCAGAAAGTGAGGCAGTCCTTAAGTTCATACGTATTTAACTCGACTGCCATACTTTCTGGCAGTCCTAAGTACTTCATGGACTGCCAACTTGTGTGGCAGTCCAGTTGAATCGATCATCAACTTTAGGACTGCCAGATTTATGGGTAGTCCTTGAATTATTTAGGACTGCCAGAAAGTGAGGCAGTCCTTAAGTTCATACGTATTTAACTCGACTGCCATACTTTCTGGCAGTCCTAAGTACTTCATGGACTGCCAGAAAGTGAGGCAGTCCTTAACTTCATACGTATTTAATTGGACTGCCATACTTTCTGGCAGTCCTAAGTACTTTGTGGACTGCCATGTGATGTGGCAGTCCAATTCTAGGGTACGAAAAAATGTAACTACGTCGGGGACCAACCACGGGTTCTTCGGAGAGAATGTCGTCTTCTTCGGAAGGACCGGGATGATCGATTGCTACATGGAATGTCCCAATTTCTTCCATATTTTCTACATTATGAAAGAACATTCAAAAATTAGGAATCAACCGATTATTTAACAAACTTTGCAATATAGTAGTCGAAAACATACCGACTACTATGAATATTCGTTGATAACCACTCTACGGTTACAAAACAGGAAGATTTTTGTAGGGACAAGAGGATTCTCAATCTAGGGTTTAGAAGAAAATTTGAGATTAGAAGAAAATTTGAGAGGAAAAGAGAAAGAGAAGAGAAATAAAATAATTGACTTTTATACTACCCAATGGGCTAGCCCTAATAAATTTTTTCAATGACAAACTTGTAAATAACACAAACTTACAAATGGGCTAGTCTCGATCAAATTATGCAGTGCCTTTATCAATTCCCTAAATTAAGAACCAAAGGACAAAAATATTAATGATGTTGGGTATCAAGTTTTTGGCCAGATCTGGTGAACCAAGCATGCCCTTGTGCTGGTTTAGTTAGCAATAAGCAGTTCAAAGCAGACTACCTTCCAGCTTTCATAAGCTTTTCCCTTATATCGAAACAAAAGCTGCTATTGTGGAAGAAACAAGCAGAAGCAGTCCAAATAAGCTTTTTATAGAAAACTTTAGGGGTCGCAAATCACTCCATCAAATATTTTGTGTTAGGAACACAAGGAGAGGAGAAGAGAAGAGAAGAGGAGATGGCTGGGAGATTGAGCAGCGTGGCATCTCGGGTGTTGGGCGGGGGAGGGGTGGCGAGCCGATCCACCCTCCTCTCCTCCGCCCGCACCCGCGCCGGCATGGGCCTCCCCGTCGGCAGGCACATCGTCCCCGACAAACCCGTACTCTCTCTCTCTCTCTCTCTCTCTCTCTCTCTCTTTCTTTCTTCTCACAATCATAAGATTTATTAATTTCTGTGTGTGTGTGTGTGTGTCTGTGTCAGCTGCCTACGAATGACGAGTTGGTGTGGGACAACGGGACCCCTTTCCCGGAGCCGTGCATCGACCGCCTCGCCCCGACCATCGGCAAGTACGAGGCCCTCGGATGGCTCTGCGGAGGCCTCAGCTTCTTCGCCGCCCTGGGCCTCCTTGCCGTCTGGAACGACAAGGCTTCCAAGATCCCCTTCGTAAGCCCCCTTCCCCCCTCTTCCTCTCGCAATTCGTAGCGAAAAAGAAAAGAGAAGACATTATTTACTAAAATAACAGTGGGGTGGGTGATGCTTACATGTACACTTTTGTTTCCTTTTTCGGCTTCTAATTAGACCAATTTTTCCTAGCGTTATTGCTGTAGTTTGTTTGGTAATAGCAGCTTATGTGACTGGTTTTCTATAGTGGGATGCATATAGCTTCTCGATGCATCAAAAATGTACAAACCGAGCTTAGAAAACTCGGTTTCCCTACCGTTTATGGACCCTTCCTAGCGGTTTCTGGGGGTAATTTTTGGTGGTTTTGGATGCGGTTGGTTGGTTGGTTGGTTGGTTGGTTTCGGTATACGTCGTTCCAAGTCTGATATGAGACGAGCAACACATATCGGTTTCCGTTGGTACTTAGAGTCTGCTTGGATTGAGGGGGAAAAAAATAAGCAGAGTTAAGTAGGGTTAAATGAGGGGGAGTCAAGTAAGGGGGAGTCACCTTGCTTGGATTGGAGGGAGGGTTAAGTGGGAGTGTTTAGTTTGGATAAGAGGTTTTGAGTGAGAGGATGATTAATAAAAATATGATAGTTTACCAAAATAACCTTATTACATATGTCATAAAATTAAATTTGATTGGAATTTTAATTAGAACTTGTCAAATATCTTCACAAATTAGAAAGCTACATAGCGCATATTGAAAGCAAGAAAAAATGGAAAACAATCATGATATTTTCTAGGACAAATAAGGGGGTATTTATGATTTTTTAAACAAAATCCTACGATCCCCTTTGTTAACCCTCCGGTTTGGGGGTTAAAAAATAGACAAAAGAGGCTTAAACAAACCTTCACTTAACCCTCCCTCCTAAACCCCCACCCTCAAACCAAGCATGGTTTTATTTTCCCTCACTTAACTATCCATCACTCAACTCTCTTAACCCTCAATCCAAACAGAGTCAAAGCAGAGTTAAGTGTGGTTAAGTGAAGGAAAGCTAAGTGAGGGGGAGGAGAGTCATTACATATAACATTGTTTGTATTGAAGGGAGAGTTAAGTGGGGCTTGTTTAATAACTGTTGCTTGGATTTGAGGTTTTGAGTGGGAGGAGGATTAATAAAATATAATAGTTACCAAAACTTTTATTACATGTGGCATAAAATTAGATTGATTGGATTTTTAATTAAAACTTGTCAAAACAAGGGATATTTACGACTTTTCAAACAACAAGTCCTCACTTTTTCTTGTTAACTCCCGATTTGGGGGGTGGACAAAAATAAACAAAACAAGTTTAAACTTTCCCTCACTTAACCCTCTATAACTCCTCCTCCTAAACCCTCACCCTAAAACCAAGCAGATTTTTCGTTTTCCCCCCTAACTTAACTCCCCCACGCTTAACTCTCTTCACCCTCAATCGAAGCAAACCCTTAAGACCTTGATACAAACTTGATTGAGTTTTCCCTATTTTTTCAATTCGTCTACATGCATATCGCATACGAAATATGTCAAGGAGAGGATAGTTGTTTTTCGTTGCATAGGATGTCTCTTTTAGGAATAATTCATCTCTTAGAGTTTTGATGAAGCCTTGCTCCATAGGTACCTTATGGAGTTAGACTCACGCCATATCTTGGTATAGTGCTGTAGCCAGAATGTGGTTTGCTAGTGACTTTGGCTCCTATCATAGATCTAGTAATGGATGTAATATCTTTCGCATTTTGATCAATCTGCCCCTGATATCATAAGTTAACTCCAAATTATTGGGGTTATTGTCTAGGTTATAAGAGGATGTTAGTGAGTGTAAGCTTTCGTTTAGTTCATTAGTATGCAACATTTTATTGTGCAAGTTAATATTTGTCCAGAAATGTGTTATGCTTACAATTATTTGGGATCAGTCACTTCAAAGATGAAGCTCAACATCGTGCAAGTTAATATTTGTCCAGAAATGTGTTATGCTTATTTCACCAAATGGTGGTTAATATTATTACTCACGCCATATCTTGGTATAGTGCTGTAGCCCGAATGTGGTTTGCTAGTGACTTTGGCTCCTATCATAGATCTAGTAATGGATGTAATATCTTTCGCATTTTGATCAATCTGCCCCTGATATCATAAGTTAACTCCAAATTATTGGGGTTATTGTCTAGGTTATAAGAGGATGTTAGTGAGTGTAAGCTTTCGTTTAGTTCATTAGTATGCAACATTTTATTGTGCAAGTTAATATTTGTCCAGAAATGTGTTATGCTTATTTCACCAAATGGTGGTTAATATTATGCTTACAATTATTTGGGATCAGTCACTTCAAAGATGAAGCTCAACATCGTGCAAGTTAATATTTGTCCAGAAATGTGTTATGCTTATTTCACCAAATGGTGGTTAATATTATTGCTCGAGGAATTTCGTGAGTTATTCTATGGCCGTACACCATTTACCCATAAACCTTAATGTTATTTGCTAGGTATTCCTAGCTACCATCTGAATGTTTGGGCTTTTGTCGAGTTTCAAACTTTTGGAAAGCCAACAAGTCTCCTTACATATTAAACTATTTGTACTTCCTAAATGATTGTTGTGACATTTTGCAGTGCCTAGTAACAGCTGATGCAATAGTTTGTGGTATAGGCAGCTAAGCATGCTTTATGAGTTACTCACTGAACAATAAAATTAGGACTACTCGCTAACTGGTTTACAATGTTTTATGAGGTGTCCATCTATTTCTCCTGGCTGCCATTGTTAAGAAAAAGACACCCAATATAGTTATTTAACTTTAAGTTACCAATCTGTCTCAAACACTTTTTTTATTTTATGTAAATCTTTGTTATGCTCCATAGTTGTCCCTATTTTGATAGGAGAATGGTTCGGATGATGATGAAGAAATCTGATCATGAATATCGATTTTACAGTATTAAGACTGGTAGCTGAGCAAACAATCTCAGACCTTTAATTTAAGAATTGCCATTGAAATATGTTATATATATATATATATATATATATATATATATATATATATATGAGAAGTCAATGGAGAACTACCAAATCCAATGACTTTGATTTGTTTGTACCATTCTGTCATCGGTCACTTGTTGAGTCACAAAAAAACATTGAGAAAGGTCGAGCATATATGTTTTATGAAATGATCAACGGTCTCATTTATGCTATGCCCTGCATTTTGTTCGTGTATGCCCCTCTCGACATTTGTTGTATAAGGAAAGGGGAATGAGTCTAAATCAATGGACATTAATGAACCATCACTGATATGGATATTGCACATGACACGATCAATTCGACTCGACGGTCCGGCGCTAATAGAAGTCGCTTACTCTCCATCTAGGGAAGGTGTGGACGGGTCTTAATCGATCTTTTCTTGTATTCCAACTCATGCCACGCACAAAGATCTTTCCATTGATAGAGTTGAGGGCTCGGCTACCCCAGAGTAAGTGGAAGGAAAGGGTTGGTGTAGCCAGAGCTACCTTTATATATATATATATATATATATGAGGAAGGATAGGCATCCTCATGTTTACATGCTTTAAGTCATCTAATCTTAACCATTGGTAAATCAACGGTTAAGATTAGATGACTTAAAGCACCATCCAACGGTGCAAATAGGGGGGATACTTGGGAATACAAAAAGTGTGGGGATCTTGATCCTTCCTCTCTCTCTCTCTCTCTCTATATATATATATATATATATATATATATATATATATATATATATATAAAGGTAGGTTACAGGAGCTTGCGTACTCCCTAACAGTATTGTCTACTTAAGCCCGCGCAGTTGTTTGCTTTATTAGTTTTATGTGACAATTGTACTTGTAATTTCATTAATAGCACCACACAAATGTCTCCCTAAGATTCTAGTCAATTTAGCATTAAGGGAGAACAATTACTACCCAAGAGAATCAAGTACGTGTCATACAAAATGACATGTTCTTCGGGGGGGGGGGGGATACAAAAATCTCTCTCAGCTAGACTAGCGAAATGGTAGTCAAAGGCGCGCCTTGCAGAACGACACAGCAACTGCGCCTCACACTTCACTAGGCAAGGTGCCTTTCTCCAGGCGCATCCAAGGCGTGCCTTAAGTGCGCATTTCTGCAATGTGCAACCAAGAAAAGGCGCGCCTAAACGTGCCTTATGCTCTTTTTTTATTTATAGAAATTTTTTTGAGACATGGAGATAATTCTTACCTCATACAAGTAGATGGTTACAATTGAACTGGAAAAACTGTAATTTACTAAAACCATGGTAGGGATAACTACAAACTCTTGTTAGTTATGTTTACTGCTAGTGTTGCGCTGCTAGTTCACTTGGTTATGTTTTAACGTATTTTTGTTGGTTTTAATATGTTATTTAATTTTATTTCTTACATTACTAATTTATTTATTTATCTATGTATATTTTTAATATTTGCGCCTCGCTTTGGTCGGGCACGCGCCTTAACTGCGCCTTGCGCCTTAACTGCGCCTTGCGCCTTGGACGATATAGACCTTTTGTGCCTCAAGTGCGCCTTGCGCCTTTGACTACCTTGCTTCGTTTACGCCTGTGGGCTCTAGTCGACCAGGAATGGATCTCCACCTACCCTAAAATCATACAAATATGTCCACCTTAATTATGAAACTGGAAGCAATATGGACTAGAAAGACAAATATAGGAAAGGGAACAAAAGAAAACAGCAAATATTATAAATTCTGGCAAGTGATGTGTCATAGCTCTCTCTCTCTCTCTCTCTCTCTAATTATAAGGGGGCTCAGTTGTTTCTCTCGTTCTGCCAAGACGATTCTATTTGCTTTTACCTCTCCAATGTTCTCATTTTTTTGCAGTAATGGGCCAACACTGGTCGCATACAGCCAACGCCTTTTCCAAGTATCTTAACCATTTTGTTTTAGCTTCCCAACTTCTCTTGTTTCGGTATCTTTGTAACTAGGATGGCTTTTCTAAACTGACTAGGCTCGAATTGACCAAATACTGTTGACATATCCTACTCGAACTGACACTCCCTTAACTAAACAGATAAACGTGGGTGCAGCTGAATCATCACCTACTTATACTTCCATGGAGATTTAATCTTGGTATAAAAATCTCGCTTCCACACATCTCATTGGCCGAGTCCCTAATGAGGGTAACAAGATGTGAAGCCCAACGTCATCATTTCAGCTTTTCATTGAGGCACTTAACAAACACATCTTTTAACCCTTTTGAAAGCCATGAATTGTTTATGATCTTGACTCTTTCAACCATTTTAAAGCTCAATATTGCTGTATAAATGTGGAAACAACTCTCCAAGCCAACCTTTTTAACCATTTTGAAGTTCAATGTCACTGTAGCAATGCAGAAACAACTCACCAAAAGTTCCAGCTCGTTACCCTTTTGAAGGGCATTGAATTGGATAGTGATGTTGGCCCTCCCACTGCCTGCACATTTTCCTCCGTAATGTAGACTTTGAATTCTATAATTTTGGTAACTTCTGAAGTTAGTGCACGTTGTTCTCCCTAGACAAATATACTAAAACTTATCCGTCTGCTTGCAGTTACATCTTTTGAATCCTTTCATGCCTGCATTCAACCCAATAGTCTTGTCTTGCGTCAGTTAGCTTCTAAATAGAAGTGTGCAGTGAAGCTTTGAATCGGAAAGTTTTGAAATTAGTAGAATGAAACAAGAGTATCTTAGGCTAAATTGCACTTCAATATCCTGAACTATTACGTTTTGAATTTTAATACTTGAACTTTTAAAGTTTTTTCAAGTTACCACATCCGTTAGTCAGACGTCCTACTTAACGGTCACATGCAAATCATGTGACCATTTTTGACGTTTTTAACACCTAAATCAAAGAGAAATTACTCTTTATTTCTAAAAAAAATATGAAGAGTAAATAAGAACAAAATCAAAAGGGAATAAAGTATTACATATCTAACAAAGAGATTCCTAACACTGATTGTTTTTGCTATTTAGGATTGATTATTCATCGTGATTGAGAAGGATGTTTTTGCTATTTAGGATCGATCATTCATCGTGATTGAGAGATTATGAATGATTTGTAGAATTAAAGTGTAATGCTTGAAGTGAAGGAGCACTTTTAGATAGAGCGCATCGTGGTCGTAGGATACCCTCAAAATTAAAAGAACTGGAAATTGCTGAGAAACCCAATTTCGGGGTTGGTTTTTATGAAAAACTCACCCGCATGATGGGTTTTATGAAATGCCCAGAATTATATATTTCCACGTTAACTATTCCAAGATTCCCTTTAGATGCTCTGTATTTACAAAATTAATAGCATAACTACCCCTCCGCACAAACTCAGATTTGGATTGCGATTCTCGTTGTCTTCTTCTTTTTCTTCTTCACGAGAAATCTGAATCCCATTGCTCTCATCTTCAGCAGAGATCGCAAAGATCGTTCGTAGTTCACCGTGCTTTTTTTTTTCTTCAGTCGAACTCCGATCATCGCTCATCTTCTTCTTCTTCTTTTTCGACAATTAGGTCAAATATGGAGAGAAGATATTCTTCTTTTCCATAAGAGTTGGCATCGTTTTGAAAGAAGAAAGAAAACTCTTGAATCTTTATTCATGTCAAATTTCTTTCCAAAAAAAAAATAAATAAAAAAAAAGGTTTCTGTCAACTGTTCTCCGTCGATATAACACGAAGAATAGTCATTCTCCTGCATTTTAACACGGAGAATGGCATTCTCCTGTGTTTTAACATTTGAATGATCATTCTCCGTGTCATTTAACACGGAGAATGCCCATTCTCCGTGTAATTTAGCCATTCTCCGTGTAATTTAGCACGGAGAATGGCCGTTCTCCGTGTTAAATGACACGGAGAATGGTCATTCTCCTACGTTTTAACACTGGGAATGGCCATTCTCCGTGTAAATTAACACGAAGAATGGCCATTCTCCTGCGTTTTAACCCTGGAATAACCATTCTCCGTGTAATTTAGCACGGAGAATGGTCATTCTCCGTGTAAATTAAGACGGAGAATGCCATTCTCCGTGTTACTAACACAGAGAATGGTCATTCTCCGTGTAAATTAAGACGGAGAATGCCATTCTCCGTATTACTAACACGGAGAATGGCCACCCTCATGCGAAATTAACATTCTTTTTTTAACACGAAGAATGGCTATTCTTCTGCATTTTATGGTCAGTTGAAACTTTGGAGGGCCATAACTTTTGACTGGGAGATCGAAACGAGGTCCGATTTGTTGCAAAATGAGCGTATCTTCGAGAAGCCTGAGATTAACAGCTTTTTCGTTAGTCGGCCTTTCGAAATTTTAGAATCGCAAAAAAATGATGTTTGGACCTCCGTTTTAGCACTTTTGCCGTTTGTCTCGGTCTTTCCGAAATTTTTCGACGAGTTTTTGAAAATTTTTGAGGAGAAAACCTAGATTAGAAAGTGAGCAGCGTATGGAAGAAGATGAAGTATCGAAACGTTTTTTTTAAGAGTAGTTTCGTGGGTATTTTCAATAAATTAGAAGGAAGGGCAAAAAGGTCATTCGGAACCATCTTTATATATTTTTTGTTAATTCTGGGCATGCGATGAAATGTTATTGCGCGGTGGGTTTTTCATAAATTTTTTTCGTTTTTTGGGCATTTCATAAATTTTCCCTTAAAAGAAATATGTTACACAATGATTAAGAATAACCATATTTTCGGGGTCGGAACAGTGGGAAGTTAAGAAACATGTCCAAGAAATGAGCATAGCTAAAATCAGAATGTGCAGATGGACAAGTGACAATGCATAAGAAGATTAGATGAGTAAATTTGCAAAAGTCTGAAGGTGGCTTTGACTGAGGATAAGTTGAGAGGAAGTCTGAGATCGTTTGAACACGTGCCAAGTGATGCACTTGTTAGGAACTTGGAAGTGAAAGTATTAGTTAAATAGCTGCTTGGTCAAACGACTTAGTAAGGGGCAGACCAAAATGAACTTGGATTGAAATTGTGGAAAAGGATATGGATTTTGCTGATGTTAGAGGAGATGGCCCCTAGGAAATCTGCAAGGAAGGTAACGGTTCATGTAGCCATCCCCAAAATTTGGGATTGAAGCTTTTTTTTGTTCTTTTGTAGATGAATTCATCAATTCTTATAATGTGAAATGTTATGGCTTAATGCCTTATATCTTTAAGGTAGATATTTCGTTCACTTGTACAAGGATCCATCATGAAAGCCAGTGAAAGGGATTGCTATTGCTTTTCCAGTGAGCATTTAGTTAAAGTGTAAAGACAGTCTCAACCATTTTATTTGTCTGCCACTGCTTGTCACTGGATGACTCGGTTTATCTTTACTTTTCTTCTTCTTTTGCAGATTTACTGAGCATCTCATTCTTCATATTTGATATTATTTCTATTATTCTGCTTGTCACTGGAAGTCTCAACCATTTTATTCGTTTGGTTCGCGGAATCATGGAGTTGGGAAAGGAAAGTGATTACTTTCCTATGTTTGGGTGTCAAAGGAATTGAGGAGGAAAGGAAAGTGATTCCCAATGAAAGGAAAATTATAAGAAAAAATGATTACATCCATCCAAGCAAGGAATCACTTTCCCACCTTGAAGTATTCAATTTCCATTCCAAATTCCTTGGCATTTCCAAACATCGGAAAGGAAAATGGGAATTGTAATTTCCCAAAGAAAAAGAAATGCCAAGGAATTGATTTCCCTTCCGGTCCTTTCCGCGAACCAAACGACGCTAGGTAATCCTTGCCAGAAAGAGCCCTCTAGAGAAATGATCTTTACTGCCTGTTGGTGCACTTTTTTGTGCATGACATGCCAAATCTAGTGTATCTTTAATTTTCAAGTTAATGCTGCATGCAAGTAAATAACCAGCTTGATACTTCAAAATTGGTAGCCAAATAGATTCTACTAATTACTATATAATTCGAAAACTAGGCTTCACGGTAAATTTTTTTTCCAAAAATATCCTTTAATATGTATACTAATTAAAAAAATAAATGCAATAAATTCCAATGACCATCATTTAAGAGATGCGTTCTGGAGGAATTCATATATTACACAAAGCGAAGAGTTCATGTTATTTGCTAAGTAATTAAAAACAACAGAGTTAAACCGACTCATTAACATCATCCACTCTAAGTGTCTTTTAATCTTCCTAATAATAATCTATGAATAATAAATACGTGCATGTATATTCATTTAAAGAGGATTCTTCTTAACTATGTATGTTTACAAAGACACTCACTAGTCACTGTTACAAAGACACGCAAAAGTTGCTAAGAGAACTCGGAAAAAAATGTGAAAGACTAAATTTGACATTACGATCTTTTGATCTTTGTTACGGTTGAATTTATTAAATATCGTCTGACTATTTTATTTTTTGCTTTTCCTTTTCAAGGCCCCAAAAATCTACCCGTATGACAACTTGAGAGTCGAGCTTGGCGGAGAACCAGAACCGTAGGCTTCCCTAAGCAAGGCTACCCAGAAGAAGTCCCACTGCTGGCAGTTTGCTGATCCTCTATGTTTGTTTGCTGTCGTTGTCGTTGTGATGAATTTTAGAAATAATAAAGACATCGCTTGCGATGAGTGATAGCTTTTCAAGCGAGACAATTGAGTGGCTGATCCTCTTATGTTTGTTTGTGTTATAATTTCTTTCGGAAAGGGGGACACATTGATTTATGTTGCAATGAGCTTTCATTTTCATGCCTTTCCCAAGATACAGTGATGCGAAGGTTATGTTTCCATTGTTGAGCTCATTTCTACTTTATGTTTACTTTTGTGCTTAATTATGTTAGTTGAAGTGCGAGTTCTCAGTTAATCAAGTTTATTTTGTAATATAACAATTCTAGACGAAATTCACATCTAAGCACGGACTTTAACTGCTGACTCGAAAGTTGATTGTATAAGGAGGGTACAAGATCCACATAAATCTTACCTAGGGTTATGTCTATGTATATAAGAGCATCAATAAGTAAGTCTCTTTCCAATTTCTAGATTTTAGATTCAGAATGTAGGAGCCCATTTTGTAGAATAGTAAGGTTTAATTTAGAATTCCGTGATGGTTTTGTCCTAGCCACATGATCTATTGTCTGGACCTTAGAATTTTTACATTCAGGCCTCGTTTGGTTCGCGGAATCTCCCGGTTGGGAAAGGAAAGTGATTACTTTCCTATGTTTGGGTGCCCAAGGAATTGAGGAGGAAAGGAAAGTGATTCCCAATGGAAGGGAAATTAGGGGGGAAAGTGATTCCATCCATCCAAGGAAGGAATCACTTTCCCACATTGAAGTATTCACTTTCCTTTCCAAATTCCTTGGCATTGCCAAACATCGGAAAGAAAAATCAATAGGAATTAAAGTTTCCCAAAGGAAAGGAAATGACAAGGAATTGATTTCCTTTCTCTTCCATTCCGCGAACCAAACGAGGCATCAGAATGTAGGAACTCATATTGTAGAATAGTAAGATCTAATTTGGAGCCCAATTTTTAGATTCTAGATTTTATATTATTTTATGAGAAAAAAGGGATGATACATTATATCCATTTATCTCATTTGAATTTGAATTTTAAAATTTATTTGTTTACTATTCTCATACAAATCTAATCCATTATATTATTATTATTTTATTATAAATTTTAGTCTTAATATGTATTTTTGAGCTCTATCCTTAACTTTTTCTTTTTCTTTTTTTGACTCTAAATGGATAGGAACTTGGAAATCTACTGATACTGTATTTATAAACAAGTTTCCTTAATCTTGTGCATC
Source organism: Iris pallida (assembly GCA_029216955.1). Taxonomy (NCBI): domain Eukaryota; kingdom Viridiplantae; phylum Streptophyta; class Magnoliopsida; order Asparagales; family Iridaceae; genus Iris; species Iris pallida. The sequence goes on along the minus strand of JANAVB010038617.1, from coordinate 1,534,143 downwards.
GCTTAAAAGTCCTCTAATCCACAATACAAAATGTCACACCGACCGTCCTTCTAGTCATGGATATGTCAGTACGTAAAAGTAAAACTCACTCAATTATGATTTATTATAGATATATTTATATTTTAATTATAAATAGTTAGATAAAATTATGTAGTTAAGTTATTAGTTATAATTTTTTAATTGTCAATTGCATGAGATATATATATATATATATATATATATATATATATATATATATATATATATATATATATATATATATATATATATATGGGTCGTTCTACAATACATCCGCTGGAAATGGATGTATCGATACATCCGAAATCTGGACCGTTGGATGTTGATCCAATGGTTCGGATTGAATAATAGTGTAGAAACATCATTTAATGCTGATTTAGACTTTTGACCTGTTGGTAACTTGCTTTAGCAGGTCATTCTTCACTTTAATTTTTTCAATGAACACCCTAAATTAATTCATATTTACTCTCTCAAAAGTCCATCCAATTTAATATTTCGTATTATATTTTTTTTGGTTACAGGCCGTCGTGGTGGTGGTGTTGGTGGTTGTGGTGGAAAGAGAAACAGAGATGAAGATGGAAATAAGAATCGGTCCGGATCGCGTCGAACGTCGTCGAGCCCTCCTAGAACAACGAGGAGTACCAGCTGCGCCGTGAAGAATCGGTTCGCTTCCCGTCGGACATAGTCGAAACCTCCTCGAACAAGAAGTATTAGCGGCGCCGCTCTAATTTTACTGTCCATGCCATTGTCAGAAATCTTATTTTTCATCTAATAATTTAATATTTTGTTAATAAAGCTACATGTCACGGTGGTGGTTGTGAACTGAGGAAAACCTGCTTCTGAGGTCGGGCGGATCATCTTGTCACATATTTTTAAAAAAAATCTGTATTGATCGGACGAATTTTTTTTACTTTTCTAATGATAATATTTTCGAAGAGAATATTTTATTTGGACGGTGAACGGCCATTCTCTTTGCTTTTAACACGGAGAATGGCCATTCTCTTTGCTTTTAACACGGCGAATGGACGGAGAATGGCCATTCTCTTTGCTTTTAACACGGCGATTGTACGGAGAATGGCCATTCTCTTTGCTTTCTACACGGCGAATGGACGGAGAATGGCTGTTCTCTTTGTTTTTAACACGGAGAATGGCCATGCTCAAGGAGAATGGCCATTCTCCGTTACTTTAACATGGAGAATGGCCATTCTCCGTTCTTTGAAAACGGAGAACAGACACTCTCTGTGCTTTTAACAAAGTATGGTACATTTAGGACTGGAAATGTTCAAGTATCTCATATTTTTTTCACCAAATATTTACAGTATTTTTAATATCATTTACCATAGTACATTCATTTTATATTAAATCATTTTCAAGATAATCCGAATATCATTTTATCAGGCTTCCACTGTATGGCTGAACAAAATTTCTTGCGAATGTTTGAATATAATTAACCTACTATCAAAGAGAATTTTTCTTACATTACATTATGCCTTACACTGGCATCGACTTCATACTGATGGCATCGATGTACTGATGGCAATAACAAAGGATGAACATGCAGGATTACAATTATGTTTCCGCAATAACAAGGGATGAACAGGCATGATTACAATTTTGCTTCAGCTATAACAAGGGATGAACATGCACTGGCATCGAATTCATACTGATGGCATCGATGTAATAATTTTTTACAGAAAGCAAAACACATTACAATCAAATAAAGTTTCAGTGATCCCAGGAATGCATCCGTAATGTGGCCACCTTTAAACCCTAGCAATGCACCCAGGACTCACGAAATCTGTGATGGGCATCTGCAAATCAAAGGAATACACCAAAATATCAATATCATCTATCAAGGCCAACTGCCAACCAAATAAACGCTTCAACCAGAAAATCATAATCAAATTAAGTATACTTCATTCCAAGTCCAATAAACTGCATAATTCACGTTACAGTAATCTGTCCAATCCACGTTAGTAATTCAACATAGAACCTGCATAATTCACAATACAATAATCCAAATAAATATCAGACCTACTCTAAATTCAAGACCATATTACATTTTCAAATCAAATTACGAACTATGCACTGAGCACAAGCGAAAAGTTTAATCTTACAATATTTCAAACACAAAATTTAGTTTGTCCGCCATGACCAACAAATATTCAGAACAATATTACAAGTCAAATATTACTTCCACATTGAAATAAGAGACATTCAAAACTCAAAAGATGAATCTTCATAGACGTCTCCATCTTCATCTTCTTCTTCTTGTTTCTTTTTTTTTTCCTACTTCTTCTTTCTCAAAATATCCTTCACCTACACCTTGAGGGACGGATGAAGAAAAATTATAGTCAGTAT
>JANAVB010038617.1:1245154-1518535 GCA_029216955.1 Iris pallida | reverse complement strand
CGGAGAATATAATTCTCCGTTACAAAAGAAACGGAGAATATAATTCTCCGTTTAAATTAAACGGAGAATGAACATTCTAATTTGTTTTTAACACTGTGAATGCTATTATCCGTTTAATTCAAAACGGAGAATGTCATCTCCGTTTAATAAACACGGAGAATGCTATTGTGGTGTCGTGGTTACACTGCTAGAATTGTATTCAAGAGGTCATTGGTTCAAATCTTGACTATAACAATATTTGTTTTATTTATACTTTTTGTAAGTTACTTATGGAGCCATTTAAAAGGGAAAAAACTTTGATACAGGCACATGTATGACATGTGGGCCATCTCAAAATAATGTGTATTATATATGATTACAAGTTTTACAAAGCAAGGGGGACCACATGTCAACATCGGGGTATCAAAACTTTGAAAAGAGGTTTTGTTAGAAAGAGTTTGTGGGCCCTATTAAAATTTATGTATATATATATATATGTGTACAACATGTTATAAAGCAGGAAGGGCCCACAATGTCATACATTGGGGGCATCAAAACTTTGATACAGTAGGGGGTATCAAAGTTGGCAGAATCGAAGGGGCAGATTCATTGGTATTAATGGCATATAGATGGCCGTAGTTGGAAGAGTTTGTTCTAGTCTTACTTAGCTTTAATTGAGAAGGGGCAGATGCATTGGTATTGATGGAAATTAATTGAATTGAATTCGAAGTGGCTGCCTTTTTGGCGCATGAGTCGAGTTGTTCCATGCTATAAATGCAGTAGTGTAGAGAGAGTTTGTTCTATCTCACTTAGCTTTTCTTGTGGCGATGGACTCTACCGATCCCCGCCTTGGCAAGACTCTTTCCTCTTGGTTGTCGATCTCCTCGTCGAAGAGCTTTGGTGGTGAAGTCCTTCAGAAGACTGACATGTGCCTGGGTTTGGATTATTGCCATTCCACGCTCTGTCGAAGCGCCCACACGTTGATTGGCTCGGACTATGCACGGTGTTCCTTTGCCGCCAGGAGTTCATCTCCTCAACATGTTCCATTGGCCCGACGATGCACGGTGGTAAAGTCCTTCAGAAGACTGAGATGTGCATGGGTTGGAGTTATCCTTCCACGCTCTGTCGAAGCGCCCAGCCAGGAGTTTATTTCTCGACATGTTCCATGTTGAAGAAGGATGGCTAGTACGGTGCTCTGCCTCAAGGATTTCCTTGAGGCAGTGGGTTCCTTTGCCTCAGTAAGTTCCTTTGCTCGGAGGATACACGATGAAGTGGCTTGCCTCAAGGACTCATCCAACGGTTCCTATGCTATGACGATGTACGATGAATACCATCTACCAGCGGACACGAACTGAAAGACGACAGAGAACAACACTCCTTGACAGATGAAGCTTTCAATTGAATTCCTTGAGGAAAATCACTTCATCGTGCATCGTCAGAGCAATGGAACTCCTGAAAAAGGACCTCTGTGCATGTAAGAGCAATGGAACTCCATGAACAAAGGAAACTCCGTGCATAGTCAGAGCGAATCAAAGTGCGAGCGCTCCGAAGAGTGTGGGTTTGGATTTATTGCGCTCGCACTTTGATTCGCTCTGACGATGCCGGAGTTCCTTTGTTCATGGAGTTCCATTGTCTGACTATGCACGGAGTTCCTTTGTTCAGGGAGTTCCATTGCTCTGACGATGCACGATGAAGTGATTTGCCCAAGGAATTCAATTGAAAGCTTCATTTGTCAAGGAGTGTTGTTCTCTGTCGTCTTTTAGTTCTTGTCCGTGTGGTAGATGGTATTCATCGTGCATCGTCAGAGCATAGGAACCGTTGGATGATCCTGAGGCAAGCCACTTCATCGGCATCCTCCGATCAAAGAAACTCACTGAGGCAAAGGAACCCACTGCCTCAAGGAATTCCTTGCCTCAAGGAGTTCCATTGCTCTGCGATGCCCGCACGCAGCTCACATTCAACTTTTTTCTTGATAGTAGGATTTATGTAGTATTCAGACTTCATAATGTACATGTAACTCAAAAGGTCAGACTTTTCGTGGTTATCACAGTAATGTAACTCAAAAAGGATTTTATTATAAAAGACAGAAGAGCAGACATAAACGGTGAATAGAATACTCAAACAATTTAATTTAAACGGGAAAGTTATTCTCCGTTTCAAGTAAACGGAGAATTCCATTCTCCGTTCCAACTAAAACGGAGAATATAATCCGAAGGGGCAGATTCATTAGGAATAAATGGCATATAAATGGAAGAATTCATTGGTATTAATGGCATATAAATGGCAGATTCATTTATATGTAAATAAAAGTCAAACATTTCGTGGTTTGACAATGTAAATGTAATTCAAAAATGATTATATTATAAAAGCAGAGCTTATCAAAGACAGAAGTTCCTTGCCCAATTACATCATAATTACATTGTTGTTTTACAATGTCATTCTTATGTGGCAATGTCTCCGTTTTAATTAAAACGGAGAATGAGATTCTCCGTTTTAATTTTAAACGGAGAATGATATTCTCCGTTTTAATTTAAAACGGAGAATGAACATTCTAATTTGTTTTTAACACTGTGAAGCTATTCTCCGTTTAAATCAAAACGGAGAATGTTATTCTCCGTTTAATAAAACACGGAGAATGCTATTGTGGTGTCGTGGTTACACTGCTAGACTTGTATTCAAGAGGTCATTGGTTCAAATCTTGACTATAACAATATTTGTTTTACTTATACTTTTTTTGTAAGTTAATTATGGGTGCTATTTAAAAGGGAAAAAACTTTGTAATGTAAATAAAAGTTAAACATTTCGTGATTTGACAATGTAAATGTAATTCAAAAATGATTATATTAAAAAGCAGAGCTTATCAAAGACAGAAGTTCCTTGCCAATACTCATAATTACATGTTGTTTTACAATGTCATTCTTATGTGGCAAATGTCATTCTCCGTTTTAATTTAAAACGGAGAATGATATTCTCCGTTTTAATTTAAACGGAGAATGAACATTCTAATTTGTTTTTAACACTGTGAAGCTATTCTCCGTTTAAATCAAACGGAGTGTTATCTCCGTTTAATAAAACACGGAGAATGCTATTGTGGTGTCGTGGTTACACTGCTAGATTGTATTCAAGAGGTCATTGGTTCAAATCTTGACTATAACAATATTTTGTTACTTATACTTTTTTTGTAAGTTAATTATGGGTGCTATTTAAAAGGGAAAAAACTTTGATACAGGCACCTATGTATGACATGTGGGCCATCTCAAAAAATATGTGTATATATATATGTTTACACGTTTTACAAAGCAAGAGGGGACCACATGTCATACATCGGGGTATCAAAACTTTGAAAAGAGTTTTGTTAGAAAAGAGTCTTGTGGGCCCTATTAAAATTTTGTATATATATATATTGTACACATTTTTTTAAAGCAGGAAGGGCCACATGTCATATAGGGGGTATCAAAACTTTGATACCCCTACTGTATCAAGAAAAAAAACTTTGATACAGTAGGGGGTATCAAAGTTGGCAGAATTCGAAGGGGTATATTCATTGCTATTAATGGCTTGGTATTGATGGAAATTAATTGTTCCAGTCTTACTTAGCTTAATTGAGCAGGGGCAGAATTCGAAGTGACTGCCTTTTGGCGCATGAGTCCGAGTTGTCCATGCCTATAAATGCCAGTAGTGTAGAGAGAGTTTGTTCTCATCTCACTTAGCTTTTCTTGTGGCGATGGACTCTACGATCCTCCGCCTTGGCAAGACTCTTTCCTCTTGGTTGTCGATCTCCTCGTTCGAAGAAGCTTTGGTGGTGAGTCCTTCAGAAGACTGACATGTGCTGGGTTTGGATTTATTGCCAACCCACGCTCTGTCGAAGCGCCCGCACGTTGATTAGCTCGGACTATGCACGGGTTCCTTGCCGCCAGGAGTTCATCTCTTCAACGTGTTCCATTGGTGCTCTGTCGAATCGCCAGCCAGGAGTCTATCCCTTCGACATGTTCCTTGTTGAACAAGTATGGCTTTGCACGGTGCTCTGCCACAAGTTAACAAAATTCCTTGAGACAGGGGGTTCCTTTGCCTCATGAGTCCTCTTCTACATGTTCCTTGTTGAAGAAGGGTGGCTTTGCACGGTGCTCTGCCTCAAAACAAAATTCCTTGGGGCAGTGGGTTCCTTTGCCTCAGTGAGTTCCTTTGCACGGAGGATGCACGATGAAGTGACTTGCCTCAAGGAGTCATGCAACGGTTTCTATGCTCTGACGATGCACGGAATACGACGCGGACACGAACTGAAAGAGACAGAGAACAACACTCCTTGACAGTGAAGCTTTCAATTGAATTCCTTGAGAACAACACTCCTCTGACGATGCACGATGAAGTGTTTTGCTTCAAGGAATCCAATTGAAAACTTCAACTGTCAAGGAGTGTTGTTCTCTGGTCTTTCAGTTCGTGTCCGCGTGGTAGATGGTATTGATCGTGCATGGTCAGAGCATAGGAACCGTAGCATGACTCCTTGAGGCAAGTCACTTCATCGTTCATCCTCCGTGCAAAGGAACTCACTGAGGCAAAGGAACCCACTGCCTCAAGGAATTTTGTTTGAGGGAGAGCACCGTGCAAAGCCATCCTTCTTCAACAAGGAACATGTCGAAGAGAGAGACCTGAGGCTAAGGAACCCACTGCCCTTTTGGCGCATGAGTCGAGTTGTTTCATATGTAAATAAAAGTCAAACTTTTCGTGGTTTTGACGATGTAAATGTAATTCAAAAATGATTATATTATAAAAAGCAGAGCTATAAAAGACAGAAGTTCCTTGCCCAATTACATCATAATTACATTGTTGTTTTACAATGTCATTGCTAGGATCGATTACATATTTGCTTGAAAGCAACTCCTTAGCCCATGCCAACCTCATCTTTGTCATCTTCTGGTGAGTTCATTGTCATTTCCTCCCGGTATTTCGAAGGGAGGATTCGTAACCTATTCATATAATACGCCGTGTACAAGAGGCAGTTGGGTGCCCGTTGTTGTGGGCAATTTAGAGAACAATTCAGCACTTTGCTCTCATACTCCTTCTTCGCCGGGCATCTCTCCCTCATCATATCAACTTTCTCCTGACGATAGGCTCTAAGGTTTTCTCGTTAATTCTGCATCCACCTTGCACGTATCGTACGTGGTTTGCAACAAGGAGTTGTAGGTGTCCAGTCGTAGGAGATAAAGTTGAATGTGAGCAGAGTATAGTGTTTGATGTTGCATTAAAAAGTGGGATCAATAACAACTCTATGTCGTCCTCCAAACCATGACGAAGTCTTCTACTTTTTGGATGCTTCACAGGCGCGGGTTTTGCGGTTTCTTCATTGACACGTTGAATGACGGTCGTTGTTTCCCAAAAAACAATACACAATATCATGAGTAATTTTTTTCTGTCATTTTTCATCGGTGTAAATGATATGGATTTTTCTGTTGAATACTTACCAATGTGTGGCCGACATGAATGCAGACCACTTATGTGATTGGGCCGCGGCTTTTTTTTCTGGATCAATGGCACCTTCTTCGAACTAGACGGGGCACACCTTTTACTGCCTTGAATTTCTCTCATCTTTCTTATTATTATGTCCAGTATGCCAGCCTCCATGTCGTCATAGTTGAGTATGTCTTGCATGTCTACTGCCGACAGCTGGACTGAAACTTCATTTTCACCCTCTTCCGGAAAAAATTCGTTTACCATATCACTGCACATAAATTTAGTTTACATTAAATTAATAAATATAGATTCTCATTACATAATTGTGAAAAAAGTCTAGAAAAAAGGAACGAAAAAAAGGGTTCAGAATACATACTTTGGAGAATTCTTTCTGGGAATTACGATGTCGATGTATTGTTTCTTCAGCTCTTCATCCGCATGTTCCCAAAGTAAGAGTTCATCGCATTCCCTTAGTATGACGTGGTTCTCTTTAATTCAGCCATTTTGGCGTCTTCTCGGGATTTCGTAGCGTCATTAACCTTCCGCTTTTTATTAGCCTCTCCAACTGTATTGCTTTTAATTAACCTCTTTTCCCCCGATCCTCCTCTTCTTCTGACTTCTCTTGGAGCAGCAGGTTCAGCAGCAGCTTGTAACTCCTCATTCTGAAGTACTTTAGCCATGGCTTCGAGATCTTTAATTTTGCAATCCTTTTCATTGGCTTCAATCTTAAATGATTCAACTTTATTTTGAAGCTCCCTTTTCTCCTCAACGAGCCTTTCATTTGTTTCTCTGAGTTGTTTGGTTGTTCGCACTGAAATAAAACAAACAACAATGAAATGTATGATGTGAACCTAACACGGAGAATGACATTCTCCGTATAATATAATACGGAGAATAGAATTCTCCGTTTGGAATTACACGGAGAATAACCTTTCCAGTATCGACATGATATGGAATAGCAATTATCCGTTCCAAATAACACGGAGAATGACTATTCTCCGTGTTATAGTACACGGAGAATAGTCATTCTCCTGGAAGATTACAAATCAGGAATTTGAAATAGAAAAGATTTTACCTTGTGCATGTAGATCTGATTTAAGAACAGAATTCTGCTTTCTCAAATCCTCCAGTTCATGCACAGAGCCCTCCATCAGAACGTTGACTGCACGTTGTTGTAATTCTTGTGCCTCGAGCTCTTTCAGCTTTTCTTTGAGTTTCTCGTTCTCAAGGTTGGCTGCACGTAACTGCGCTCCTTGTGCCTCCATCTCTTTTAAATTTTCTTTGAGTTCTTCATTCTGCGCTTTAAGAACAGAATTCTGCTTTCTCAAATCCTCCAGCTCATGCACAGAGCCCTTCATCAGAACGTTGACTGTACGTTGTTGTGATTCTTGTGCCTCGAGCTCTTTCAACTTTTCTTTGAGTTCTTCATTCTGCGCAAGAATATCAGAATGATGTCTTCTCAAATCCTCCAGTTCATGCACAGAGCCCTCCATCACAACGTTGACTGCACGTTGTTGCTCTTCTTCTGCCTGGAGCACTTTCAGCTTTTCTTTGAGTATGGCATTCTCAAAGTTGGCTGCACGTAACTGCGCTCCTTGTGCCTCCATCTCTTTCAACTTTTCTTTCAGTTCTTCATTCTGCGCAAGAATATCAGAATGATGTCTTCTCAAATCCTCCAATTCCTTTGCTGAGTCGTCCATCACAGCGCCCATTTCATGATGCGGTGTTATCCGTTGTTCATCAAAATTATCCCCACCTGCTTCTTGGTGTTCTTCCTCTCCCTCTTTTTCAACTTCTTCTATAGGTGGCTCCTCTTCTTTGTGCCCTTCTTCTTCCCCAACAGGTATAACCAGATCTTCCAATATTATCTTCGATCTCATTTTGTTGTGATATTCGGCCTTGAGGAAGTTTGAGATATCGTACCCATTCCATGTGAAAAATCTTGGGTAATCAGGAATTGGGGCGAACTTCCTTTCCACAAATTTACTATGTTCTGCAAACCAATAGAGGAAGTATATTGTGCAACCTTCCAATTTGTGGAAAGCCATTGAGTAATCCCCCTGTTCAGTTTTGCTTCTACTCCTCTTTAAGCTATCCATTACATATGCCAGGATTAACCTTGGCCAGCATATACTCTTGATCACGTCCACACTGTCTACCAAGGCCAAGAATCTGTACGGCAAATTTGAACCGCCAGACTTTGTGAAGAATACAGTTTGGCACAAGTGGAAGATTATTAGCTTGGCCAAATCATCTGGATTAACAGCGTTATCTCCGCCACGAAGCCGTCGTAACAATTCAAAGAACTTGTCTCTCACTTCCTTATTCGTGACTTCTGAGTGTTTGCCCTTAGTATTAGCCAGCAATCTTGTGAAATGATCTCTGCACAGGCTCAATGATGCTGGTGGTGTGGGCTGTTGTTGTTTTTCCTTTATCAATCTTCTGTAAGAAACATCATCAACGCTTTCTTCATTCAGCGGTAGACCGAATATGACTGCCATATCCTTGACGCTTGGCGCGATTTTAACATTGGTGCTCAATTCAAAGCACCTGACGCCATCTTCTTCTTCTGTGTAACTTGCAATTAAATTCTCAAGCCCTTCCGTTACCTTGGCCATTTCGGAGACGTGGACTCTGTTTTGGTAGAAAACCTCGACAAAATTCCAGAAACCGGTATTCTTCAAGGAACCAATAACTGGCTCAGGTAAACGGCCAGCATCTCGATTGACCTCCTCCATAAGATTTAGCATTGGCTTGAAGGTAGAACGGAAAAGTCTTGAATCCTTATTCCGGACAGATTTTCTTTCTGCAAAAAAAAAAAAAAAAAAAAAACCAAAAATTAGGTCGGAGAATGGCCATTCTTATGGGTTTTAACACTGGGAACGGCATTCTCCGTTTCAAGTTAGACGGAGAATGACATTATCCGTTCCAAATTAAACGGCGAATAGAATTTAACATTCAAATGCGTTTTATGACGGAGAATGTCATTTTCCTTGAAATATATACAGAATTTGCGAACATAAAATCAAAGTTATACCTTCTGTTTGCACTTCTTCTTGCACTTCTTTTTGTTTAGCAACTTTTTCCTTTTTCTTTTTTGCAACTTTCTTAGAATAGGGTTTCCGTTGTTCTCCGTCTGTCGCTTTTGGATTTTCTGTAACTGGTGCATCTTCTCTATTTGGTAATGCTGCCGGTGATGATTCTGCCGCTGATGCCGACATGGTATGAATATTGCGAATGGGGAGGAAGGTTTGAAGATTTTGGAGGAGAATGACCTAGGTTTGAGTACAGACTGGAATATGGAAGAAGAGGAAGCTCCGAAACGATTTTTCTTTTCCCTTTTCTTTTTTTAAAAAAAGGGTTCGGGGGTGTTTTGAATTAATTAGAAGGGCAAAATGTCATTCGATGGAAGTGCAAAAGACTCTTTTCTGCTTAATCAAAAAGAATTGAAGCCGTTTGGCAAAAATGTCATTACAACTCAACAAAACAAATGAACATAATACATTAGGGTTTTTCATACATTAAATATAAAAGAAGAAGGAAAAAAAATCATCGTCTTCCATATTCAACCAGTTTGGACTTCTTATTTAGCTCTTCATTGTGCTCTGAAGTTGTAATCCATTCAGCAACTATGCGTCTTTCCTTTTCCGCATCAAACTGCATATAACAAACATAACATCAAAAATATTGCTCTAAAAAGTTGAAATTTTTGACGACATATTTTCATACTTACATCGATAGAACGGTAGTCCAGGCTACATCGGTCTTTCATGAATGCAATTAAAAAAATTCCACAATCAAGTAAATTGCCTTGGCGGGGAACATAAGAAGGACGTTTTATTGCAAAAGTAGAAAAGCTGAACCTAGCATCTCTCAGCTTCAAAATCTCTTCTTGGAGAAAGATATCCAAATTTGAAAGCTACAATTACCAGAAAACAAATATGTATTAGTATAATGCGTATTCTTGTACCCAATTCATAAAAATTGATGAATATGAGCTTACTATTTCTTTTATAACTGTTCTGCTTTGAATCGGATCATCTTCAGATGCAAGTGAGTCCCAAATTTCAACAGTCCTGTTTTTAAACACAACTCTTGCAAGAGTATAGTGTTCGCCCAAATGAATGGGTATGTATATCTGAATCAGGATAATTAGGTAAAACAAATTAGTAAATTTTTAGAAAATTAGGATTAATAATTAAACATAAATACATTAATACCTCTTTACAAGTGCTTAAAGATCCCATGTAATCCTGAAAGTATTTATACTTCTTCCATATTTCATAAGGCTTTTTGACGGATGGAGGTAACGTGGCTTTCTACATTCACATCAATTAATACATTAAGAAGGACAAACAAACGAGAAAATTGTTAATGCATATGCATTGAAGAATAAAATGCTCACTCACCGACATCCTTATTGGTAAAAACCATACTTTAGCTTTATTGGAGGTTCTTTTCCGTTCCTCCGCGGTGAGAATAGCAGAGACAATACTTATAATCTGAATAAAACATTAAAAATATCAGCGATGGAATCGAAGTAAACATAGATGGCATCTAAGAAGAAATATACTATCTATACATACCCTATTGGTAATTCTCGTTAAAGGAGCTAAGGTCTTCATCTCCCACCGAGACACATAGGTTTTGTTGCAAGATGATATTATTTCACTAAAAAAGAAACGAATAAATTAGGAGAAAAAAACTGTTGGAATAAAATCAAAACTCATATTACTTACTCGTCATCTCTATCATCTGCAAAAATAAAGTCGTAATATCTCGAAGAAACACTAGTACAATTGCTAGGCTTCGAGGTTGAACCACTTATTAAATTTTTGGATGGTGTGACCGGATTTATATTTATACGCATTCTTTTAGAAGGACTGCTAAAGACAGTTTCTTCTTCTTCTATAGCTTCCAATGCGAGATATCGGTCCAATCCTTTACTACGAGACTGTAGCTCCACGTCCTCCTCTTCGGAAGAAGATTCAACGGAAACCACCTTCACATTATTAAATGCTCTAGATGAAGATGCCTGCTTCAAAGCTGGAGATTCTTCAATCTTATCCAAACGCCGAGATAACTTAATTTGTTCAATTTTATCTTTGCAACATCAGCTGAAATCGTCGCCAGATGTTCTTCAATCTTGCGCAACAAACGCGGAATGAAGGTTTCATTTGGATTTGGCATCCAATCTTCTACGTCTTCTACATTTCCCCCCGCACGAGTAGACATCTTGAGAACAAGAAAACTATTGTATTTCAGAAAACTATTCTATGTATTTCAGAATGAATAATAGTACTATGAAACAAGAAAACTATTGTATATATAGCAAGAGAGAAGTACAAAAAGTGAGAAAGATGGAAAGACAAATAAATTTCGAGACTAGCAAACAATCTACTAGCCGTTTGATTAAGGAGGGCTCGAGGAAGATTCTACTAGCCGTTTGATTGAGGAGGGCTCGAGGAAGATTCTACTATCCGTTTGAAAATTACAAAAGGTTATCGTGATCAACTCCAATTAAGGAACTCTATAAGAGGTTTAATTCCGCTTGATTGAGGAACTCGACGAAGTCCACCGCGAACCGGAACTTCTACTTCTTTTCTTCTTCATCTCCGTTTCTCCTTCCACCACCACCATGCCCTGTAGATTTATAAAAAAAATATTAAATTGTTAGATGAAACAAAAAAACTAAATACGGAAAGATTACTAAATCAAAATCAAACAGAAGACATTCATAGAAAACATGAGATTAAAGATAAAAGTGTCACAGAAGCAACATCACAACTTTACAACAACTAAGCAGACTCTGCTAAGCAATAACTAAAATTAGGGATTGTGTCCTCCTTGGATTTAATTTACACAAAGAAGACATTTGAGAGAACGAGCTTTTGTAGGCTTCCTTAATGTACCATTCTCCGTCCTAAATGTACCATTCTTCGTCCATTCGCCGTATTAAAAGCAAAGAGAAAGGCCATGTTCCTTCTTGAAAGCAAAAAGAATGGCCATTCTCCGTCCATTCGCTGTATTCACCGTCCATTCGCCGTATTAAAGCAAAGAGAATGGCCATTCGCCGTATTCTCCGTCCATTCTCCGTCCTAAATGTACCATTCTCCGTCCATTCGCCGTATTAAAAGCAAAGAGAAAGGTCATTATCCGTCCATTGGCCGTATTCACCGTCCGTTCGCCATATTAAAAGCAAAAAGAATGGCCATTCTCCGTCCATTCGCCGTATTCACCGTCCATTCGCCACATTAAAAGCAAAGAGAATGACCATTCGCCGTATTCTCCGTCCTAAATGTACCATTCTCCGTCCTAAATGTACCATTCTAAGTGTTAAAAGCAAAGAGAATGGCCATTTTTTGTCCAAAAAAATATTCTCCTCGAAAATATTATCTTTAGAAAAGTTAAAAAATAATCCGCCCGACCTCAGAAGTAGGTTTCCTCAGTTCACCACCACCACCATGACATGTAGCTTTATTAACAAAATATTAAATTGTTAAATGAAAAATAAAATTTCAGACAATGGCATGGGCAGTAAAATTTTAGCGGCGCCGCTGGTACTTCTCCTTGTTCGAGGAGGTCTCGACGACGTCCGACGCGAAGCGGACCGATTCTTCTCGGCGCAGCTGGTACTCCTAGTTGTTCTAGGGGTGCTCGACGACGTTCGACGCGATCCGAACCGTTTCTTATTTCCTTCTTCATCTCCGTTTCTCTTTCCACCACCACCAGCACCACCACGACTACCATGGCCTGTAACCCAAAAAAAAAAAAGGTTCAGATTAAATTGGATGGAATTTTGAGAGAGTAAATATGAGTTAATTTAGGGTGTTCATTGAAAAAATTAAAGTGAAGAATGACCTGCTAAAGCAAGTTACCAACAGGTCAGAAGTCTAAATCAGCATTAAATGATGTCTCCTGTATTATTTTATCTGAATTAAACCTGAACCGTTGGATTAAATCCAACGGTCCAGATTTCGGATGTATCGATACATCCATTTCCAGCGGATGTATTGTAGAATTTTTCTATATATATATATATATATGTTCTTCTACAATACATGGGATGTATCAATACATCCCAAACAATTGCATTGAAAATGCATTGAAAATTGTGAAAGGTGTTTACTTTGACTTTGACTTTACAGGTTACTTTGACTTCGGCTTTAATCTGAACCATTGGATCAACATCCAAAGATTCAGATTTGGAATGTATCGATACAAATTTTTACATGGGATGTATTGAAGAATTATATATACTAGCATATGTACACGTGCCTTGCATGTATTTTAACATTTCTTAATTAGTTTAAGAAGACTCTTTAGGAAGACCAAATGATAGTCTTCCTAATTACTAAGTTGTCCTTATTAAATTAATGAACTATTTTTAATTAGTATAAGTATGTAAGGGTATTTTTGGAATTCAAAAGTTTCACCATCTAAGTTTTCCTATTATATAGTAGAATATATATATATATATATATATATAATATATATATATATATATATATATATATATATATATATGACCTCTAGACTAGTGGTAAAGAGAGATGCATGCGGCCGGAGTGGTCAGGAAATCGACTCCCGGTGTTCGCCACAATTACCTTCTTTCAAAAAAAAAAATAAAAAAAAAAATAAATTAAATTAAATTAAATTAAATTAAATTATAATTATATATATATATATATATATATATATATATATATATATATATATATATATATATATATATATATATATATATATATATATATATAATTAATTAATTTAAATAGTAGGGGTAATTATTAATTTTTTTTGGATCATATACTTTTTTATCTAAATATATAATTATGTAGGGATAATATTGTCATTTAAACATCCACTATCTTTAAAACGATTGTGTAATCTCCTCTTCCACGTTGGATTATTTTTAGGCCTCTTCCTAACTTTTATTATTTTTCCACTATTATTTCTTTGTATTTCCAATAGAAATCCTATATATTTTTGTAAAATATAGAAAAGAAAAAAAAATTGAATTTATTTTTGTGGAGAGCAAAAGTTGTTGATTTGGTGATGACTATGGAGGAAGAGGTTAAGAGGGAGGAGGAGAGCAATGGGCGAGTGTAGAAGAATAAGAGTTCTGGATTTCTAGGTATTAAAGTAAAACTCTTCATTTTCTTAATTTTTTACTTGGATTATTATGGTTTATAGATGTTGAAAGGAAAATGATTCTTTAATTTCAAGAAAAGTGGAAGTCTATTTATGATCAACTTTAGTAGATACTTTACTTCTTTTTTATTTAATGTTGCATTTTGTGATCATTGAAAAGATTGATTAGTTTGTTTTATTTTCTTGATTCCAGATTTTTTGTACAAGTCCTTTAAATGAAAGTGCATAAATTATTATTTATAAGTCCATACTTCTGGAGACTGGCCATGTAACCATGAAGGAGAATGAAAGACATGGTCGGAGTTTAAAGGATAAAAGAAAGAAGAATTTGATTAGTGTAGTTATATATGATCATTGAAAATGTTGATAAATTTGTTTTATTTTCTTCATTTAGAATTTTTTTTTAGTACAACTCCTTTAAAATTTAGAATTATAATAGAACTTTTTAGCCATTTTATATTTGAAAAAAAAATATTGTTTCAGTGTGTATAATTTTTTTTTCTAACCGTATCACACTAATTTAAATTATTATGGTTGTAACATTTAATAACCAGTTGTAACCACTCTCACACGTTTTCTCTTTTTCTGATCATTTTCTAACAAAACAACTTTTGGATATCTAAGTAAACATTTAGATGATAATAGATATTTTATTAAAAAGTCTCAACCTCTCTCTCCCCTTCCCTACTCTTTATCTTTAAAGAGAAAATTTTGATTTTTTTTTTTCTTTCAACTGCATCACATTAATCTAAATTATTATCTAAATTATTAAATTGGTTGTAACCTCCCGATGATATTAAACCAAATCTTGTGGATATTTATATTTTCTAACTGCATCACACTAATCTAAATTATTGAACAGGTACGTACAGCCTTCATGAAAAAAATCTTTTGGATATGTAAGTAATATTAAAAAAAAAGTCTTTGGATATTTAAGTAAATATTTAAATAATAATGAATATTTAACTAAACATTTAAAAGATTAATATTGGATTACATTTAAATAATAATAAATATTCAAGTATTTCAAAGATTGGCATTGGCCTATATTAGTCAACTGACCTAAATAGTTGGTATTAATCATTCATCAATGTTTGATCTCTTTCCTTTTTCTTACATATGTAAAATTTATATTTTCGAACTTGATTGAGATTTAATCTCATGTAAGTTTAGACATAATCTAATATAATTTAAATACAAAATCTATTATTTAAAATATAATTCCTTTTCTTACATATCTAAAATTTATATTTTCGAAATTAATTGAGATTAATCTCATGTAAGTTTAGACATAATCTAATATAATCTAATTTATAACATAAACATAAACCTAAATTTTAATATAATCATATCATTTGTAATTTTAATATTTACCTAATATAATTTTCTACGTATGTATGGAATTAATGGATGTTTATGTATTTAAAAGATTGACATTGGCGTATATTAATCAACATACATAAGAAGTAGAGATATTAATCATGCATCTTTTTTTTTTCTTATTGTTCACTTGCATATCTAAAATTTATAATTTAGAACTGCTTTCTTTTTCTTACACGTCTAAAATTTATAATTTAGTACTTAAAGTACTTAATTGAGATATAATCTGCAAGTTTAGACATAATCCAATATAATTTGATTAAATTTATTATTTAAAATATATATATTTTGTAATTTTAACATAATTCTAAATTTTATATAATCATAACATTTGTTATTTTGATATTACCTAAATATGATAGTCTTCGTATTTATGTATGAAAAAGAAAAATATCTTCATTTTTTAAGTATGAAAAGGAGGGAAGGAAAATACATTGGATTGAAAATCTAACCCAATCTGTTTTATAATTTAAATATAAATATAATGTTACTTATATTTTAAAACCTAATTTAAATAATCTAAGTACATTAGGTTATCTCTCTCATCAATTTTAATTAGGTTCTCTCTCTTATCAACTTAGATTATTTAAACTAGGTTTTAAAATATAAGTAACATTATATTTATATTATAAAACAGATTGGGTTAGATTTTCAATTCTATGTATTTTCCTTCCCTCCTATTCATACTTAAAAATGAAGACATTTTTCTTTTTTCATACATAAATACGAAGACTATTATATCTAGGTAATATCAAAATATCACGTCCCAGAACCAGAATACTGGAGAGCGGGAGAATGACTCAGCCAGCTACGTATTACGGGTAGATGAATACCGTATAATACGATCAATGCTGTCTAACCAGACGAGGGGGGTACATACTACATGAAAGTCTTACTATGGTCACTCCACATCTATTGTCTCAATCATTCAAACAAGAAGCAAGAATAGAGAACATGTAAGATAAAGCAGTAAGGCGTCCCAAACGCTTAGTCAAACTGTTTTTGAGATCTGGCTTTACAAAACATAGCCAGATGGTATAGTAATATATACACAATTGTTATCAGTTGCAGTCTGACTTAGTTACAATTATGTAAAAGTAAGTACAAGACGATCCGACTAACATGTCGGTGCCAAACGGCTAAGTATGAAGTAAATAACAAAACGAGTGGTGAAGTAAGAAACCCACTCGAGTCCTCCTGCGATCATTCCCCTAGTATTGACCATCTTGGAGGTGAAAGTAAGCTGAGTCCTCGGAAACCGGCTCTAAATCTGGCCATGCAAAACCAGAGAGGTTAGACCTCTAATAGCAAGTACCACAAGGAAGCACGATATGAAGGATTAAACCAGTAAGTAAGAGGATATAATAATAGATCTCTGCTTTCCACTAGGATTCACATAACATCACGACACTTCGAACCAACCTCCCAACCAAACAAGGACAGAAGTTGGCCCGTCATGTCCTGACATTCTGATCATCTCAGTTAGGCAACAGAGTAGGTACAGTACACAAACAAATCATCTTGAACGGCCAATCAACTCCTACGGCTTGCTATTGTGAGTCCCAAGTTATCCTGGACTTATGCAAATAGGGATTCCTCAGTTCTTACTATGTGCGAGCAAGACTAGTCTATCCAGTCAATCAATTGCGCCAATCATGAATTAGACGAGTCCCAGCGGGACGCCCGTCATCAATATACAATATACAATATTAATATAAGCAGATACCGCTCCCTGCCCGTGTGGCAGGTTTACAGTATCTGTGGGAACCAGCCGGCCTGTCGGGCACTACTAGTCCCAAGAGGGCTGCCATGTAAGAACTCGGGGATCCATTCTCTCCATGCAATCATTATTTTATTTAACTTAATAGTCCCTACGTTGAGTAAAATCCCATGCCGTGGATCATGGTCATTCAAATGAGTACTTTCGTACGGGGTACGATATGCGCAACTCTACAACGATACCCGTGCGGCTAGGTTGTAGGTCTTACATAGCGTAATACAACAATCAAATCTAACCACGGAGTAATCATGCCTTGACCATAAAGTACACATGCTGCTTTGTAGAAAAATAAATAAATAAATAAATAAATAAATTGAAGCCTGCATGTGCCTGTACGTCAATATTCGGGATCAGCCGTCGATTACAATAGTTCATTACATGAACGTGTCTCATTCATTCAATTCAATAAGACGACTAGCCAGTCTCTTAGTTCCAACTAGGAACGCATGATCAATTTTAGTCAAGATAACCATTATTATCAATGGTGACAAGGCATGAAAGTCAATTGGTATTAAATGGGGTCGAGTCTATACTCTCAAGGTTAAGTTCCAGTCTTACTGGGTATCCATAAACCAAATCAAGACACAAGGCACGTTCTACACAACCATATATATTAAAATATTAACATGCCAAGATTATCGAGTTCATAAAAGGCGTAAGGATATAATAGGAGAATTATCATGCCACCATTAAATGATTAAATTATAGAACAAATAGAAACACCCAAGTCAGGAAGTCACGCCAACAAGTCTATGCTAAGGCCAACAAGTCTATGCTAAGGCCAACAAGTCACGCCAAGTCTAGTAGGTAGGAGTGAGCGTGAAAAGTGGTTCACGTTGGCACGCACAGCGTGAGCGTGAAAAGTGGTAAGAAATTCACGCACTCATAACGTGAGCGTGAAAAGTAACTCACGCACGCACAGCGTGAGCGTGACTCAAAATTCACGCTGGCACGTAAAGACGTGAGCGTGACTCAAAATTCACGCTAACACGTAAAGACGTGTGCGTGACTAAAAATTCACGCTAACACGTAAGAACGTGAGCGTGACTAAAAATCCACGCTAACACGTAAGAACGTGAGCGTGACTAAAAATTCACGCTGGAACGTAAGAACGTGAGCGTGACTCAAAATTCACGCTAACACGTAAGAACGTGAGCGTGACTAAATCTCCCGAACTCCAATCTTATGGAGCCTTCGTTCCAAGCCAGAAATGAAGTTCCCTTGGTTCAGAATGATGAAGAATGAGAAGCTCTGCCATAAGAACCATCTACTCCGAAAGTACGCCATGTTGGGAGATCAAAACCCATGGACAACCGAGAATACAACAACTTAGATCTAGAAGAAACAAGCCAAAGAAATCAAAAATGCTAAGTACTAAACTCTCTCAGAATCATGAGGAGAAAGCAAATGAACCATAAAAATGGTTCTCCAAGTAGAAGCAAGAAGCAAGATGTACTTGCCTGCTGTTGGTAGGTGGAGAGAGTGATGAGGAAGAAGAAGAAGAAGTAATGGTGAAGGAAAGTTATGAGGAGAGAGAAGGAGATGGGGGCTTTAAATAGGAAGGATGGTGGTAGGTGGGGGTTTGGTCCATGTGAACCGCCATGAACCCAAAAATAACCAGCCATGGCCGAACCACAATAAGACTAAAGCAGAGAAGTTAAAAGCAAGAAATAAAATACAAAAATAAAATGCAGGAATAAAATTGCAGGAAATAAAATGCAGATAATTAATTAACATGAAATTAAAGGAATTTAAACACAGGATAATACATGATAAATATTAAATAAATATATATGAGTTGCACATGTATAAAAATACGCATTCTGGGAACGGGGAGTGACACAAAATAACAAATGTTATGATTATATAAAATTTAGAATTATGTTAAAATTACGAATTATATATATTTTAAATAATAAATTTAATCAAACTATATTGGATTATGTCTGAACTTGCAGATTATACCTCAATAAGTACTTAAGTACTAAATTATAAATTTTATACGTGTAAGAAAAAGAAAGAAGTTCTAAATTATAAATTTTAGATATGCAAGTAAACAATAAGGAAAAAAAGATCAAAACAATGATGTATGATTAATATCTCTACTTCTTATGTATGTTGATTAATATACGCCAATACCAATCTTTTAAACACATAAACATCCATTAATTTAAAATTCCATACATACGTAGAAAATTATATTAGGTAAATATTAAAATTACAAATGATATGATTATATTAAAATTTAGATTTATGTTTAGGTTATAAATTAGATTATATTAGGTAAATATTAAAATTACAAATGATATGATTATATTAAAATTTAGATTTATGTTTAGGTTATAAATTAGATTATATTAGATTATATCTAAACTTACATGAGATTAATCTCAATTAATTTCGAAAATATAAATTTTAGATATGTAAGAAAAGGAATTATATTTTAAATAATATATTTTTTTATTTAAGTTATATTAGATTATGTCTAAACTTACAGGAGATTAAATCTCAATCAAGTTCGAAAATATAAATTTTACATATGTAAGAAAAAGGAAAGAGATCAAATAGTGATGAATGATTAATACCAACTACTTATGTCTCTTGACTAATATAGGCCAATACCAATCTTTGAAATACTGGAATATTCATTATTATTTAAATGTAATCCAATATTAATCTTTTAAATGTTTAGTTAAATATTTATTATTATTTAAATATTTACTTAAATATCCAAATATTTTTTCTTAAATATTTACTTACATATCCAAAAGATATTTTTCATGAAGGCTGCACTACCTGTTCAATATTTTAGATTAGTGTGATGCAATTAGAAAATATAAATATCCAAAAGATTTGGTTTAATATCATGGAGAGGTTACCACCGATTTAATAATTTAGATAATTTAGTTTAGTCTGATTCAGTTAGGACCAAAAAATTTGTTTAATAATTTAGATTAATGCGATGCAGTTGAATTTTTTTTTTGAAAATTTTGTTTAATAATTTAGATTAAAGATAAAGAGTAGGGAAGTGGAGAGAGAGGTTGAGACTGTTTTAATAAAATATCTATTATCATCTAAATGTTTACTTAGATATCCAAAAGTTATTTTGTTAGGAAAGTGATCAGAAAAAGAGAAAACATGGGAGAGTGGTTACAACCGGTTGTTAAATGTTACAACCATAATAATTTAAATTAGTGTGATGCGGTCAGAAAAAAAAAATTACACACACTGAAACAAAAAAAAAAATTTCAAACATAAAATGGCTAAAAAATTCGATTATAATTCTAAATTTTAAAGGAGTTGTACTAAAAAAAATCTAAATGAAGAAAATAAAACAAATTTATCAACATTTTCAATGATTATATATAACTACACTAATCAAATTCTTCTTACTTTTATCCTTTAAACTCCAACCATGTCGTTCATTCTCCTTCATAGTTACATGCAGGGCCGGCTCGGAGGGTTGGGTTGCCCTATCCTGGAGCTAATTTTGGTTGCCCCTTGACCCTTTTTGTCAGCTGGTCCTGGTGGTCATTCGTTATCATGATCTTTGGTGGGATCATATTGAGCCTGGAGGGTTGCCTAGCAGAGGGGGTTTGTCCAAGCCCCAAGGCTTGTCCGGCTTACCCCAGGGCCGGCCCTGGTTACATGGCCAGTCTCCAGAAGTATGGACTTATAAATAATAATTTAGGCACTTTTAGCGAAAGGACTTGTACAAAAAAAATCTGGAATCAAGAAAATAAAACAAATTAATCAATTTTTTCAATGATCACAAAATGCAACATTAAATAAAAAAGAAGTAAAGTATCCTAAAGTTGATCATAAATAGACTTCCTCTTTTCTTGAAATTAAAGAATTATTTTCCTTTCAACATCTATAAACCATAATAATCCAAGTAAAAATTAAGAAAATGGAGAGTTTTAACTTTAATACCTAGAGATCCAGAACTCTTCTTCTTCCTACACTCGCCCATTGCTCTCCTCCTCCCTCTTAACCTCTTCCTCCATAGTCATCACCAAATCAACAACTTTCGCTCTCCACAAAAATATCTTCGATTTTTTTCCTGCATTTTACAAAAATATATAGGATTTCTATTGGGAAAACAAAAAAAATAATAAAAGCTAGGAAGAGGCCTAAAAATAATCCAACGCAGAAGAGGAGATTACACAACCGTTTTTAAGATAGTGGGTGTTTAAATGACAATATTATCCCTACATAATTCTATATTTAGATAAGAAAGTATACAATCCAAAAAATTAATAATTACCCCTACTATTTGAATTATATAATAGTATAGATAATACTATATCGTTAAGTTGTAAGATTTTTTTTAATTGTTAAGTATGCGAGGATATACATACGACTTAGACGGTTTATTTTGGACCGTTTTCAAGTCTCTTTATAATATATTATTTATAAGGGCACATTAAAAGTTGATCAGGGCTAGTCAGGATTGGGGCTAGTCCAAGTTTGAAAAAAAAAAATTACTGAGGACATTCTATTTTCTTACTCATTGGGCTGTCCCCCAAATTTTTAACTTCATTTCAAAATTCACTCTCTCTATTCCAAAATCCTAGCTTTCTTATTCTTCTTCACCATTTTCCACTCCCCAAGCTATACATCTTCTTCTCAATTATTTTTTCACTATAAACCCTAGTTTTCTTCTCAGAAAATTTCCTACAGGATACTGTAGTTTGTTAATATTCCACTGGAGGTAACAAGTATTGCAAAATTTTCTTTCCAGATACTTTCCGCCAGACTGACTGGCAGAAATTGGACGAGTACAATTTCCGCCAGTTCGTCTGTCGAAAATTGAGCTCCTGTCCACTGGCCGCAGCATCAAGCAACTTTGGGGACTTTGGGAACTTTGGGGTTCGGGTTGGTCGTTGAGTTGGGAGGAGAGCTTTGTTTTATACGTTTGAATGGGGACTTTGGGGTTCGGGTTTGTCATTGAGTTGGGAAAAGAGTTTTGTTTTATATGTATGAATGGTGTTGGTGGGAAGAGTTTGAGGTGGTTGGTTTATTGAAAGATGAGAAAGTAAGAAAGTATTGGGCAGTGCAGTGGGATGGATGGTAGTGTGGAATGGAATCAAATGAGAGGGGGAGTAATGTTATAAAGAGGAGTTATTCCGGGAAGGAAGAGGAAGGCAAGGGAAGAGAAGCAGAACAGACAGAAAGGGAAGGAAAGAGAAGCGAAGAAGAAGAGAAACAGAAGAGAATCAGTAGAGAGGTAAAAATATGGTGATTCTAATATATTTATTTTGTTTGTGTTTATTTTCTTAGAATTTTGTATTAATAACAGATGGATCGTCAAAATGACGAACTTATTCCGGGAGGACCTACCACAGATGAGATTATCCAGCAACGTCTGACTCATATCTCAAGATTAGTATTGTCTGGGAAGGTATACTAAATTTTAGATAAAAAAGTATTATTATGTATATGTTTGTTATTTTGTAGTAATAATGTTCATTTTGTAGTAACTAATTTTTTTTATATAGTTATATGATTATCCTGGCGATATACGAATGCGAGAGCATGGAATATGGCGTTATGAACACAACGTTGGATGTTGGAATTTAACTAGCGAACAAGAGGCTATGTTGGTCATATTCGGATTTAAATACATTGACGAGATAAAATTTTTACGTCATGATAGAGATTTAATTTTCAGCCTAGTGGAACGTTGGTGGCTTGCCCGAAATACATTTCAGCTATCAGTTGGTGAAATGACTATTACTTTAGCTGATGTAGCAAATATTGTAGGGTTACCTATTACGGGTGAACCTATAATATTTGATGAGTCATTTTCAGCCGATACTGCAATTATGGGATATCTAGGTGTGGAGCCACCAAAAAGAAAAGGAAAAAGCTCAGTCACATTTTCCTGGCTCCGTTGTAATTTCATGCACCTAGATCGTATTGACGATGACGAAGAGGTATCTGTTGATGAAAATCGGGTATGTATAATATTAATACTTATGTCTTATCGTTTATACTGCTAGTTTAACACCTATTAATTTTTTGCAACTTTTTCATTATGTGTTTAGGTCATTTCTTGCACAAGGGCCTACTTACTCGGCTTAATAAGTGCGGTTGTCTTTTTCGACTCATCGGATATGGTGAACTTACGTTATCTACCATTCTTAGAAGATTTGACCGCACCTACATGTCACGCATGTGGAGCATCAATGTTGGCATATCTATACGCCTCCATGTCAGATTTCGTACGCGTGCTGTCAGATGATAAAGTTATGAAAAATTTAAATGGATGCATGACTTTAATACAGGTATAAAAATTATTGTGCATTTTATATAAAGTTCTAATTTGTAGACTTGTATCAAGTTATTCTTTTCTTTAATAGGTATGGTCCTACGAACACTTTCATATCGGCAGACCAGTTACCGGTATTGATTCCAATGCTGGTAAATTTCCAGTAACTTTACGATGGGTTACAGATGTAGTAGATCCATCTCATTGTGTTCACTCGAGTGCCTTCCTATATCGGGGGCAATTTGATACTCTAAAGCATACGGAGGTAGTAGATCCATCTCATTTCCATTTCAATATTTTTAATATTTTTAATGGCTATATTACTTATTCTTTTTTCGACATCAAATATGTTATATGGTTACCTTACGTACATGAGCAGTATCAATATGCTCCAGAAATACAAAGAACAACTTATAACATGAGTCTCCATAGATATTATGTAATATATCACAGAGACATCATGTTTCATCCCGCCGATCGTGTATTACGACAATTTGGGATGAAACAGATTATTCCAGATGATCCATCATGTTTAATCGTGGTAGAGCAAGTGCAGCTGTAAGAGCAAGAAAAATGATTCCTGGATGGAATTCTAGATTTGAGACACATGGAGTGGCACAACTATCTGGGCCAATGTTACAAGTAGAAGATGGTTAGTTTTGATCTCCTATTTTATTAGAAATATTATAAAATTATATGCTCATATTTCTTGAATTGGTGCAGCATTTGGGAGTAATGCATATAGAACTTGGTGGGGAGCTCCTCGTATAAGTAAGAAATTATACTATTATGACTACAATTCTCTTGGTTGGTTAGTACATTTCCTTCTATTATGTCCTAATCCATTACAGTTACTACATCGAAGATTTCTTGTTTCTGCATCGTTTGCAATGATACGATTCTTCTTCGGTCTTCCAGCTTTGCGCCATACTTCTGGTACTCCAATTTCTCCTCTAACCAGGACACTTTGAACATTGTAGGGAACTGGAATTGGCTCCAACTGCGACTCGTATACGCTTCTCAATACTTCTTTAGAAAAAACAGCAGGATAATAATCTTCAATATTAATTTTTGAAAAATTACACGCAAAACAAGCATGTACACATGGAATACAAGTATGATACCACCTTAAACATGAACAATATCTTTCTTCTAAACGAACAACATATGTTCTATGTGTTTCATGATCTGCTATTTCAAATATATAACTATCAATACTCAGGACTTGCAAGTAGTGATGTTCTCTGTTGATACGAGCCATTGTTTTTAACATCTTCGGACAATAATCTGTTTCTAGCGATTCAGCATGTTTTCGATTTTTGTCCTGAAGTGTTATAATCTTGGCACGAATACCATCAAGTAATGTTGTTATTGGTTTATCACGCAAATTTTTATCCAGTTATTGAAACACTCAGCAAGGTTAGAGGTGTTAATATCTAATCTAGGACAAGGTGCATAAGCCGTTATCCAGTGTGCTAGAACACGTGTTTCATCACCTTCTACTCCAATGATCCATTTATACACATCGAAATTTTTAGCTTTAATTCTTTCAAAACAATAATTTGCATCTACTTCATTATAACATCTTGCAAGAGAATCTAATCTACATCGAAAATGTTTCAATCTATCTACTGATTTCAAGTTTTGTTTAAAATGCTGAATGCAGAAAAAATGAGGCGATTCTGGAAAAGTGGCACACATAGCATTTATCAACCCTTTTTTGCTTATCAGAAATGAAAGAAATCCTATTCCATGCATCAAAATACTGATCAAAAGATGTTCTAAAACAACCTAAAAACCAGCTCCAAGAATCAGTGCTTTCACTTTCAGCCACGGCATAAGCAATTGGATATAATTGATAGTTAGGATCATGAGCACAAGCAATAAATAAGATGCCTCGATATCTAGATGAGAGAAAAGTAGCATCAGTACTAATCACAGGTAAACACCCCTTTAAAAATCCATCAATGCATGCCTTAAAACATATAAAAATTCTTTCAAAACTATTATGTTCATTAGTATTTATAAAACATCTGCTACCTGGATTTGTCTCCATAATTGTAGAAGCATATCGTTCAAGACCACCATAAGCATCGATATAACTACCATTTATTTCAGATAAAGCAATTTCTCTAGCTTTCCAAGCTTTTGAATATTTGATACGTATTCGATGTTCTCTATATATATCCTTGACAACATGCGATGGACTATACGACTGGTCATCTCTAATTTTATTAAATATCTTATTCTTAATCCATACAGTAGTAGCTAATGGATGACTACCTGTTGTAAGACCACATAAGCAAGAATGTCGATTTTCTAACGTAGTAATAACAAATGTCTCGCTATTACCAATAGATTTAGCGTATACTCTCCAATTACAACTAGATTCGTTACATTTATAAATAATCTTATGAGCATTATTCAAAGTAGCCCAACAAGCAAAATTATGCTTAATTGCTACGTCACTAATTAAACTTCTAAATTTAATACGATTTTCAAATTGCCTTCCAACAAATAATTCAGGAGTATCAACATTGTCAACAATATTATCAAATTCATCATCTACATTTTCAACTAAATCATCACTACTGGAATCGTTGTCATTTCCTTCATCTAATGTATTTTCTGGTTCAGTGGCAGAAAATACGTGGTGAGAAGAACTAGGGCCAGGCCGAGAATTAGTAGTTTCATTATTAGGAGCACGTCTATTACTTATATGAGAGGGTGTTGGAGTAACAAAAATACTAATATACGGTGATGATACATTAATTTGAAGAACAAAGGACCATGCATGATCACTATTTAAATTTATACTATTAGAAGCAAAAATATGTACTAATATGAACTCATCAAAATCAATAGAAAAATTTTCAGTCATTAAATTACGTAAACTACTAAACGTAATATTTCTATCCACTATAAGAACTTCAGTTAAACCTCCTTCATAAGCTAACCCATTTAAGATGCCTCCAAGCGAGCATAGAAGTGTTATACTTTGATTCATGTTGGTCGATGAAAGAACAGAAATAAAATCTTCTACTCCTTCTGAAAGCAATTGAAAATGGAGAGAAAGATATGAGCCTTCTGCTTCTTCTTCTACTTCTTCTGAATTCTGATAGCAATTGGAGATAGTGGGAAGGATACTGAGATATTTGATATAGACATTACCCATTTATAAGATTTACATTATAGCCGTTGGGGGGTAAAAATGATAGCAATCAAAAATTATAACCGTTGAAGTAGCCGTTGAATCACAAATTCAAACACGTAACCACTCTTCACTGGATGCTCGTTGCACAGCTGGATAGGAGCGCTCAATTTTCGACAGACGAACTGACGAAAATTGGACTCATCCAATTTCCGCCAGTCAGTCTGGCGGAAAGTATCTGGAAAGTGAATTTCACGAAACTTGTTACCTCCAGTGGAATATTATCAAACTACAGTATCCTGTAGAAAATTTTCTGTTTTCTTCTCCATCATTTCCAGCAAAACCCTAGTTTCCTTCTCCACAATTTTCATTCTCATCATTTTTCATTCTCACAAATAATGCATTAAAATAAATTCTAACATATTTATTTCATTCTTTCTCACAAAAAAAATACTGAAAATAAACCCTAAAATGTATATTTCACTCTATTATCAAGATGGAAATAAACCCTAACATATGTTTTTTCATTCGGCAATTTCGATTTTAGGACTGGCACAATTCCTGACAGTAATCAATACTTCTAGAACTGCCAGAAATTGTGGCAGTGGCGGTCCTGATATGGACTTGCTGTACAGCAAGTCCATTTCTTCTAGAATTAGGGTTTCATTTATAATTTCTTCTAAAACTAGGGTTTCATCATAATTTCTTCTATTAATAAAGAAAAATTGATTAATAGATTAATAAATTTATAGATTTGATAACCCAATTTCTTCTACAACTAGGATTTCATCCATAAACTAGGGTTTGAAGAAAGAAGTATAAGAAATTAGAAGAGAGCAAAAAAAAATAAACTAGGGTTTGGAGAAAGAGATATTTTTTTTGTTTTTCTTTCTTCTTGTTCTTGTTCTTCTTGTTTTTCTTGTGAGGAAGGAGAAAAGAGCAAAAAAAAAAAAAAGAAGTTGACTTATATACTTACATTTGGACTAGTCCTGAGTAAGTTTTTCAATGGCAAACTTGTAAATAAATCAAAGTTAAATTTGGACTAGCCCTAATCAACTTTTGATGTGTCCTTATAAATAATCTTATAATAATAGAGAGAGATTCTGAAAATAAAATTTCGATTCTTGTTATGTGGTGTAGGCTTCTCGTTGTCTTTAACTTTTACAAATTTTTATTTATTTGATTTTATTATATTTGTTTATTTTGTTACTTTATCTAAACTTCTGATTGTTAAATTTTGTTGTAAAATTTGACTGAAAATTTTTGTTGTGAAAAATTTACTATAAATCCTAGAACGGCACATTATACAAAATGGTCCATCAAAACTAAATTAGTTCTTAGTCTAGTATGCAAAAGTCGAATAAACTGAAAACCAAACCGTTTTGGTTAGTTCGGTTGGGTTTTGCAAAATTAGATTTCGGTTCTATTTACAATAATTTAATGTATATTTTTAAAAGTTGTTCTCTATGGTAGTACATACAGACATTTTAAAATGCTATCAGACCCAATTCTGGAAATATAATCCAGTTTCTCTTCTGAGAGCATCTCCGGCTGAAAAATGTTTCCCTTTTTGACACAAATTTATAATAAAAAAAATACATTTATACATTTAGAATGGATTGGAACTACGTGAAAATAATAGAAAATAGATTTGGGACACATTTGAAGTATTTTGTATCCCTTATTTTTTTTACTCGTTTTCAAAACCAAAATAGATTGGACATCAAAGACGAGAAATTATTAGATGGTCCCGGCTCACCACGTGGCCAGGATGAATGGTGAACCCGGCCAATAATTAAATAACACTTGGCATAATTTTTAAAATATATATATATAAATAATATTAAAAAAATATAAAAAATTCAAAGACTCTAATTGAACTTTACGGTTCTACAAAATGAGCTCCTACATTCTAAATATAGAAATTTCGAGACCCATACGCATATGTATGGAAAATGACCATCATAGGATTTCAATTGAATCGTACTATTCTAAAAAAACGAGCTTCTACATTTTGAATCTAAAAATTGGAATGAGCCTCTGATCCGTTTATTTTTACAAGCAAACGATTCAGAGTTGAGCCATATCCTATTTGAAGCCGGATGACCTTGTCTCATGAGTACCCAATCTTCTTCTTCTTCATCATCATTTTTTTTTGCTTCACTTTTTTCGGTTTGGCTCCACACCCTCATCAAAGGCTTACGACTAAACCCATCTCAAAAGTAGGCCCTGCTCGTTCTAAAGGAGTCGCAAAGAGTGGTCCATCTCTGCAAAAGGATCTATAAGGAAGGCAACCAACGTTAATTAAGCCGATTAACCCATACTATAGATATTTATCTTCAAGGAAAACTTATTTCTATTTATATTTCAAACTATCGAATGAAGACTAAAAGCTCTATCCATGGTTATGACTTAATGTCAAATATTTTACTAACACACAATTTTATATACATAATACTAAATTATAGACACGTGACAACTATTCATAAAGTCATGATAGAGAAGTTTTGGCAACACAGATATGATCTGAAATAAGTTCTTTATTGATATCTTGAAATTACATTGCATAAACATAAGGCTCTCAAACAGCCGAGATGAAAGGCCAAACTTGGCTACAACATTGCAGAAATATTGAAATGAGATACAACTTGTTCCATACATCATATCCCTTTATTAATAATGCGGCAATAACCACCTTCAGCAAAATGCCTTCTTCTTCAAGTGGAAACTTCAAGATGTACGAAGCTTCTAAAGAGTCGGACAGCAAGCCTTCAGCGTCTATGATTATCCACTAGGTTCACGGCACCTGTGGAGACGAGGGTCAGTACATTGCCACATATGTACTGGTGAGCGGCCGTAACCAATCTCACCATAAATCAACAGTAGTAAAATTACATGAATGTACAAAGTCTATCCATAGTGTTTAAAATATAAATATATAAATAAATGAGCCACGTATAGCCATTGCAAGTTTGCACGCACATTTCTAGGTCCATTTTGTATTTTTGTGTAGACATAAATGCATCAGGATTAGATTAGATTAGAACAATTGGACTCCGGTCTCTCCAAAATTTTGCTACTGTAAGGGCCTATTTGATTGACTGTAAATAAAATTTTCTTGTATCAGATGTTGTTGCAGAAGATGTTGTACTTATCTTTTCGCTGTAACAAGTATGGTAGAAAATGTGCATTTTATTACGGGTTTGGTTGTAGTAAGCAGTGTTTTAAAAATCGGACCGGTGGTTGACTCGGTCAAGGCACTGGATCGGATCAAATTGGTTCAACTAGTGGTTCAACCACTGGATTAATCTAAGTTGTCCAAATTAATTCCTTATGGACATTAATTATGTTACAAAAATACTAATTTTTAAAAAATATTGGGTCAATACTGAATCAGACCGAAAAAATAACCGGTTCACAAGTAAACCGGTTGAACCGGCCGGTCCGGTCCGATTTTTAAAACACCAGTAGTAAGTGATATTAATTATAACAAAATAAATACTAAAATTAATGTAAATATCCAAACAAATGGTACACAAGAAACAGTCCTGTAACTGAAATTCAAAGTTCAAACAAACCACTGCCAAAGGGAGCTTATGGCAAGCAGTAAAGAAAGCGGGCAAGTTGGTTAAAGACATAAAAAGGGTTAAAAACAGATAGAATGCTCACTTTCCGATGCTTCCAAAAGCCGAGGATTTGAGTCGCTCGCGCGTGAGCTAACAAAGCCTGCGCCTGGGCCATCCCAAACCCTCGTATCTAGCGACTTTTGGTACTCCCATGCACATATTCCTCGATCAAATCATTGCAACACAAATTCCTTCCTCTTCTGAATATTCCCTGCCCATGCCCATTTTTCTACGCGGCCAGTTCATTTTCTCTGCAACATCTTTGGAAAACAGGAGGGGGGATGTTGCTTTTGAAAACAACTTCTGTAGTTGCTTTATGAAAAGCAGAAACAATTTTAAACCCTTAGAGCATCTCCAACCCTATTGTGAGTTTGGAAAAAATGGTTGCCACATAGGAATGACAAGCATTTTTTTTCAAAAGTACTTCTCCGATGCAAATGTGAAATAAATTGTGAAGTTGACATGGCAATGACATGGCAAGGAGAATGTGAAGTTGGTTGTTTAGATCTAGACAATACACTTCACAATGACTTTATGTCCACATCATCAATTATGAATAAAAATATATATAAAAAGAAGAAGTGAAAAAGTTGTCTTGGAAGTTGAAAAAAAAAAGTAATTTTATTGTCTTCTCAAACTTTTGCATTAGAGAACACATTTTTATCTCATTGTCTTGTGTGAATATCATCTTGCCACATAGGAAAGACATTGTCTTGTGTCTCATGCCATATATGATTCACAACAAAAATATGACAAATAGGGTTGGAGATGCTCTTAGGCCTCGTTTGGTTCGCGGAAATAAAATGAAAGGAAATCAATCCTTGTACATTTTCTTTTCTTTGAAAAATTATAATTTCCATCCTTTTTTTTTTTGGTGTTTGGGAAAGCCAAAAAAAATTGAAAGAAAAAGTGAATCCCTAGAGTGGAAAAGTAAATCCCTAGGTGGGTGGGGGAACCACTTTCTCCCCATTTTTTTTTTCCTTGGGAATCAGTTTCTTTTTCCAAACATTTTTTTCGGCATCCAAACATAGGAAATGAATTACTTTCCTTTCCTAGTGTTGACGAACGAAAACTAATAAAGAGGTCATAAAACTAGTGAAAACTACACTTACTTTTGGGCTAATTAGCGTTTAGACTGAATTTTATATAGAGTTTAAATTATGATATGTCCAATTAAAAAGTTTAGATCTGAATTTTTATTTTTGATTTCTTTTTCTTTTCTTTTTTTTTTTTTTCCATTTATACACCCTTCTTTCATCATGGATTCATGTGTTGGTTGTTGCCCTTGTATTTATGTTCAGGATATAGTGGAAAAAAAACCAAAATTTGTTTTTCAAAGTTCATACTTTCCAATTGAACATGTTATGATTTAAACTCTATATACTTTTATAAAATTTAGGCTCTAAATACTAATTAGTCATTTACTTTTTTTATCTGTGACACCATTTGGCAACTGAAACTTATTTTCTAAAGTTTATACTCCCATCAACTTATTGGCAACCTGCTAGCCTATTTACTTTAGAAATTACTAAGGACACCACCAATAGCGATATGGGCTATCACATAGAGGCTATTACTCTTAAGATGTAAAAGTGTTAGTGGGTATCACACCATTTCAAATACCCAAACTCTTATTTCATCTTCATCTTCATCTTCATCTTCATCTTCATCTTCTTCTTCCTCTCATGTAACTTCATCTTCCTCTTGCAACCTTAATCGAAGATGGCAAGATAAATCTTCTCCCCTTCCTCCTCTTTTCATTTCATTATGTTTTCTAGGTTTTTCTAAATACAATTTGAACACAACATTTTTTATGATTTTTTTAACTTTTAGATTTCAATTAATGTATGTTGGAGATTTATTTCTTTTGAATACTGTAGGAAATAATAATGCCTTATTCTCATTGATGGGGGCTGTTTACAATATATATACTGTCTAAACTATTGGGCTTATGGGCCATATTTACATTAGCTACAAATATAATCTAACACCCCCCCTCAAGTTGGAGCATGCAAGTCACAAATGCCAAACTTGGGAAGTAAAGAATCAAACACATGCTTCCCAAGGGGCTTAGTGAAGATGTCAGCCAGTTGGGAAGAAGTAGGAACATGCGAGGTTATTACGGTGCCATCTCTAATAGCATCGCGAACAAAATACAAATCCACCTCAATATGCTTACTGCGCTCATGAAATACCGGGTTCTGAGCCAGGTGCAGGACTGACTGACTGTCATAATACACCGACATAGCAGACTCCTGGCGAATGCCCAAACACACCAATAACTCCTTCAACCATTTCAACTCACAAACAAGCGCAGCAAGAGATCGGTATTCAGCTTCAGCGGAAGATCGGGAAACAGTTGGTTGCTTCTTGGTCTTCCAAGAAATAGGAGACCCCCCTCCCAGAAACACCAACCAACCTGTAACAGAGCGGCGAGTCAAGGGACAACTGGCCCAGTCGGAATCACACCAACCAGAAAGACGGAGATCACAATCAGCTTTCAAAAGAATACCCTGTCCCGGTGCATGTTTGAGATATCTGACAACTCTCAAAGCAGCATGCCAATGATCTTGTCGAGGCTCCTGTAAGAATTGAGACAAGATATGTACAACATAGGCTAAGTCAGGGCGAGTAAATGATAGATAAATCAACCTCCCAACCAGCCTCCGATAAGTCTCAGCATCCGCCATCTTTGGACTAGTCGATTCTGCCATTTTGTGATTCGGCTCCATGGGAAAGCCAGCAGGTCGAGACCCTATCAAGCCACATTCTGAAATGATGTCCAAAGCATACTTCCTTTGACACAAGAAAATCCCTTCTGCACTTCGAGCCACCTCTATGCCAAAAAAGTACTTCAATACACCAAGGTCCTTCATATGAAAGCAAGAACTAAGGTACTTTTTGAAAGCATCTAAAGCACCTGAGTCATTACCAGACACAATCATATCATCCACATAGATAAAAACATGCAACTCTACCTTCCCTTTAAGAAGAGAGAAAAGGGAATAATCTGAATAAGATTGAATAAATCCATAGGATATCAGAGAGGCAGCAAGCTTAGCAAACCAACAACGTGGTGCATGTTTCAATCCATATAGAGACTTACGTAGGCGACACACTTTGTTGGGTTCACTATGCGAAAAACCTGACGGCAACTTCATATACACTTCTTCTGTTAGATCTCCATGAAGAAAAGCATTGTGCACATCCATCTGGTGCAAAGTCCACCCTCTCACAGCTGCAACAGTCAAGAACGCCCGAACTGTAGGCATCTTAGCTACCGGGGCAAATGCCTCTGAATAGTCGATCCCCTCAACCTGATGATTACCGAACACAACCAGCCTTGCCTTTAAGCGCTCAACACTGCCGTCGGAGTTGTACTTTATTTTGTACACCCATCTACTTTCCAATGCTTTCTTCCCATGAGGCAAATCGACAAGACTCCATGTCCCATTATCTTCCAGAGCCTGTATTTTAGTTTGCATAGTCGCGTGCCAGCCTGAATCTCGCGAGGCCTGACGATATGAAGTAGGCTCAACACCTGCAGTGATAGCTGCAAGAAAATCTCTGTGTCCAGCGCAGTAAATATGTCATAACTTAGAAATTGTGTTAGAGGATACGAAGTACCTGAGGAAGTGACGGGAACAGATGAACTGTGGTGAAGGGGAAGACTTTTACTTCGAACAACATTCGTCACAAAATCCTGTAATCGTACTGGCTGTGATTTCTTTCTCATTCCTCTTCCCAATACTACCTCGTTGGGCACCTCTGGCAACACTGTATCCCCTGTATCATCAGTAGTATCCGCATCACACCCAACGGACTCTTCTGTCAACACTTCTGCAGCTACCTGTGCATCCTCGCCACTCGGTGTCGAGCCGCCAGCAACCACTCCGGCCTCAGCAACCGCAGCCGGCACCATCCCAAAAGCCTCTATATCGTCTCCCGGCACCTCAACAGATGTATGGCGTGTCGCAGAAGACATCTCGCTAGCAGAGCCACACCCAGGAAACTTTTTTCATAAAAAGTAACATCACGGGACACAAAAAATTTGCCAGTCTCCAAATCATACAGTTTCCATCCTTTTTTATCAAGTAGATACCCAACAAAGATACATTTTCTACTCCTGCTAGCAAATTTATCATATCGGGATCTCAAATCATACGCATAGCACATACAACCAAAAATACATAGATGATCATACGAAGGAGCCGAACCATATAAATTTCATAAGGAGACTTAAAATACAAGATACTAGAAGGTATTCTATTTATCAAATAACATGCACCCAGAACACATTCCCCCCAAAAATCCACAGAAAGAGAACTCTGAAATCTCAATGCCCTGGTTACATTTAAAATATGTCGATGTTTTCTTTCCACCCTTCCATTATGTTGAGGTGTCCCGACACAGGATGTTTGGAACAATATACCTTGAGATGAAAAATAATCTCGTAAACAATTAAATTCAGTGCCATTGTCACTCCACACACGACGTATATCAGCCCCAAACTGACGCTTCACCATAGCAATGAATTTAAGAAACATAGAATAAATAGCACACTTATCTTTCAATAAAATAATCCAAACAGCTCTAGAAAAATCATCCACCAAAGTCAAAAAATATCGTGCCCCATTAGATGACGAAACACGATATGGTCCCCACAGATCACAGTGTATAAGTTTAAAGCATCTCAAAGCACGACTACTACTATCAGGAAAAGCATCACGAGTCTGTTTAGCTTGATGACAAATATCACAAGCCTTATGAAAAAACACACTACTACCAGAGAGAAAAGGTAAAGTCTGCATTACTTTATCTGAAGGATGCCCCAGTCTACTATGCCAAACCTCGGAATCACTCTCTCTGTATGCCAGGATCACCGAAGCCAAAGAAGCTGGAACCTCCCCCAAGAAGTAAAGTCCACCCCTTTGTTCACCTGCTTCAATCACCATCCTCGTACTTCGGTCCTGAACAAAACACAAATCAGGAGTAAATAACATATCATAATTTCTGGCACCAATCAATTGAGAGACAGAGATCAAATTGCAAGTCAATGTCGGAACATAAAGAACATCCATCAACAACAATGAAGCAGTCAAAAATACTTTGCCTCTCAGAACAGCCGCAATAGTGCTTCCATCAGGCAAAATCACAGACAGACAGGGCCCTCAAAGCAATCAACTAAACAGTCACGAGAACCTGTCGCATGAAGAGTAGCCCCAGTATCGAATATCCAAGAGACAGAAGAATTCTTACCCATCAGACGATCAGAGTTTGAAGAACCAGAGTTGGAATGATTGTCGTTACCCAGCAAGCTCATCAGTTTCTGCCATTGTTCACCTGAGAGTGGTGAAGGATACCCTCCATGTTAGCCCAATAATTATATCATATTTTTGAATATGGCTAATCAATTAAGTTTACCATAATGACATCACTAATATTCATGTAATCACTATCATGTTACTACTTAAACTTAGCATTGTCCTAAATGTTCTCTATATCATATTGCTATGCTTGTATCATATTGTTTTGTTCGTCTAACATGTTCTTAGACATGCAGTAAGCAAGATCATGCTTTGTCAACTAGGACATATGCAATGGAGTATTATTGATGGACCAAAGACGGCATTATACAAGAAGCTTTCTCTGAACCGCCTAACGACCTATCTAGGGCCTCGCATCGGGGGAGGGGGCAGCACCCCCCGTCAGGGGTTCGGGGCGAAGCCCCCGAAAGGTATTCAGATTTTCAGATCTGTTTATCTTTGGACGACCGTCGTCAAGTGAAAAAGGCGTCTTCAAGTCTGCTCAAATATTTGAAGAAAGACATCATCAAAGGGCTCTTGGTTTTCCTATTTTATCAATGTATTTTTCATATTTATTGAGTCTAGGAATACGATGTACACTGCATCGTACTGGCAAATAGGCTACCTAAGAAACGTTTTCAAAATACCTTTTCATTTTGAAAATAAGCCCACTTATAAAAGCGCAAACTACTTCCTAACTGTTTGACTTTTCAAAAAGTCCAAAAACTAATTTGCAAAAACCCTAACAGAATCCTAGCAGAACTCGGCCCGAATTCGGCCAGAGTTCGGCCAGAGTTCGGTTAGTGAACGTTGCTTTTTGAACTTGGTCTCCCTGCAGTTACGGATCCCAACGAGATTTTCTCATAGAGTTCTGTCCGAATTCTGCCCGAATTCTGTCAGAATTCTGCCTTTGGAAAAACTATAAATAGAGAAGGATTTCAATCATTTCAATTCACTCAAACATCAATTCACTTTCATATCTCTTCTCTATAAGGCTACTACTTCTTCCAAAGTGTTCTGAGCTATTCATTTTCAAATTCCAAGCCAGTTACAATCCTCTAGTCGATTTGCCAGTGCGGTACGGTCTAGAAGTTTCATAGTGATTGTAATCAGAGGCTTGATTGAAGAAAGACTCTTCACAATTGAAGTTGGTCGAGTACTTCGGATCAAAGCTCGCGTTGTAGAAGTTGCAAGAACTTTGGATGAAAACTTGTGGTGATTTTCCATAGTGGATTCAACTGAAAGCTAGAGTTCTTCCGACTGGACTAGTCCTCACAAGAGGGAAACCAGTATACTCCTTGTGTTTGCGTTTGCTCTCTACTCTCTACTTTTCATTTACATATCTGTGATATTACCTGTGATCTTGTTACTAACATTTTTAAATAGTTAATTTCGCTGCCTACTCTATTCACCTCCCTCTAGAGTATTGCGCTTTACAACTCGTTCCTACAATCGGTCCTACAATTGGTATCAGAGCCAGTGCTGCAACTAGAGGTGCTCCTTATAGAGATATTATTGCTTATACCAATTGTCCTTTAATTGGTATCCTAGCAAGGACTCTATTATTTGGCTTAACATCCTTGGAGCAGATCCTCATTACCAGAGCGGGTTATACAGGTAAAGTAAGGTAATATTGTTATTATACAACTGCTGTTACATAGATCACTATATCACATATGGCAAGTATGTACTTCACAACTGAAGAGCAATCCTCAAATAGACTCCCACTATTTGATGGAACAAACTATAGTTATTGGAAGACGGATGAGATCTACTGAAGTCTCTAGATTTTGACTTATGGTCAATTGTTGTCACCGGCTACAAAAAGCCTACTATCACTTCTATTCTCACGTCCTCTATAATCAACAAGCCTTATTATAGTTACATGGAGGAAGAGAAGAAGTTAGCTAGCCTTAATGCAAAAGCTATGCATATCTTTTATTGTGCTGTAGACACAAATGTATTCAATCTTATTAATACTTGCACAACATCTCATAAAATTTGGAAAGTTCTTGAAGCTACTTATGAGTGCAGGTATGAAAGCAAAGCTAACAACTCCAGAGAGAAGGATAGTCTTCATAATGATGCAAATATGTACATGACAGAATTGGGATTTAATGTACACACAATCCTTTATACAAAGAAGGCTTGTATGTGACAACTGCAAGAAGATATACCACATCCAAGAAGATTGTACTACTAGAAAGGAGAGTCACTACGAACGATCAAAAGAAGAAAGATCATCGTCTTATAAGTACGCTAACACGAGCATATGGTATGAAAGCGAAGCAACGGATTTTGAAGAAGAAGAAGAGAGACCTCATCAAGCTGTAAATTTATGCTCAATGGCATTATCTAACGAGGTACAAAATAATTCTTTTTCTGAAGATAGTGAATTTTCTCATGATGAGTTATCTGATGCTTTCAGTGATCAATTAGAAGAACACAAGAAAGTATTAGATAAGTATAAGCAAGCTAGAAAGGATATTCTATCCTATAAGCGTGAGAATGAAAAGCTTACTTGCTTATTGAATGATGCTAGAAATAGTTCTCCTTCTGATAATTCTACTGAGATTTCCCACTGAAGTTTAGATTGCATGAGGCATTGATTGCATTGAGAAAAACACTCAAGAAATGCTAACTAAGGAGGAACTAGAATCAGAAAGAAAAAGTATTCTATTGCTTCATGTAAAATTGATGCTCTTTCTGCTAAGTATGATGAGATCTGTACTAACTCTAAAAAGTTAAAGATTAGACTGAAAAAACAGGTAATACAACCTACGACTCAGTCTAACACAAGACACGTAGCACATCACAAAGTCACACACGTCAGATCCTTTACAAAGGAAGCAAGCAAAGCTAAAGCTTCACACAACCATGCTTTCTATATAAGTATCCACGCACATCATATCACACTACTCCACATTCTCATACTGCTGCATAGTACTAATGTTAATTCTTTCTGTCTATTGTGGTTTGAATGGACACGTTTCTAATCGTTATCAGATTAGAAAGCTTGTTGATATGAACTTGTGCAAATGGGTTCCCAAAGCTAACAAACGTGGATCCAAGTATTGGATACCAAAGTCTTCACCTAATATTGCAGGTGAAGCTTCTCATGTCAAATAGAACCATAGAACATGTTGGTGATTGCAAAGCTACAAAGGTCATCTTCCATGCAATGCACCAACATAAGTGTGGTCACTAGAACCACTTTGGTAACATGCTTTTTAAATAGTTTTAATATTAGCATGTTCTTATTGATTTCTTGCTATTAGATCTCATTGATATCTTTTAATTGTTATTGTTTAAAAAAATGTGAGATATAATCCTAGCTTGACTAGCTGTTTAGCTTAAATGATTAGTTCACACTATATAGTGTTTATTTCTACTAGTGTGACACATTTATCCTGTATGCTCTTTACTCTTAATTTTATTCTTGAAACATGCATAGGAGCTTTTGTTTTTGGTGAATATGTTTTGACTCTTTGTCTTTAATATTTTTTACTGGTCACTTCTTACCGATTTATCCTTAACATGTCATATTTACTTTGATTAGTATTTTTAAGTATGTATGTTTAGCACAAGTATTCTATTTACTTGAAAAGTATATACATATACTTTTATGTTAACCTTGTGCTTGCATAATATACTTTACTATTGATTCTCATATTTTATTTTGATTAATTTCTTAAGAATCAATTACATCTTTGTCTGATAAAGTTTATTTATGCATGTTTTTGATCTTGTGATAATTTTTTTATGCTTGTTAATGATACATGAATAATTCATTTTCATTTATATATTGCTCATGTTTCATATATATTTTTGTATAAATATCTTTATGGGGATGTATGAGTTAAGTTCAAGTTCTATATTATTTAAAAAAAAATAGTTTTTAAACTTGTGCTTATCTCATACTTAAGCTATTTCTTTTATGTTCTTATTTATTAGCTTCTTCCTCAAAGTTCTTTTAATGATGTATTTTTGGCTTTTTGGTAAACATTTGGATACATGATATTTTATGTCTTGATTGAAAAATCATTCCTTCGGTATTTACTTTTAGGAATTTTGGATTTCGACGATGTTCGATGATACTGTATATATCCTTTGAATCTAAGTTCTTAAGAGTAGAGATCATTTTAGGAACAAGCCGA
This sequence comes from Iris pallida, assembly GCA_029216955.1. NCBI lineage: Eukaryota > Viridiplantae > Streptophyta > Magnoliopsida > Asparagales > Iridaceae > Iris > Iris pallida. The sequence continues at coordinate 1,479,280 of JANAVB010038617.1, read as the reverse complement.
AAGGGTCCTTCTGTCATACAGGTGTAAATAGCCTGAAGCGACACGGTGTACTAGTCTACGGACTACCGCTAGCTGGGAACCGGCCCCTACAGCTAACCCGAAGTGATCATACTTTATAGACTTAAGATTTATTAAGGTGTACTTACAACTATCGTCAAATTCTGGATCCAAGGTACTGAACCCAGTCCCCTAGATTCCAGAATACATCAACGTATCTAGGTCTATTTAATTTACAATATTTAGATTTTATTGTTACCCAATGATTTTGTAGCACATATGGATGAATGTAATTGATATCTTATACCGTATGCTACATTGTTCTAAGATTTTTTTTCCATATAATATTTTTTTTATATTGCACTAATTCTTCTTAATTTCTCGGTTATTAAAGAAGAGATTTATTTTGGGTACAAGCCTACAAAGGGTCTGTCTGTCACCATGATTACGGTCGAAGCGAAGCGGTACTTAAGTGTTCCCGGTGAACCTCCGTTAGCTGGGACAGTACCTCTACAGCTAACCCAAGATTGATCAACACTTTATAAACTAAAGGTTATTTAGATCCGTTGCAATGGTTATCTGATGGATTTTAGATTTTAGATTTGATGGATAATATTTTCTCTTATATTTTCACAAAAGGTAGCATATGTTGATCTATCTTGTCGATTGTGAGATTCTATAGCATAGATCAATTTATGTCATCTTTTGACTTATACGATTATTCATCATGCTAATTTGATATCTTTTGATTGTTTTATTTTTAAATGTTCATTTAATGGATATTTCTTCTTTGTCTAAAGATGATTGTTTTTTGTATTGTGACTACTCATTGATTATGGTCTTGTGATTTCGTCTTTAACTTGTGTAATATTCAATAATTTTGAGCTTTATATTATTATCTTCTTATTTAAGTTACTTACTGTCTACAACAGTATTCTTTGCGGGAGAAGTCAAGCATATTGAATCTCTCTCTCAAAGCGTTTCTTTTCTTTAACCTTACGGTTATCTGATGGACACCGTGCTAAGGCTTTAAAAGGGAAGAAATGAACTTTGATAAGAAGACCTAATATTTTTGAATTAGTTTCCTACTTCCGAAAATATGTCTCTGAATTTTATTAAAATTTTGTCAATATTATTATTTTGGATATAGCCATGTAAAGGTGGAGCAGTTAATTGTTTCAAATCAATTATCCCCTTGACATGCCATATATCTAGAATACACTTTTCTTTGGACACATATCTAGTTTTGTTTATTTGTTCAAATAGATTTATTTATGATTATGGATTCTTTTATTTATTGAAATTATTTCCGTGATTCGAATCGCCAGCTTTCAGTCTGAGGACTAAATGGACGCATTCGAACATTTACTAAGACATTTTCGTAATAAATTTCACATTTTTGAAAAGCCTTTTTGATTTTTTTTGATTTATTGAATCTGTCTCGTACTCAAATGTCATTATTAAAGACAGCTTTCAAAATCTTTTACTTACATGAAATGATTTGTGTTATATTTTTTTATTGAAGACATATTTTCTTCATCTTTAAGCGTTATTTATTGGATATTTTTTTCCTTGCCTAAAGATGATATTGTTTTGAGTTTGAAATTTTATATGCATTTGATCAAAGGAATGAAAAGATGCATATCTTGGATATCCTTAGATCTTGTAATTACTTATTTATCTATTTTATGCATTATTTCGGAACTATATACGCATATTTTAAGGGGAGCAAATTTAATTGTTTCAAATCTTTTATGCCCTTAATATGTGGTATACCTAGTTCATCATGGGCATATATTTACCTAATATATTGTTGAGTTATTCATGATTTTGGATTTGTATTAGATGAGAGAATATATGATTATTATTATTTATTTTAATTCTCTCATTCGAGTTTCTATAAATTATCTTGCCAAATATATCTAATTATCCTTATTTGATTGATTTTAAAATTAATTTTAGCATTTTCTATTAAGATTTTATCTCAAAGTTCATGATTATCTATATTTAGACTGATCATACTTTACGGGGGAGCATTCAAGTCGACTGAATTTCTCATTCTCAAGTATTTTGTCTTCATTACCTTCATGTTTATCTAACGGATATTCATATATCATGCTAAGGTAATTGACTTCAAATGCATGAACTTTGGTATAGATTTTGAATAGAATCTAGTATACTTATTTTGATATCTTTTCGATGATTATACTCTTTATGGAATTGATTCACTAATTTGTATGGGCAAATTATGAATCATATTTTTTTGTGATCATTGTTAAAAGTCTCATTATTTTTTATTTTTTATATATACTAGATCTACAAATTTCTATTCCTCGTGATTTATTTATGACCAATGATTGATTCCTACTATATGATTTTTTTTGGTCTATTTCAAAACACAATATGATGAACAAAATATGTTTTGAATGTCATTCTTTTTTATTATTTCTAGTTGGTAAACTATGTATTGCTTGATTTCAGTGTTCTTTGTTAAAGTTCAACCAACTATGTTGTGTTTTGATAAGTTTTTTATACTTTAGTTATGCAATTTTCTAAAAACTTGTCGTTACACTGTTCTTCTAATCCTTGATCATGATTTTTGCTTTCCTCCTTTACTTGAGTTTATTTTAGCTATTTACGGGGGAGCTTATTTTTGATCATGTCAAAGGGGAAAAATAAGTTTAAGTCAGCATACAATATTCTAGTATTATGTGTTATTAGTGATACAGCATCTATTGTATATATATATTAAACTTAAAGGATTTGCCATAATCAAAAAGGGGGAGATAAATAAGTTTAAGTCAGCATACAATATTCTAGTATTATGTGTTTATTAGTGATACATGCATCTATGTATATATATTAAACTTAAAGGATTTGCCATAATCAAAAAGGGGGAGATTGTTAGCCCAATGATTATATCATGTTTTTGATATGGCTAATCAATTAAGTTTACCATAATGACATCACTAATATTCATGTAATCACTATCATGTTGCTACTTAAACTTAGCATTGTCCTAAATGTTCTCTATATCATATTGCTATGCTTGTATCATATTGTTTTGTTCGTCTAACATGTTCTTAGATATGCAGTAAGCATGATCAAGCTTTGTCAAACCAGGACATATGCAATGGAGTATTATTGATGGGCCAAAGACGGTATTATACAAGAAGTTTTCTCTGAACCGCCTAACGACCTATCCGGGGCCTCGCATCGGGGGTTCCGCTGCCCGGTCAGCGGACAGGGGTCGATGGGGGCAGCGCCTCCCGTCAGGGGTTCGGAGGCGAAGCCCCCGAAAGGTATTCAGATTTTCAGATCTGTTTATCTTTGGACGACCGTCGTCAAGTGAAAAAGGCGTCTTCAAGTCTGCTCAAATATTTGAAGAAAGGCGTCATCAAAGGGCTTTTGGTTTTCCTATTTTATCAATGTATTTTCATATTTATTGAGTCTAGGAATACGATGTACACTGCATCGTACTGGAAATAGGCTACCCAAGAAACGTTTTCAAAATACCCTTTCATTTTGAAAATAAGCCCACTTGCAAAAGCCCAAACTACTTCCTAACTGTTTGACTTTTCAAAAAGCCCAAAAACTAATTTGCAAAAATCCTAACAGAACCCTAGCAGAACTCGGCCCAAATTCAGCCAGAGTTCGGCCAGAGTTCGGTTAGTGAACGTTGCTTTTTGAACTTGGTCTCCCTGCAGTTACGGATCCCAACGAGATTTTTTCATTGATTTCTGTCCGAATTCTGCCCGAATTCTGTCAGAATTCTGCCTTTGGAAAAACTATAAATATAGAAGGATTTCGATCATTTCAATTCACTCAAACACCAATTCACTTTCATATCTCTTCTCTATAAGCCTACTACTTCTTCCAAAGTATTCTGAGCTATTCATTTCAAATTCCAAGCCAGTTACAATCCTCTAGTCGATTTGCCAGTGTGGTACGGTCTAAAAGTTTTATAGTGATTGTAATCAGAGGCTTGATTGAAGAAAGACTCTTCACAATTAAAGTTGGTCGAGTACTTCGGATCAAAGCTCGCGTTGTAGAAGTTGCAAGAACTTCGGATGAAAACTTGTGGTGATTTTTCATAGTGGATTCAACTGGAAGCTAGAGTTCTTCCGACTGGACTAGTCCTCACAAGAGGAAAACCAGTATACATCCTTGTGTTTGCGTTTGCTCTCTACTCTCTACTTTTCATTTACATATCGGTGTTATATTATCTGTGATCTTGTTACTAACATTTTTAAATAGTTAATTTCTGCTGCCTACTCTATTCCACCCCCCTCTAGAGTATTGTGCTTTACAACTCGTTCCTACAATCGGTCCTACACTCCATGCATCATATCCGCCGAACTTCCAGCTGTAAGACCCGCAGTGACACCATGACCAGCAGCAGCGACATGATGAACAACCCCTCACGCCGAGGACGAGTCTTCCACCACTCTGGATAGCCAATCTTTGCAAAGCAAGTTGCAACATCATGACCTGTTTTCTTGTAATGAGTACATATCATACCTGATTTATCCCTGGAATCTGAGGTTCTACTATTAGAAGTAGTAGAAAGTCGAGGTGAAGTCTTGATAGCCAGCGCCAACACCTCCTCAGCAGCGGATTGGACCTGAGATTTTTGCATATCCTCCTCCTCACGGACTACCTGGTATGCCTGATCTAAACTTGGCTGAGGATCCTGAGCCAGAAGATTAGATCGGGTATGACCATACAACTCAGCATTCAACCCATACATAAAGTCCTGAAAGTGGTCTTCATCCCTCATAGCCTGTAGCTTTGCAGCAAGTTCACCACATGTACAAGTAGGCAACGGGAAATAAGCAGCTTGTTCATCCCACAAAGACTGCAAATTTTCAAAGTAGATTTCCACAGACATCGAAACCGTTTGTTTACACTCAGCCAAAGCCACCTTAATTTGTTGCTTCCTAGTGCCATTGCTAACAACAAATCTTTTCTCCAACAAGTTCCACAATGGATAAACCTCCTCAAAGTACGACAAAGATTTCTTCAGAAGCGGATCAATGGTTTTAAGAACCCATTGAATCAATAGCGCTTGCACACACCTACAATCAAGCAATTTACTAGCATCATTAACAGGTTTGATTTCAGTACCTTCCAGAAAAGTGATCTTTCGCCTAGAGATCAGGGAGAGACGTATCGATCGAGACCACTCAGCATAGTTCGGTCCACGAAAAACAATATGAGTAATGATATTTCCTGGTTGATCAGCAGAACTCAGAAAATACGGATCCTTCGGATTCGGATAATTTGGGTTGTGTGCACCGCCACCGCCAGTCGCGATGGAGTAGCTGGACGCAGCATCATCAGCCATTGCCGAAGTCGGATCGGACGAGAGAACAGCCGGATCGGTGGGAGAAACGGGCGGATCGGAGGCGGATCAGCCGGACGTGCGACGGATCGGCCGAACGGGCGGCGAATCGGCCGCTGATGGACGGGGTCGGCGACGGATCTACCGCGGTCGGGGGCCGGATCGGGCGCGAAGGGGTCGGCGACGAATCGGCCGCTGCTGGACGGGGTCGGCGGCGAACCTGCCGCGGTCGGGACGCGGATCTGGCGCGTAGGGGTCGACGGCGAATCGGCCGCTGATGAACAGGGTCGGCGGCGGAGCTGCCGCGGTCAGGCGCTGGAGCGGGCGCGAACGGTGGTCGGGCGGCGGATCGACCGCAGAGAGGATGGGGAATATTTCGGCTAGGGTTTTTCTGGTGGCTCTGATACCATGTAGGAAATAATAATGCCTTATTCTCATTGATGGGGGCTGTTTACAATATATATACTGTCTACACTATTGGACTTATGGGCCATATTTACATTAGCTACAAATATAATCTAACAAATACCATTGACTTTGAACCTCATTATAAGGATTTGGAAGCTTCAAAAATCGTGACAGTGGAATTATGGACGATGAAGAACTGACAGAATGCTAACAGTTCTAACTACACAGAAAACTGGCAGTACTAAGGCAGAGAGTTTTATTTCTTAGGACTGTCAAATTAATTCTAGAAGTGTTAAGACACAGAAAACCGTAATAGTCCCTCGCATTTCGGATATCAAAAAATGATCACATTTTCAAAAACTTGTGATAAGTCCTATCACTTGTGCATTGTCCTTAGTAATTTCCTTTAGTTTTCTCTCCAAATCATACAGTCATAGAAAAACTTCACCTATTTTATTGACAAATTATATGAAAATAGTTAATATATGGTGCCTTTTTTATATTATTCTAAGAGTAAGATCTTCTTCTTCTTTTTTTCTACTTTCAACTAAACAAACAATCTTTTCTTGTTTGAAAACATACATTATTAGTAGAAATTAAAATTTTGAACTTTTGTAGTATCTTGTTGGAATATTTTACAAATGATCCGATTCAAAATATAAAAACTGACATAATATATGCACCCACATTAAAAAAAAAACTAGCAAATGTCTTCATTCTTTGTAAATCAGCCAAACTTTTGGTTAAATAATGGGATTATATCTTAAAATTTTTTTGTTCCATACAACGAATGGAATAATTTGCTAGTTACTTAAAAAAATCGAAGTATACTAATTTTTATATTTTAGATGGGGTAATTTGTTAAAATATTCCTATCTTGTTACCAAACAGGTAGGTACCTAAGACTTGGTTTGGCATTATTGCTAATGTTGTTAGAAAAGAAAACACAAACAACATTTGAGAGCAGTATATTTCCTGCTTTTGAAAGCAAGTCCGAAAAGAAACCAACTAATAGTTAATTCCAACCCAATTAGAGATCTTGCTTATTTTGATTACTTTTCCCTAACTTTGAAAATCAATCTCAGTTGTTTGGTATCAGATTTATTTGTTTATGTTTTTGGTAAGCTAGTATTTTTTGAACGGCTTTGAAACTTGAAACCAAAGGAAAACTATACTTTCAAAAGTTATTTCTGCTTTTGAAAAATCTTCAACAATGCTGAATCAACCAGCTCTGATCCTGAGTTTGGTACGAAGTTGCTGATTTGTTAGTTCTTCTTACAAGGAGGCAGAACCTCTTTTGAAATCATTCTCGTCCATGATTTGAAAAGCTTCGGTCTCCTCCGGAGATGAACTATTTCCTTTTTTTAAAAAAAAAAGGCTAATTAGTATTTAGATCCTGAGTTTTATATCAGTTTAGAGTTTAAGTCCTAACATGTTCAATCAAAAAGTTTAGATTCTGATTTTTTTTTTTTCTTTTCTATTATACCCTTATTTTATGTTTGATATAAAAAATTTCATACATAGATTAGGAAGAGTATAATAAAAAAAAAGATAAACAAAAAACAAAAATTCATAGTATAAAATTTTCAATTGGACATGACTTAAACTTGAAACTGATATAAAATTTAAGATCTAAATACTAAGTAGTCCTTAAAAATTCTTTAGATGATGTATATATGTGTATATATAGGCACCAACTCTTTGCTTTCTCTTGCTTACAAAGCAATATTAATGAGGACATATGTAACCGTCCATCAGTGTTAGGTCTCACATCAATATGTAACTTTGAGATATCTAACAGTTGCATTATGTGGACTGTGGACTTAGTCGTTCGTGATTGTGACAGAAAAGCTGCTTACTTGATTTTATATAATCAAATGAGATATCTTATATGTCTGATCAATGTCTTTAGCATGGGTACCGGTAGGGGTGATCATTAATCGGTTTGGACCGAAAATAGAATCTAAGCCAACCATAAAACAGTTTTTTTTAAAAATTAATTCGGTTTTATTCAAATTCGATTTCAGTTTTGAATTTCGTTTTCGTCCAAAATCGAATAGAATTTATAAAATTATGTAAATACTTTCAATTTTTTACATATTTTGAGATTAAAAATGTATAATTTTGATAACAATAATTTTATGTATATGTTTTGAAGTCTAAATTTGATAATTTAAACTAGTTAGTTCAACTTTGAATGTAACTTTAAAATATAATAAATATGTAAATGAAAATTATAATATTTAATATAATTCAATCATGAATCATGATCTCAACTTTGTACCCGACCCATTAACAAGAAACCGAATTAGGCAAATTGATTATTCGGTTCGATTTCGATTTTGGCTAATTTAGTGGTTTTGGTTTTGGAATTTTAGAATTTTGATTTATTCGATTTTGACTATTTCGGTTCGGTTGAAACCGAATAAATCGAACTTTCCCTCCTAGGTCCCGGTACTGTAACGGTTACGCTACAGTATCCGCAGATTCAGACCGCAATCCTGGACCAGAGGCCACGTGCCGTACCTCCATCGGAGGGAGGCTACAGAAAAAGAGATGGACCTGGTGTGGTACGGGGGACGGAGCAGTGGGGGTGACAAGTGTCACGACCCGCACCCAGTATAGGGGCACGAGAAGTGGGTACGTCCAGCCTACGCCGCAGTGTCGGCGGTAGTAAGCTGTCCTAGGTTGCTAACTAAACTCATGCAGTGTATAAAAAGTACTTGTCCAGATATCAGCTCCGAATGGAGGACAAGTAAAGGGTAGGATATACTCAATCACAGTCTAAAACACGAAAAGATAACACAGAAGTTATACCTAAGGAATTAAAGACAACAACTAACTTCTAAAATAATACAACAATGTCTCAAACGAACTTAATAGAAACTCAATATCTTAACTTTAATACAACAAGTCAAAACATGAAAGCTAAAGTAGTCTACTAGCTAATCTCCTGAATCACTCCTGAGAGTCGGGACCAAAGGTAGCTAATCCCTCGCCAGGTCCATGGGAAGTAGGGCAGGTGTCCTCAGGATTATCATCTGTAATATTTTTAACAGGTCCAATCAGGACGGGAACGAGTACAACTCATCTAGAAAAACCCAAGTAAATGACAAAGAACTATAAAGCAGTTATAGACAGTTTTATTGATGAGCATGGCAGTTTTATACAGGTAATGATGGCATAGAGAGGCAGTAAGAAACAAGAAAAGAAAGGTAACTAAAACAAGAGAAGAATCATGGCAATGAAGACTGTAATAAAAGCTAACTGAACTAGAATAATATGTACGAGTCCAGACAGTACGATATAAGTCTAAAGTAATCACAGTGTGAGTCCAGTCCATATAATCCGATACCAGATGATTTCCAGTACAAGATGAGTCCAACAGTGATCAATGAATCCAGGGTGAGTCCAACTATGATCTAACAGTGTGTTTTAAAATACCGAGGTCGACATGTAAACGGCTGTAGGTATCAGGCACATCTCTTACGGATCAGGCAAGAGATGGCTATGCTTCCAGTAGATTCCAGTTGGAGATTCCAGATTTGCACTACCAAATTACAGCATTTTAGCGACGGCCATTTAGCGACGGAAATTTTCCGTCGCTATTACCGTCGGATCACCGACGGATTTGTGACGAAATACCGACGGAAAGCAGTGGACAATTTTTTTATTTTTTATGTCCATATCCGTCGCTACGCCGTCGATAGGTCGTCGGCCAAGTAGCGACGGTTTATATCCGTCGCTAGAACGTCGCATATTTTGGCGGCAAAAGCCTAAAATATTGGCGCGAGATTTGACTGACGACTTAGCGACGGAATAATCCGTCGCTACTCTGGCGCGAGATTTACTGACTACTTAGCGACGGAATAATCCGTCGCTACTCCGTCGCTAATTTCTGTACCCTAACTTAAACCGACGGGGGGAAAATTTTCATTCCCCCCCAAAACACTCTCTCTCTTCCCTCTCCCTCTCTCCGACGATCTCGCTCTCTCCGACCGGCGATCTCCTCTCTCTCTCTAAGGTATGCTCTCTCTCCCCCCTCTCTCTCTCTCTCTCTTCTCTCTCTCTCTCTTCTTTTACGATTTGGGGGGTTGGGGGGCTGTCGTAGTGGTCGGAGAGGGTGTGGGGCAGGGGGGTTTCGGGTACGGGGTGGGGTGGTCGGGGCAAGGGTGGAGTGGGGTGGTCGGGGGCAGGAGGGTCGGGGAGGGGTCGGGCAGGGGTGGGGGGGTGGTCTGGGCAGGGGGGGTTCGGGTAGGGGTGGGGTGGTCGGGGCAAGGGTGGGGTGGGAGAGGGGGCAGGGGGGTCGGGGAGGGTGCGGGCAGGGGTGGGGGGTGGTCTGGGCAGGGGGGTGGGAGAGGGGGTCGGGCAGGGGTTGGGGGAGGGTCGGGCAGGGGTTGGGGGGGGGTGGGCAGGGGGGGCAGGGGGGTGGGAGAGGGGGTCGGGCAGGGGTTGGGTGGGTCGGGGCAGGGGGGGGGGCAGGGGGGTGGGAGAGGGGGTCGGGCAGGGGTGGGGGGGGTCGGGCAGGGGCTAGGGGGGGCGGGGCAGGGGGGCGTAGGAAGGACTCTGGAGTCCCCGCGCAGGAGTCCTCCTCCTCCTCTCCCATAGACACACACACACACGGGACACACACACACACGGACACACACACAAGACACACACACACACGGACACACACACACACACACACGGACACACACGGACACAGACACACGGATACACACACACTCAGACATATATATCATGATTTAAAGTATCGGCCGATACCGATCCGATACGGCCGATACCGATACGGTTTGGCATGTTCCGATCGATACCGACCGATACCAAGTATTGACCGATACCGAGATTAGGGGTCTTTGTTCCGGTCAATTCGACAAAGAAAATTAAACAAAAAAGACAAATCAACAAGGGTTTAAAGCATAACAAGGTTGTAGAAGCATGTAAAAGAAGAAAATCACATCAATTGAAGAAAATCACATCTATTGTTTGTAAACCAATCGGTAAGGGTGACTACTTTTTATTTAATTTCAAAACTACTAAGAAATAACACTGAAAATACTTGAAATTATGCCTAAATGTATAAAATATATGTTTTTAAATGTAAATAATTTATTAATAATTATTTGTTCCCCGATACCAAAAAATCTGATACTCCGATCCGAAACCGCCGATACTACCGATATCGCCGATACTAATACTCATAGGAATAGTCCGATACCGATTCCGATACCGATACTTTGAACCTTGATATAATATATATATATATATATATATATATATATATATATATATATATATATAGGCATAATTTTAAGTAATTTATAATAATATATATATATATATATATATATATTACACAGAACACGTCGTGAAGTCTAGTATATATATTTGATTAGCTAAGGTAGAAGTTTAGCCTAATTAAGGTTAGTTTTGACAGAGTTGACTTGGACTCCTAATTGACCCAGAACTAGTCTAGTAACCATCTGCTTCCTTTCTTCCCTTCTTCTCATTCGACTATCTCGGCCTCCTATTCGGCCTACTATTTCGATATGCGTTTGATACGGTCTACCTAACCTATATACTGATACTAATCTGATACTCTCTGATATTAAGTACATCCGGCTTACTAGCTAGCGGATCCACCAGTTACATGATTATTACTAATTATGTTAGATTGTGATACTAAGTAGCCTCGTCGTAGGCCTAGCGTGTTATCCACAAGTTTAGATTTTCTTACGATATGAGTATCGGTATCGGGCTATTAATTCTTATGTTTAGTTTGTCTTACAATACAAATATTCACATCAAATCGAGGAGAATCGTTACTTTGTTGATCGTACATGGATGTACAAACGACACGAGCGAGCAGAATTGGTGTGAGTGACGATTTTCAGGCAGGTGTGGAAGTATTTCTTAAGTATGCCATGAGCAAAACTCAGTACATGGACGATAACAAAATCAAGTGTCCATGTGTTAATTGTCACAATAGACGTTTCGAAGAAGTGATGACTGTGAGAGATCATTTGACCCGTAAGGGTTTCGTACGTGATTACGGCCTGTGGTCATCGCAAGGTGAATTATATTCAGAAAGACAGGCTGCAGAAGCTGGTACTTATGCTTTGATGATAATGCAACGGATGTCCTCGAAGACGAGGATGCTTGTGGATTATGGAGACATGCGAACCTTGCACGAGATATGGTGTATGCTGCGGCAGGGCCTAATTTTGATCCGGAGGATCCTAATCCCGAGGCAAAGGAGTGATGATATGTTTAAGGACGCAGATACTCCTCTATATCCTGGTTGTGAGGACTCATTCCGCACTGTCAGTGACGATGCGGTTGTTGAACATAAAGTCTGATTTAACTTGCCACAAGCTTGCTATGATCGGATCACATAATTAACTAATGAGGTGTTACCGAAGGAATCAAAAGAGCTCCCAAGAAACTTCTACAAGTCAAAGATGATGGTCCGACAACTGGGACGGGGTACAGAAGATAGATTGCTGTCGCAACGGATGCATGTTGTATTATAAAGAGAATTGCATATTAAAAAGTTGTTGGTTCTGTAATGGGATCGTACAAGACAGTACAGGGAAAAGGAAAGTCAACTAGAAAACGACGTCCTTACAAGTATATGCATTACTTGTCGATCACGAAGCGCTTACAGAGGATGTATATGTCTCTGAATACAGCAGAACACATGACGTGGCACAGTGAAGATCGCATAAAGGACGAAGAGAATTGTCACATCCTTCGGATGGGGAGGCGTGGAAATATTTTGATTTGTGTCATCCAGATTTTGCTGCAGAGCCTAGAAATGTACGCCTGGCGCTATGTTCTGATGGCTTCGCCCCTTTCGGACAGTCGGGATCTCAATACTCATGCTGGCCGGTCATTCTTACCCCTTACAATCTGCCACCATGGATGTGTATGAAGACTCCTTATATGTTCTTGACAGCTATCATACCCGGTCCCAAAAATCCGACAAAGAACATCGATATATTTACAGCCGTTGGTGGATGAGCTGAAACAGTTGTGGGAGATCGGCGTCACGACCTATGATATTTCCAGAAAACAAAACTTTCAGATGAGAGCTTCACTCATGTGGACAATCAATGATTTTCCAGCATACGGTATGCTGTCGGGATGGAGTACGCACGGCAACATGTCTTGTCCGATATGTATGGAAAATAGTAAGGCGTTCCGCCTTAGACATGGAGGAAAAACTTCTTTCTTGACTGTCACCGTCAATTTCTGCCAACGAGACATCCTTGGCGAAAGAACAAGGACGCGTTCAGATATGGAAAACAAGAATTTTCTGAACCTCCTGCCAGATTGTCGGGATACGATATTTGGGAAGATGTAAAGGAATTGCCCACCGCAATGGAAGATCCATCGAACAATCGTGTCGAGGGGTTCGGACAAAGCCATAACTGGACCAAACGGAGTATCTTCTGGGACTTGCCTTATTGGAAAGATAATCTTATTAGGCATAATCTTGATGTCATGCATATCGAAAAGAATGTGTTCGATAATGTCTTCAATACCGTTATGGATATTAAAGGAAAGACGAAGGACAATCCAAAAGCAAGACAAGACATGGCCGAGATATGCAAACGTCATAATCTAAACTTGATACAAAGGGGAGCTGGTGGACAAGTAACTAAGCCGATAGCGCCATACGCATTGAGCAAGGAAGATAGATTAATAATCTGCAAGTGGATATCTACTTTAAGATTTCCCGACGGCTATGTGTCGAATTTGTCTAGATGCGTTGATCTCAATGAACGCAAGCTAACAGGAATGAAGAGTCACGACTGCCACGTGTTTATGGAAAGATTACTGCCCATTGCGTTGAGAGAGTTGTTGCCTTCTGCTGTATGGGTTCCGTTGGTCGAGCTGTCTACATTCTTCAGGATATCTGTTCAACTAAGCTCACGGTGCAACATATGATACAACTTGAGGAGAAGATTGTCTTAACAATTTGCAAGTTAGAGAAAATATTTCCACCGGGTTTCTTCGACAGTATGGAGCATCTACCGATTCATCTAGCATACGAAGCCCGTGTCGGTGCATCTGTTTATTATCGATGGATGTACCCCTTTGAAAGGTAAATAAAAATCAATATAATTTAAGTGGATTTTACAATTCATTGTTAATTCTCAAGATAATTTGTCTCTCTAGGTATCTACATCATCTAAAGAAGAAAGTTGGCAACAAGGCTCATATAGAGGCTTCGATATGCGAAGCATATCTTATCGAGGAGGTGTCAAACTTTTGCTCCATTTATTTCGATACTCATGTTGAGACAAATCGAAATAGACCTCAAAGGAATGACGAAGACGTTGAGGAAGGAGGTATATTCAATTTAAGGGGCAAGCCTATTGGGGCTAGTAAGAAACGGTGGTTGAGTGACGATGAGTATGATGCCGCTCACCGATATGTCTTGTTAAATTGTGACATACAAGAAGTGAGAGATTTGGAGAAGTAAGTGACTACACCTCGTTATAATCTCTAATTTGGTGAGGTAAGTGACTACACTAATTTTTATTCTCTCTAACAGTGTATTTAGAGATGAAGTCAAAATAAGGACACCCGATATTACCGATGAGGGACTTCAAAGAGAGGTTGATTTTACCTTTCCGTCATGGTTTCGAGATTACGTAAGTAACTGAGATAATATGTTATGCGGCTACCATTTAAATATATATGCAACTAAAACATTTAAAGTTTACAGGTTTTATTAGCTGAACCAAGTACACTCACAAATGAGAGCATTCGTTATTTGTCATTGGGACCGAAGAAGCATGCAAAGACTTGGCCCGGCTATGTCGTTAATGGCTTCAAGTTTAAGACAACTCAACATCCTATAAATGCCGAATTTCTCAATGACGGCTTCAGTACGAAGGATTCTGGTGTTTGCATAAGAGGCACAATCTATGACGACGAGCCGGACTTTGACTATTATGGAGTGCTTCGGGATATTGTAGAATTACAATATAGTGCCCCATTTGATATGCATATTGTTATGTTCAAATGTGAGTGGTTCGATACGACACCAAATATCGGTTGGAGAATCGATAAACAATTGGATTCGTCGATATAAATCATCGCAGGAGGTATAGAGGGTCCGACACGTTTGCGATAGCAAGTCAGGCTGTTCAAGTCTACTATACAAGCTACCCAAGGCGTCGTAGAGATCGCTTTGACTGGTGGGCAGTATGCAAGATTAAATCTAGAAATACATTCAACGTTGGAGACCCAGCATACCAAGAGGACCAGATCGAAAAGCCCCAATACTTGGGACAACAGTCTTGTGACATGGATATTGAATTAGAGGTTGATATACCTCTTGCTGATGAAAATAGAGGGGAGGAAGAGGTTGATATACAAGACTTAGATGTCAACCAGGGGAGAAAGAGGCGTCTTGTCCCAAGTATTGAGACTGAAGAAGAAGAAGAAGAAGAAGAAGAACTTTATGAGGATGAGGATGAGGATACAGATGAATTCGACGATGAGGATGATGATGATGATGAGGCCGAGGCCGAGGAAAGAGGACGATGACGATGATTAAATATCGCTATATTTCAGTTGTATCTTGAAGCACCCAATATCTAGTCTCGAATCCTAAATTACCCTATTACATTTGGATTTACAATTACAAGTCTAGTGGAACACAAGATGCCCTTTCATCAAAAGTTACAAGAATTGTACTTTGTTGTATTGGTGCGTGATTTTATCAGATTTTGTGTATCTAGCTTTTATTCGTACTTCACTTCTGATTGTAATATTTATTTCAGTTTGGGATATTTGCGTATTATTGTATGAGTTTCTTTTTGCAGATGGCACTCCTAGGCCTACTCGTCTGGGCGGCACTCATCGCCCTGCTGCTGGTATGGATATGTTTAGTTTTATATTCATTTATAAATCTATGTTGTCGGTATTTTGTTTATGTGTTCTATTTACAGGGTATGGTTGCGAGCACCCGTACTGGTGGTGCTGGCCGTGGTCGTGGCGGTGGCGGCGGCGGCGGCGGTGGTGGTGGTGGTGGTGGTCGTGGGCGTGGGCGTGGGCGTGGTGGTAGCGGTCGTGGTCGCCAGCCGCATTCCCCGGATGTGACCTCCGATCCCGACTTGGAGAGCCCGGACACAGGCTCTTCCCGCCGTCATTCTTCCTCGGTGCTACCGACATCGTCGTCGAGGCCTGTGACTCCATCCGCTAGCGGATCCGTTCTGCCACCGGATGTACCAGCGGATGCAGCAGCAGATGCAGCAGGGGGCCCAGCAGTTACTGCAGGGTGGACCTCGGAGTACCCCGGGATTCAGTTTCATCCTGTTACCGGGGAGTACGTGCGCGGACCCGCGGATCCCCCGACGCCACCAGAGAGGCTGGTGGGCGAGTTCCGACGAGAGCTATAGCCCGCTGGTGAATCGTAAGTAAATTTAAGTTAATTTATTAAATTTGTTTCATTTATTCAAGTTAATAATCTAGTCGTTGCTTCTTTATAGGTTTTTTCCGTGGGATGCTGCCCGGATTCTAGGGCGCATTATCCGGAATAACTACCATGGCCCCTACCTCAATTTTTCTGAGGTGCCTCAGGACATGAAGTACGTCTGGCTCGACGAGATGAGGGTATAAATCCGTCGATGAATTATTAATTATTCTTTAAATCATTAAATTTTTTATTACGTGACATTTGAATTTGTATGTCAGAGGACGTTCTGGTGGCCCCCCCATCGCGAGGAGGCAATCCGCAGGACCTACAAAGCCGCCGCCGGGAAGAAGATACGGGATGCGGTGTACGACCTTCGTACGGCGCATACGAGGAAGGACTGGATCCGGGCGGAGTACTATGAGCAGATGTTGGAGAAGATGGATACTCCGCAGTTCAAGCTGAAATCGGAGAAAGCTAAGGCTAATCGACAGGTTGCGGGTCTGCATACGGGGGGATCAAGGCCCCACGCATTGACGCGTGCAGATTTGGTGAGATAGCGCAAATTCAAATTCATTCTATTATTTAATTTCGTACTGTTAATATACGAAGTTAATTAAATTCTACGTATGCAGGCCCAACGGGCGGTGAAGCAGGGGAAAGAGGTGGAGACGGTCACCGCTCACGATGTATTCGTGCATACGCACAAGAGGCGGAAGGACGGGAGCTTCGTCGACGCGAGGGCCGAGGAGACTGATGTAAGTACTTACGTTTATGAGATTTATGTTAGAAATATAATTATTGTTAAGTTAATTAGATAAACTTAGGATTCAGACTATAACTTAGGGAAACATAGGATTTAGATTATAACTTAGGAAAACTTATAGTATAAACACATTCATTGGATAGGCTGCGTATCGTGAGGCACTTAGTCGGCTTGAGATCGAGCCCCCTTCCGAGAATGTCGGCGAAACGACGCCCACCCAGACGCACTCTTCTATGGCCGCTCGCTACGACGACGTGTTCGTAGAATCCGTCGGCGGCGTTAGGAAAGGGCGCGTCTACGGCTTAGGTTCCATGGCGCCCTCGTTGCAGCCGTCCCCGAGATATCCACCGCCTCCGCCTCCCCTAGCGCCCCCGGTTGACGATGTGAGGGCGCAGCTTGCGACTCTGACCTCCGCGGTGTCAGATTTGCGGGCGATAGTGTTGGGGCGCTATCCGTCTGCTCCCGGTCCGTCTACTGCTGCTGCCGGTGCTTCGGATCGACCTGGTCCTTCTTCCCCCGGACGGCTTTCGTTTAACCGCTCTGCGGACGCCCGCATCGTATCGGATAACACCATCTTGACGCTCCTTGACATGATGTCGCCAGAGCAGCTACGCGCGCTTCCAGACCATATCTTGTCCTAAGTGCCGGCACACACGGTGGAGGAGTACATACGCAAAGCGGATGCGGCAGCACGAGCACGAGACGATCCGACAGACGGGGTTTGATTTTGTTTATGTTGTTGGTTTTGTAGACATTTGGATACATTGTATGTTTGGATATTTTTTTTATGTTTGGATAATTTAATGTTGGATATTGGATATATTGTGTTGGTAATATTTTGTTGGATATTGGATACGTTGGATATTGGTGTCGGATATGGATATTTTGCATATGGATATATGGTGTTGGATATTGGATACGTTGGATATTCGTGTTGGATATGGATATATGGTGTTGTATATGGATATTTTGCATGTTTGATATTGTGTTGGATGTGTTGTATAAACAGGAAAGAGTCTGTTTGCAGTATTTTTTTTTTCAAAAATTAGCAGTTAGCGACGGACTGGCGACCACTCAGCGACGGATAGTCCGTCGCTAACTGGAGAAACTGAGGTTAGCGACGGAAGTGGCGACGTAAAATCCGTCGCTACCTGGAGCATTTCAATAAAGCGACGGATTGGCGACGGACGATCCGTCGACCTGATGCTGTTTGATGTCCAGAAATTTTAGCTTTCGCGACGGATTGGCGACTAACTTACGGCGGACTGGCGACCACTCAGCGACGGATTATCCGTCGCTAACTGGAGAAACTGAGGTTAGCGACGGAGTAGCGACGTAAAATCCGTCGCTACCTGGAGCATTTCAATAAAGCGACGGATTGGCGACGGACGATCCGTCGACCTGATGCTGTTTGATGTCCAGAAATTTTAGCTTTCACGACGGATTGGCGACTAACTTACGGCGGACTGGCGACAAAGTCCCGACGGACTATCCGTCGCTAACTGTAGGAATTTAATGTATCGACGGATTGGCGACGTAATATCCGTCACTACCTGGAGAATTTTACATTGAGCGACGGTTTAGCGACGGAATGTCCGTCGGTAATTGGGTATCAGAAAATCTCTGATACGCTTTTGCCGACAAATTTACGACGGATTAGCGACAGATATTGGGTATCAAAAAATCACTGATACGGTTTTGCCGACTCGTTAGCGACGGAGTTTTCCGTCGCTAACCCTATATCCTGATACATGTTTTGACGAAAGCTAGTCGGTAATCCGTCGCTATATATATTTAAATGCGCCGACGGTATTCCGTCGCTAAGTCGTCGCTGAGCGACGGAGTAGCGACGGATATGTTTTAGCGACGAGGTTATTCCCGACGGCTGTTTTACCAAAATATCCGTCGGTAATCCGTCGGTATTTATTTTTGGCGACGGACTACCGACGGATAAGACCGTCGGTAAATCCATGTATTTTGGTAGTGTTGGGGTATGTCTACATGTCTTACTCAATATTTTTCCGCCCAGCAAGTGAATCCAAAATCGACAAAAAGAATCGAGATGAGTCTGGCCAATACGTGATGATTCCAGAAATGATTCCGGAATGATACCAATGACTCCAGTAATAGAGGCCAGTAAGTAAAGTATGTGTCGATACATGAATCCAGAAATATCCATACGTGTTGATACAGAGAATCACATAGAACTAACTAGAACTGAAATACAGTAATCGACAAATAAATGAGAGAACTATCAGAGAATGTACTCGCCTGTTACTCTGGAAAGAGTAGTGTAATATCAGATGTCTGTACCAGGGTCACAATGTCCTAAAATAGAGCAATACAGTTATGACATGTCCAAAATAAAGGTAAATAAAATCTACGATGCAATCTATATGAATTCTAAGCCAATCTAGGTCAAAGTCAAACTTGGTCAACACTACAGTCAAACTAAGTCAAATTAAGTCATACTAGGTCACAAGAAGTTAAACTAAGTCATACAAGATCAAACAAGGTTAAACAAGTCTAATCTAGGTTAAAGTCAACTCTTGGTCAATATTCTAGTCAAACTAGCCAAGTTATCTAGGGTTTAGTCAATCAATGGTCAGACTAGTCAAATACTAGTCAACATGGTCAAGCTAGGTCAATCTAGACTATCTAAGGTACTACACCACAAGGTTAAGGTATAACCAATACCTATACAAGTATACCACATATAAATACATATATATATAATACCAACCTTAATCCTACATTCAAGCTAATCCCATATTCCATCTCAAGTCATGACTCAACTCTAAGTATCTCACTTAACCCCATACATATCTTAATTGACAGGTAACTATTCATATAACCCAAGTCACACAAATACCTTTATATACTTAGGGCACTCACATATAGGTCAAACCTAACCAATTAGTTAATAATCTAGGGTTTAGTCAACCTTAGTCATTAAGTCCTTCTAAGTCCTTTCTAGGTTAATTAGGTCAAGGTCTGACCTATAGTTGACTTTGGTCAACTATGGTCAACATTTTGGTCAACCTAGGTCTAGTAGTTAAATACGAGTTAATATGGTCAAACTAGTCATCTCTAGTTACTTGGGTCCATATAGGGTCAAGCCTTAGTCTAACTAGGGTTTTGGTCAATCATAGACTAATCAACAAGGTAATTAGGTTAATCTTGACCAATGGTCAACATATGGTCAAACACTCTAGTCAACCTAGGTCTACTAGGCTTATTGGTCAAATCAAGACTTACTAGCCATAGGCCATAGGCTAACATATCTAGGGCACTGGCATATACATCTATATATAATACCATATATATACCCAACTATATATGATACATATATATTCATGCAACTTAACATATCTATATATATTATCAATATATAGGCTAAATATATATATATATAGCCTAACTATACATATAGCCTATCTATATATACCAATAACTATATACATAACCTATATATAATATACATAGGGAGAGGGAAAAAAAGAGAGTGAAATGGAGAGAGTGAAAGAGAGAATGTAATAGAGTGAGAGGGAGTGAGGGGAACTGGACACAGGAGGGGGCATGGTTCCAGATTTCTGGAACACAGAAACACCACACACACACCTACATATATACATATATATATATATATATATATATATATATATATATATATATATATATATATATATATATATATATATATATATATATATATATATATATACACATGTATACCTATGCATATACCCTAAAATCCCACCTACACACTCACATACATATATACATGTATATACAATATATATACACATAAATATACATATATATATACATAAAAATCAATTCGAAATTGGGTTTTTAAAACTGGGAAGAACAGAACACTGTTCATTACTGAACAGTGTAGGTAAAGGGGAGGAAAACCAATTTCGACACACAAAACCTCACTAATACCCAAATATAAAGGTTGGTAATCGAGCCCCCACATGTGTACGTGTCGTGTGTGTCCATGGGAGTGCACCATGACACGACACGGCGTGTCCAGGTATTAAAATACCAAATCGGGTAAACAGTTCAGTCACCGCGTCGTGCACGAGTTCATGTGTCTCGTGGACACGACACAAGGGTCTAGAAGTCTCGTGATCACGTGGGTAGATTCACCCAGGGTTACTCTAAGTGTCCAACACCCTGAATCGAGTCGAGGTCGTGTCGTGTCCGAGTAAGAGAGGCGTATCAGAGCCTCGAGTTCGTGTTTACAGTGTCAGTGAGTGACCAGTGCAGAGGCGATTTCGTGTCCGATACAGCACGTGGTCGCATGAAACTTCGTGGGTGGGTTGTCAGAGGGTGCCCCTACCCTCGTGCCAAGTGGCACGTGTCCACGTGTTGTGTCGTGTCCGCAATCAGTGTCGGGTAGCAGGACAGCGTGCACAGTCTCGTGCACGCGTGTCGAAGGGTCGTGTGCTCCACACGTGGCACGTAGAGCCTTGTGCTTGTGTCAGTAGGTAGGTGGGGTGGTTAGGTTTGTGTCTAGGTTTCTGTATCGTGTCCACGACACGTGTAGACACGACACGAAGTGTCAAACAGTGGGGTTTTTCAGTGTGCACAGTGGTTTATAACAGTGTGTTCGTGTCCCGTTTTGGACACGGACACGACTCGAAGTGTGCTCAGTCAACTAGGGTTGTGTCCTACATGTCTAGGGCTACCCAAAAATATAATTTGTTTTGAAAAACAACAACTTTTATTCCTAAGTGGTATTTCACCAAATACTGCAATTAGAACACAGATACGTGTCCGATACGGACACCAAACCAACCCTAAATCTCACCAAACTTAGCCTACAGTTCCATGGTACCTAGATGCATGCATTTATGAAGAAAAAATAGAATATTAACAAGGTTTATAGGTATTTACCTATTTGGTGAAAAGTCAAGAAAATACCAAAGTAGGGGGGTATCCTCTTCACTTGAGATGGCCAAATTGATCTTCAACCTTGCTAGCTAGCCTCCCTTAGCATCCTCATTGGTAGGGGGGTTCCAATGCAAGAAACTAGGCTCAATTTGGAGCTAATTTGGTTAAATGGTGAAGGTGTGAAGGTAGAGGGAAAAACTAGGTTTTTAAGAGTAATAAAAGAAGCTTGAATGAAGGGGGGGTGTGATTATATAGAGGGGGTAGGGTTGGGCTGCCATGGGGGGTAGGGTAGATATTTAGGGTTCCTTCTAGGTGAAGTAACTTAACTTCTAAGGTAAAGACCAATAGATCTTTCTAGGTTTCATGAAAATATCCTATAAAGAAAATATCTAAGATATTTCAATCCTAAGATATTTACAACATAAAGTAAATACCTACACTTAGTCTTCTAGGTTAGTGGCTAACCCCTAGATTAGGCTAAACTAGGTTAGGAGCTAACATGACACTTAACAACTAATTAAATAATAATAAACTACATAAATCCAAATAAATTCTAATAAATTACCAAAATACCCTTTTGACTAAAAAGTGGTAATTTGATATCCTAATCACATGGTTAGGCTTACATGGTCATGGTTAGTCTCTAGGTTATGAAATCTCTAGGGTTTACACTAGGGTTATACTAGTAAAATCTCAAAGTCATAAGCCATAACTTAGAAAATAGTTTTAATCTAACTAAAATTCACAAAAAATCATATCATGACTAAAATACCATTAATAAATAATAAAAATAATAAATTTTCAAAATATCCCAATTTCAGAAAACTGGATGTTACAAGTCTACCCTCCTTAGAGAAATTTCGTCCTCGAAATTAAGATAGTCGTACTCCTCCTAGGTCAAACCCCCAGTCAATCAGAGTCAAAAGATAACATGCAATCATAGTCCTACTGGTCGTGATTCCACAGTCTCGAACAGGGTAACTACACTATCTAGTATATCACAAGCATATCCTGACAGGTACTAATGGAATCATACAACAAGATGGGAAAGGAAGGACAGAAAAGACAAACCTGCTAACCCGTCACCTGCAGCGTTGGTCTCCTCGACCGTCATCGCAAAAGCTCCACCCCTCTGGTGCTGAGCTACAGGTGGCCTAGCCCCCATATAAGGAGGTGCAATAGGACAATCCATCTTCTGGTGGGTATCAGACCCACAGTTATAGCAAACCTTCAGCCTCTTCCTACACTGCTCCCTGATGTGTCCCTGCTTCCTGCAGTATGAACAACTGATCGTCTTCGGGTCCTGACCCCGATACTGATGCTGTACCTGCTGAAATGGCCTCTGCTGCCGGGGTCCCGGGGCTCTAACTTGCGGGGTCGAATGATGTGGTGTGGGAGGACGATATGTCTGCTGGTGCAGCGTCGACACTTTCTGCTGGAAAGTCTGACGCTTGGAGGGTCCCTCAATGTGTACAGAAGCCGGCCTCTTGCAAGACAGAAGACGCTCCTCGATACTCCGGGCTAACTCTAAGCTCTGGTAGTAGTCAGTCATACCGTTTGCCACTATAAGAATGCCAATGTCTGGAACTAGACCACGGCAAAACCTACGCGTCATCTCCTCAGGGTCAGCAACCAAACTAGGAGCGAAACGGCTCAGGCGACTAAACTCTGCCGCATACTCGTCAACAGAACGGTTCCCCTGCTGGATGTTCTGGAATCGTAGCCCCATGGCTACTCTAGCAGTGGTCGAGAAGAATTTCTTCTTGAACTGGGTCTTGAACTGATCCCAAGTGGTTCTCCCTCTCGCGAATAACGGCTCATTCCGGAACCAAACTCCTGCCAAGTCTATCAGCAAAAATCTCGCTGCCTCGACCTGGAGGTCATCCGGCATCCTAACTCCAATGAGCTTCCTCTCTACCGAGTCTAACCAGTCATCTGCTACTACTATGCCCTCAGTCCCTAAGAACTCCTTGGGATTCAGACCCATGAAGTCCTTGATCGTCCCTGCTCTCTGCCGCGGCTCTACAGGCGGTGGGACCACGGTACGTCCCTCAGAATGCTCCATGCTCTGGCGGAGTAGGGTGGTCTGCTCCTGATGGGTTGCTAGGAACCCCTGGATCAGAATGAGCAGTTGGTTCCCGTCGAGTGTGACGGAAGCCTGGGTAGGTATAGTGATAGGGGGTGGTGGAAGTATTGGGTCCTGCTGGGCCTGTGATGTGGAAGGTGGTTGTGGTATCTGGGTTTGTGGATCTGTGGAGTGGAAAAAAGTGATAGGTGGAGGTGTATCAGTCAACTGGTCAGCTGACTGGATGGGAAGTGTGTCATTCTCAGGTGAGACATACCGGGATGAACGAGTAAGCACCATCTAATTACAATAAAAAGGACTTATAAGGACTCTTTAAAGCAAAACAATCATAGACAAGAAAATCAAATTATAATAGCAAGCATGTGATGTATTTCCTATGTTGCAATCCTAGTATTCCTCTAGGTATTCTAAGCGTCATTCCTAATGTTGTCTAATTACCTTAAGTTCCTAATTGCAGGCATGCTTGGTACAATAACGTAACCAAACAATTTAGTCTCGAGACCTGCATGGGGATACCACTAAAAACGATTCACAAAAATCATATCATGACTAAAATACCATTAATAAATAATAAAAATAATAAATTTTTAAAATATTCCAATTTCAGAAAATTGGGTGTTACAACAAGTCCGCAGTCGGCCCCACGCTTGCCGTTTAGCATTTTCCGTACTGTAATCCTAGAGGAAGCAATATCTGATGATACATTCCTACTCTTTCTTTGCAAAGAAGCAGTGAGGTCAGTACATTTAAATTAAACAAAAAAAAAAACAAGGATATGACTTCAAAGTAACCCAATGATACTAAAATATATATATGCACATTACACTTTCATGGCTCCAAAAGTTGAAAAGAGACTTCTCGAGGGGTGGATTTGATCATATTAATGAGCATGCTAATTTACTTTTTAAGATAGTTAATTAATTACTATATCAGTTTGGCATGTCTCCTTCTACGTTCAAGATTCAAATAATGCGTGTAAATCTCATGGTTGTGCAAATTGGAGACACTAAAGAAGAAACTGAACGGTGTATGTGCTGATAAAAGCACGTAAAAGTTGAGGCTAGTTCATGAAAGCGAAGGTTAAAATACAAATACGCCAACAAAATCTTACTTGGTTGTCTCTTCTTTTTCTAGAAGATATTTGGACCAGCCTTTTCAACTGGCAAACTGGTAAGTTTTCAAATTCTTCCATGAAGAATTTGTTTAATTATATTCTAATACTGAAACAGTGAACTGCTACCGAACTCGAGTACCTCTTGTGGTTATCGAGGAGAGATATAAAATCCTGACCATGGATGGCGGAAGATTAGTGGATCGAGCCACAGTTTCTTCCATTTATTTGGTGGAAGTTGAGATACAATGGGTCCAACATGCATGCAATGCAGCGTGCACAAAGTTCCATCTGTATCGTCGTCATCCCAAAAAAAAAAAATCCAGTGAACTGCTAGATTCATATTCAATTATAGTGCGGAACTTGAGTGACCATTCTGGTTACCGGAAGACAGTAGATCCAAAAGACAGTATGTATCGCCAGAGAGATAAAAAAAAAATTTAAAAAAAATCAATTAATTAGTTAGTGTATAGGAGAAGTTACAAGTGTATGGCATCTAAATCTAATAATATATAATATGGTTCTTGATTGATAAACTATTTCTAAGGAGCATGACATTTTTTATAATTATGCAATCAAATTATACCATCAATTGATGCTAATAATAATCTTAACCTGTCATTCGCAGTGATGAAACCCATCATATATAGATGAAACCAAATATATAGATGAAACCAAGTCTAAGTGCCCATTTCATTCTAATGATCACTCAAGGAACAAATAATTATTAGAACAATTCTATGTTAGTAAGCATGATACGAGTAAGAGTCTTCAACATAAGCCAGACAAGGTTCAGCAGACTGAACCCAAAAAGTGCTCAAAATGCATCTTTTTTCCCAACACAATTCCATGCAAAATTGCCACCAAATCATGAAGCCCACATGTTAAGAATTATCATGGTTAAGCAAAATCATGATGACTCCCTGTGCCATCTCCGGTTGTATAATCACTTTTCTCTCTCCCCAAAATTCTTAGGCCGGTCATCCTGTCAAAGCTAGTCACGTATGTTCATTATTACTCCAAGAACAAGGGCACAATGGTTTCACAGAGATATCACCCAGGGTTTTCTTAAACAAAAACTCTTGCCAGACCGAAAAAACAAACCGCATGACACGTGTCAGCACGATATTGGACAAAATAAAAAAAAATAAAAAATACTCTGCCCCATCTGCTAACTTCGGCTAATGAAAAACCGACACGTGACGTCGGTTCACGTGCGATTTCTCTGACGGTCTGGGAAGAAGCTTTGTTTCTTAAATATTTTTGCAAACCATCAATCACCACAGAAGGTGGTAAAAGACATCAGAATTTTTTTACATTTTACTCCCTTTTTTTTGCATATATTTACCCTTTAAATCTATCATATTTTTAGGAAAGTCGCGTTTGTTTGTTTTTTGTTTTGGAAAATCGTTCGTTGTTTCCTTAGAAGTCCATGTAAACCTTAAAAAATATTATTTTTTGTATAAGTTTCTCTAATTAATATAACTCATGATACTGAAATATTCTATTAAATTAAATTAATCAAAAAAAATATTTTTATATTTTTACCCTTGTGAGGGGTGTTGGGGTGTGTGTGTTGTGTGGTGGGGGTGCATAGGGTCATTTTCCTCGAATGGTTGTTGTTTGCATATGCAAGTAGTAAGTGATGGATAAAAGAGAGGATATTTACACTTCTAAAGAAGAAGGGGATAGAAGTAGGAATGATCAAGTGAATCGAATCAAATCGAAATAGTCAAGATCGAATAAATCAAAATTCTAAAATTTCAAAATCAAATCGAAATTAGCAATAACCGAACCAGACCAAACCGATATAATCTGTTCTGTCTATTCGATATTTTAGTTTGTTCGGTTGAGCTTTTTGTTTAATTGTACGGATCCAAAGTTGGACTTCGTGTCTAAATTATACAAGAAGTTGTATTTCAAAGTTGGATTTATTGTTAAATTATCAAAGTTGGACAAAAAAAATATAAAACAGAATTATTGTTTTCAAAGTATAAACACAAAATATAATTTTTTTAATCATAAAATATACAGAGAATTGAAGATATTTATATAATTTTATAATTTTTATGCAGTTTTCGATTTTTGGTCGAAATCGAAATCCAAAATCCAAAACGAATATATTTTTTAGTACTTCCAAAACCGAATTTGAATAAATAAAAAATTCAAACCGAACCGAATCTCTTATTATATATGTCATGACATACTTAATTCATTTAGACCAAAATTTGAATCTATTTACTTAACCAAAGGAATCACCATTTCAGTGACAGCATGAATAACAGAGGTTCGAATATGTTGCAAGTTTTAGCAAAATTATATGAAAAAATTTCTGTACTTTTTTCTCTGACTTCCATGTGGGTTCGTCCATATATATCTGGTGGTCAAAAGTTTATAATAGAAAAGTAATGGGGTAGGAAGATGAGGAAAAGAATGTCTTTTGCACACTACTAATTAAAAGGTTTAATTAACTAATTGAGTGGGACTCATCATTTACATTTTTTTAAATTTTAGAAAATACAAAATTATGATAGATTTAAGGGACTTATATTATTTATTTTCTTGACTTTTTGAACCCCACTAAAATCGGGAAATATAAATTCAGAGATATACATAAGTATGTATCCTACTTTAATATATTAATGTAATCGTAATTATAATATAATCAAATAAAAAAATTAATTTTTTATTTAATTATATTATGGTAAACCAAACAGAGAGTAAATCAAACATGGTGTTAGTATTATGAGTCTATTTTTGTTCACCCATCAAAACTAGGATGTTTGTTCACCTCCAATAAAATGTTGACACGTGTTAAATCTTTTAGTCAAAACTATTTTGAATATTTACAAAACTATGTATTGAATAATTCTTTATTGGAGGGTGAGCAAATATAGACTCTTATTATTCATGTCCAAATTCTTATATAATTTATTATTATTATTTATTATATCCGTTATGGAAGAGTTAGGGACGTTAAGTACGTGCATAAATAAACCATCAAACCCATATATGGACCCAACCGCCCTCCTCTCCTCTTCTCCTTCCTTCCTTGTTTCCTTCCTTCCTCTCCAATGGTGAAAGTGTGGGTGAAGTCCCTCCAATGCAAGTCCAGCAGCGCAATGGACGACGTCTTCATCCCCAAGCCCTCCCCAAACCCACGCAACAAGCCCATCCTCCCCCTCTCCTGCGCCACCTCCTCCCGCGCGCTCCGCGACGTCGTCTTCTTCCTTCCCAATAGACCCCCCAAGCCTTCCTCCACCACTCTTACGGACCAACCCCCACCCGAACCCGAACCCAAACCCGATAACAGCAGAAGCACCTCCTTCCCGACGCTGACCGAGCTCCCGGAGGGCCACTCCTCGCGCCGCGTGGTCGAGATCATCTTCACATCCAGCTGGTCCACGTCCTCCTCCTCCCGGTTCCCGGGACGCATCGAGATGCTCTTCCGGGTCCACAACCCGCCCCGCGCCGCCGCCCTCTTCGAGGAGCACCGCGCCGCCGTCCGCTCCCTCGCGGCGCCGGACTCCCGGTGCGCGGTCGACGGAAACGAGATGATGCGCTTCCACTGCCCCCGCCGCCCTCCCCGCGGCGGCGGCGGATTCTACGACGCAAGCGTCGACGTCCGCTCGGCGCCGGGCGGCGGCATCCGCACCTTCGCCGGCAGCGGTGGGGCACACGAGAGCGCCGCCGCCGGCGACGGCACGCGGTCCATGCTGGTCTGCCGGGTCATAGCGGGCCGTGTCCGCGGCAGCGGGTCGGAAGGGGAATCCGTGTCGGGCACGGGGAGAGGGGAGCTCGTCGTCTTCGACGAGCGTGCCGTCCTCCCCTTGTTCTTGATCATCTACTCTACGAGGTCAAACAAAGAGAAGCTGCTCGCCGACATCTCCGTTCGGAAGGAGGACAACACTCGGTTCGGTCGGTGCTGACGAAAATACTAATTTTAGTTTGTACCTAAGCTTTCCTAATTAATCTTTTATTTTTATTCTTGGGTTTGTTTTACAAGACGGACAACGTTGTTTTTTTTTTTTTTTTGGATCGTTTTGTCTTTGGTATCGATCAAGGTGAAGGCATAGCGAAGGGGAGAGGGGAAGGGGTCAATGATGTTTTGTCTTATTTGACTCGAGGTCAATTTCATGGCGGACCAAGCCATGAAATAAAGTGTAGCTTCCCTGGACTTTTGTGGGCTTGTGATTTTTATTTTAATTTACTGACCTTCCAAAGATTTTTATTTCACTGCCCCTTGGTTCTTTTGTACGTTGAATGGAGTTTGAAAGTTTTGGCATGTTGCAGAGTTAGTTTAGTTTGAATGCGCTAGTGTTGCAAGGACACTGACAAGCAAATACAAAAGTCCAGGGATCACCTAACTGATGAGATTCGGTCGACGGAGGACACAGGCGAGGTTCATGACACCAGACACCAGACACCAGAGGATGAAGAGAAAAATAAGAAAACGTACTTTGTTATTTCTCGATGAACATTACATACTTTCCCTCTCCTCGTTTAGGGTTCACGGAAAGAAAAAGAAAAATATTATTTTGCTATTTACATGGACATGGTAAATTGTAAATAAAAAAAATTCTCGTGTTTGAAAAAACCAAGAATATAGTCAGAATATATCTTAAGCAAGGATAGTTTAGTACTAATTTTTTTGTAATAAATGTAAAAAATTGGAGGAGAGTGACTCCTCCTCGGGGTTTGGGGAATATCAATTTTTTTAGGAAAAGTCTTGCCAGTCCGAGGGAAGAATGGAAACCAGAACCACGGTTGAAGTGTATCCCCCTCAGCCCCCATGCTAACATGGGCCCCATCATCGGCAAATGGGGAGGCACCATGTGGCACAATTTCGGTTCAACCCTCCGGGTCCGTTAGGATCCATTCTTTTTTCCCTTCTTTCATGTTTCTTTCCTTTGGCATCCAAACACAAAAATGTAAACTTTTTCTTTCCCAATGTCCTGATTCCGAATCCATTGACCTTGTATGCTATCAGAACATACAAAACCCTACTCTAGTACACAAAATTATAAATCAAGAAACTGAACATCTTAAAGGACCTGGTTAAAATATGTGGGCATCAACCACCTACAATCACTAGACAATAGCTAGTTTAGACATGCTCATAAATTTGGATATTGCTTGTCCAGACCAACTTCAACTTGACTAACCGCAAGACCTCAATCAAGAACTCTACAAAAGTAAGTGGTCCCTCGGCGGCGAGAAAGAAAGCTCAACAGGCTTTAGCTATTCCGAGGGAGATGCTGCATTCAAGTCTTCAAGATCTGTATACTACTACAGCCTGGTGGTGATCAAGACCGGCAACAATAATCTTACTAGATCCAAACCACAAATTTTGTTACATTCCTCTGCGAACTGCGTAAAATACATCACAAATTTGGAAGGAAAAAAAAAAAACGGTAACCTGGTTCACAAACCAGACACAAACAAAAAGAGTTTTCTCAAGGCACTTGGTTGCATCCAAAGTATCATTAATTACCAGAAAAAAGGGATATATATAAATCATTAAAAACTCCAACTACCTTCGCCCAGTCAGAAATGCGCTCAATTAAAAGTTCTCAACAAAGACATGATTCTGGAATGCAATAACTGAAAGATGGAAAGTTCAGTAAATATATGTATATTCACAGAACTATTTGACCAGCTCCATGGTGTCCACAGCTCACCAGATGGCCATGTTGTTCTCCTCTGTTATAAACCCTATGGCCTATACACAATGTCCTCAGTTGCTACTCTGAAATAACATAAATCAGTGCCTCCGGCAGGCTGAATAGTGCCTCGACCGCCTACTTCTAACAGGCACAAACCAATTGTCTTCGCAGGTCCTTTTGAGCTTGTACCCTATACTATGCATGTCTTCACAAATTTCATGCCTCGAGAGAGATGCCATCCCAGGCAAGATGTCCTTCTGGAAATCTCGTACCGCTCTTCGCCTTCCCCTCCTAAGATTATTAACCCCACTTGAATCGGCTCCAGCTCCGCTCTCAAACTCTTTTGTCGGCATTTGGCATTTGCTTTTGACCTCAGGTAAATTCAGAGTCATTGACGCGAAAGAATCAGAGGAATATTGAGGCTCATCGATCCAATCTTCTTCATCGTCTATGTCCATGGTTGGTGTAGTATTGTCAGACTTGTCCACGTGAGATGATAAATCATCCATGGCAATACGTACAAGTGCGTCAGCCGCCCCCATGACTGCAGAGTCCATTTCTGCTGCTTGATCCTCATGATGAGGATTAATTTGTTCAGGAACCTGCGATTCCAATTGTGTTGTTCCAGAATTTCCCCCTGTACTTTTGTCTTGTGAACTGGTGTCACAGCTTCCATCAGTCATGTGGTTACACTTGCTTCCAGTAGAAAATTTTGCAACAGTGCCATCTTCCTTATCATCTTGAGCTATGGTATGGCTGGACACAGTATCCTCTTCATATACCTCATGATTCACTTGCTTTATCTCTCTATCATTGCTGGATGTGATAATTGAAGTCTGCCTTCTGCTGCCACTATGAGTGATAAACGGATGTTTACCAGATGATGAATTTGCATTCTCCTCAATTTCCTTACTGAACTTTGTGGAGGAAAATGTCACGCCGGTGCTATTTTGAACTTCTGCATTAGGACTAGAAAATTCTCCGACTAGGTTTCCAGGGTATTCTGCTGAGCCAATAGAAGTAGATCCCTGAACCTTATTGTTCACATGATGTTCGTGATTCTGGATGGTTTCTCTAACCTTTGAATTATCTGACTGACAACCATGTAACCACCACTCACCATTCTTCCCCTTTGAAATCTCCAAAGCAGGATTGGGAGCATCAGAATTTAGTGTATCACAGGTTACTTTAGAACTACTGCCTTGATCTCGACAAAGTTCTTGTTGAATGACTGATAAACTAGAGGATGGAGAAGTAAAGGTCAGTATAGGGTTGTCAAAATCATGAGAAGATTCATCATCTTGAGCTACGTTAAGGTCAATAAGCAGTGGTTTTGATGCAGGTGGTGGTTCTTTCTGGTTCAAGCCAATTGACGCATCAACTTTGGCTTCACAAAATCCTGCAAAAACAATAAATAAGAAAGAAATGTTTGAACATAAATAATAATACAATGACTCGATAAAGGTATGACCCACAGGTTCCATTTACAATTAAGTGGGCACTATAAAATAGAGCATTTACCAAAGACCAAGTAATTTGGCATAAGTTCAGACAAAACAAGAAAAGACTGCATGAAGTGCATCAAACAGGAAGTTGTATAAATGCAATGGCTTTAATTGTTCAAACGTAAGTATAATAAGTAAGAATGATGGGAAGGATGCCTGAAACTGAAGACCAAAATAAGAATGACACAATCTCCTCCAACTTCTCTGTGCTAGACTAAAAGCCACTTTTCCAGCACTATAAACTAAATATGCAGGTCCAAAAGATACTTATTTCCGGAAAGAAGTTGCATTCATGTTTTCTGTTTACCTATGCTGATCACTTTAATAAAATATGAAAAAGTACTCAAAAGTGATTTCAGCTTCAGTGGAATCAACTGCCAACTAGTAAAATGAAGAATTTAAAGAAATTTCTCCATAATTTTCGACCGATAATCCAAGAACTATGACCACAATATTTCTTAGCTTCTTTTAAGATGACAAGGTACCAAAGGTTGAACAACCCATTGGTCGAGACATTTGGTAGGGAGGGGAAGTCCAGGATTTGAGACCTGGGGGGAACAGTAAGTGACTAGGGCAAGGTGGCAACTACCTTTTCTTCCTAGGCCATTACAACTATAGATTTCCTATTGAAGAGAAGTACCACAGAAATGTTTCCTTTTGCGGATTTAATAACAAAATATTGTTACTCTGAGGCAAAGAAATATAACAACATATGCTCATTATCCAAGATATCCCCCTTTAGATTGACATCTGCTATGAGCAAGAGAAAGCTCCCCAAACAAATTGATACATTTTATCATCATCTTTCAAACTAATATCACCACACTGAGATAGTAGTCCTTTTTTTTTAGTTTTGCAGTTTAAACTCATTCAACCAAGGATCACCATCCAAGTTCCTCTAGAATGAAAAAGGGTCTTAAGAAAGAGGTAAGATTACACAATTTGTTGTAGAGAATTGTATTACTCTCTATGGTACATTAAGACAATACTTGGGTTCTCCCAATTATAATTAAAAAAATGTATCATGGCCGAATCTAAACGGGGTTCGAGATTAGATTCTAGACCGACGCGCTGGACAACAAAGAGCCTGTCCGCTTATATTTAGTTTCAAATCTTGAACTTTCCCGATTCCACACCTGACCCTGGAACTGTTTCGTTAACCTGGACTTGTTGGGGCCTTCTTTCTTTTCTTTTTCATTAGCTTTGCCTCGCCAAAGTATGAAATTTCCAAACATCTTAATGCATATTGCTCCTCCCCAACCACTGTTCTAAAATCAGCCTAGGCGGCGTCTGGTGCCTTCCTGATGTCCGCCTAGGCGCCCACCTAGGACCCCCGACTCCCGATTATGCATGTTCTTGGGTTTTATGGATTTTTTCTGCAATTTTCAAGTAGTTTTTTTTTTGGGTGTGGGTGTGGGTGTGTGTGTGTTGGGGGGGGGGGGGGGGGGGGGGGGGGGGTGCATTATTATCTTTTTGAACCGCGGCCACCTAGGCGGGCTAGGTGCTAGGCGCCCACCCGACTAGCGGCTTGCGCCTTTTACAACATTTTCCCCAACTTTAGCAAAATTCATAAAATATGTTTAGAAGTGTGAAAAATGTTTGCATGAGGGATGAGGAAAAGCATGCAATCGATAGTTACTGCAAACAAACAAGGTGCACGATGTTGATCAGCAGTTTACAAGGTGGTCTCCTAAGGGTATCCTAGAGTTTGAGCCTCCAAAAATAAAAGGCTCAGAAATGACGAAAGTGCAGTCAATGGTGGTCAAGCATACTTCGTGCAATCCTTTTACACACTTTAGTGAGTTATCACCCATCATGTGCATGACAAGCATATTTTACCCAAGTCATAAATCAATTAGAAAGGAGGGACTTCGAATACTCGATCAAGGTTGGAAACAATAACCACATCACACATGGATGCACATTAAAGATTGCTTGTTGTAAATAATGTGTGGTTAATCGAATACTCGTTAAGAATAAGCCTAGTATTTGTACAACTATCGGAGTACAACTTATTTCTTTAGAATACTTAGCGTACACATTGAGTTGAATTATTAAATTGAACATGCATATGTTGGGTACGAGTCTTATGACATGCAGATGTCATGGAGTGGATATCTATTGGAAAATGTCATACATAGAAACTGTTGGGTAGCTATGACATCAGTATCAGTTGCATGTTTTCCTTGATAAACTGAATCACAATTCAGTTTTCCAGAATACAGTTAAATTGGCATGGACGACTTTGTTAATCCCAATCAAATACTGTTGAAAGAATCACGAACATCATTGAGAGCTCAAAGAACAGTAGCATGAAAGTAGCAGACACATATTATTAACCACGAGCTTTTATTGATTCATTTTACCTGGTTTCCTCTTTCCACTTTATTTGATATGTCCTACATTTTGAAGCAACTAACAAAGGAACGAATGAAGATAAATATATAAGGCTGGTGAAAAGTACTTGAAACAATTTATAAATTGCCTACGTAGGTCATAAAAATGATGTACGTGCTCAGAAGAATTGCTGGTCTGTTTTGGTTCCATTTTCTAAAACTCTTCGTTATTCCTAATCCACAATTCATTCTTGTATTTGTTGAGGGAGACATGGTTTCACTAGCACAATAATTTGTGGGATACCTTATTAATAGCTAACCAGCATGTACATGCATGCCTCCTCAAGTTCATTATTGAGATTTTTACAAACTAAGAACAGCACTTCAAGACACTGTTTTCAAGCATTTCTTACTAGTTACTAATGAAACAACTTATGATACAAGATACTTTCGATGTTTAATGAAGAGGGGAAATTCTATACAATTATGAGGGCATAGAAAAGCACAAGTGAAGGAGCACTACTAAAAAGGACCAAAACCCCCAATGAGGAACCAAGTCATTAAAGAAACAACCCAAAAAAGTAACACCATTCATACGGAATGCATTTGCATAAGCTATTTATAAGAACTAACAGAAGTCTTGCTGAACTATCTACAAATTACGGAGTTCGTGCAATCTTATGAAGTTTGACATGAAAGACAGTTTAAAAGTGATGCTTTAGTCATGGGCATCCTGCCAAGAACACACATGAAATCAAATGATGGTGGCTAAAGCATACACAACAAAGAAATATCTATGCAGTTGCTCGCAGTGGTTTTTTTTTTCTGATAAATATATCCATGAAACATTAGGTGCTTCTAGACTTATGTACCTAATGTAAATGTTTGAATCACATCCAAGATCAACATGGCCAAATAAAGGAAAACAAGTCTTGGAGGGAGCAAACTTTCTTATCCAAATTTTAATGAAACGCACAAAATGCCATCCATCCCTATGCATTTCACATTATTGTGTCTTCCTCGTCAATGGAAAGGACCAACACAACCTCAATATCCTCATCAGTGGAAAGAACCAAGACAACCCCAAAAAGGATGAATAAGCTAAGTTGACATTTTCTATACGAACTTGTTTGGATGTAAATTATATATACACTGAGAAAGTGCATAAGCATTAGTTTTCGTCGGCAAATGTTGTTGATACGATTTCTAATGTACCCAACCAGAAGGCCAACAATGTATATCAACAACTTAAACCTCTTCAGTTCTACACCTTTATACACTTACAAGAATTGTGATTCCAGAAAAATGAAAAATAAAAATAATAGGATTATTTACACCAACCACCCCTATGTTTTTGGTTTATAACAAGGAGTACCCCTGATTTAAAAAAATTACACTGACCATCCCTCCCTTTAGAAAAAAAAAATAGGGGTAGTTAGTGTTATAAATTTTTATTTTTATCTCAAAATAGGGGTACCCCGTGTAATAAACCAAAAAAGTACGGGTGGTCAGTGTAAATAGTTTAAAAGTAGGGGTACCCCGTGTTATAAACCAAAAACATAGGGGTAGTTAGTGTAAATAACCCAAAATAATATGAACAGAAAATTATTATGCACATCGTTTATTTCATGCAAGGCACGCGGTATTTCAAAGTAAGGACAATATCTCCAATATGTTTGGGACATGGTATTTTATATAAATGGACAATCCCTGTGGAACACTGGAAAGAGTTTTGTAAATAGATGAAGATTTTCCATGCTACCAAGAAACAAATGAAAACTTGTGAGATACAGCCTACAAGTGAAAAATAGGGTTAGAGATGTGATATGAGTGTCATAAATTTGATACATACTCTTAAGCTCTTTCGAAACTATAAAGAAACTAGTTTCCATAATGCCAAGGAAAATTTAGGAATTGTAGACTAATTTCATTACAGAATTATAAAGTTTTCATAATAAAATTATTTATATAAATCATATATATGAAAAATAAATAATCACATGGCTATGATCTTGTTACATTTATTATATATGCAATAATACATATTGTTAAATGTAGATATGCATGCGTATGAACAAATGTTTGTTGACACAGATATATAAAGTATATATATTATATCAGAACAACATTTGCTACATTACGTATACTGTTGAAGCTTCACCTTCGCAATGCCTTGTATGTAATCCATGAATAACATCAAGGAAATTTTATGTTTTGTGTTAAATTTAATCTTTCAACTTTTGTAAATTTCTAGACGAGGTTGAGTTGTCTATATTCTTAATAGTCACTCTCATTCTAAGTGTGAAAAATTACCAAGTTTTTCTTATTATTATATAAACAAATTTCTCTATAAGTCTTGAAAGAATTTTAGGAGTGTATCAAATTACGGCTAATTTGTGCTTTAATACACTAAGTATTCCCGATTGCAACTTGTTACCCTAAACTATCAAAACTAACAATATGCTGCCCTGAACTTTCATTTGGCACTTAAATCCCTCAACTTTAGCCAATTTCAACTTGTTAACCTACACCCATAAAAATAAAAATAAATAGACCATTCCAACCCCGTCTCTTCTAGTTCTCGTGCCTAACCCACACCGTAATTTGCTACTTACTCCCTCTCATGGCTACCCCCTCTCATGTCCTGAAAATCTTTTGTGCAATAGGGTTTCTCTTTCTTTCTTTCTTTTTCTGTTCTTTTTTTAAATGCATGCCTTATCTGTGTAAACCAAGGTTGTGAAAAGCGCTAGGCGCTAGTCGGACGGACACCTTCCGCCTAGCGCCTAGCCCACCTAGGCGGGTGCCTAGGCGGACGCCTAGATCTAGGCGGTTCAAAAAAATAAAAAGAATCCAAAAAAATCTACTAAAAATTGCAAAAAAAATCCATAAAACCCCAAAACATGCATAGTTGGATGTCAAGGGGATTAGGCGGGCGCCTAAGCGGACATCGGGCGGGCACCCAGCGCCTAGGCGGTCTAGGCGGACGCCTTTTAGAACAGAGGTGTAAACAACAGGAAATAGGTGTGAAATATCGAATGTATAGTAAATACCCTCTTGGACCATGTTTGAAAATCTCTTGAACTGAACTGTTAGGCAATGGGCTAGCAATGCATATTAAGTCAACCTAACAAATAAAACAGCCACTCGATCACCCAAAGAAACCTCATAAATATGATGTAAAGAGAAAAGAAAAACTACTTATAGGTATTTGACTCCTTTGTTTCATATATAACTCCAAACAAGAGCAGGAAGACAACAAAAAATAATGCCAAAATTTACACTAAGTTACCTAAAAGATTCAGTAGTACCTCTTGATAATTAGCAATGGAATTTAACCTTCCAAATGCTTTGTAGATTTGATAGTCTTTAATAGGAAGTGCAATCTGCACGGACCATTTATTAGATTGGAACCTACAAATCCTACTGAAATGGCTCATGCTCTTGTATTGAAAGAGGGGAGAAATTGGATCATTGGGTCAACACAATCTCAGCTCCAGATCTTCTTTTCCAGGTAGACAAGAAAAACAACCACATGATAGAAAAGGATCTGGAAGAAAAAATGGAGGCAGGAAAACCCTTTTGGGTTTGGTAGAAACTGATAAAGTTTGAATAAGAAAACCATTATCACCTATTAGATATCTGACCTTTGCTATCGCTAGTACCAATATATCTCTCAGAAATTTCATGATTCAACTTCAGCTAGTTTTATCTACTGAAATTTACACTAGGACCACCTGTTCTGGATTCACAATCTATTTTATGAAACCAATGAAACTCTGTAATACATAAAAGAAAATTCCTTTCTGGAATAATATCGTGGTTTTTCTATCAGAACGAGGATTCAAGAGACTAATGAATGGATTTGCTGGAAATTGCCAAGATCGTGTCACTGGCATTGAAATGAGAAGCTCACTGATGGTATGACCAAAAGCAATCAATAATGGTCAAGTATAAACAGAAGCAGGGATGACTGGAAGTCTAAAGAGAGGAGAGTGAAGTTCACGAATACCTAAAAGTTCATTTCTTTTACAAAGAGCTACATATTGATGGTGACCATATGATGTCGGTAGAGCTTATCAGAATTTTCACAGACATGTTTATGTCTCCTCTCCTGTTTCTTTCTGTCTCAAAGCTCTTGGTTATGGTTTTCTCACCTGTTTCAATTATCGCACATCCCTTGGTTATGGTCTTCTCACCGTTTCTATTTATCGCACAACCCTTGAAAAACTAAATAACTAGCCAGGAATAAGTTTAACTAATACTATTTAACCCCAATCAACTTGTTCATGGAGGGCAATGCATGTAGAAGAAATCCCAACTAAACATAGACGGGCACACGTGGGATGGGCCAAATTAGACATTGCACCAAGTGAAGCAACGTATAACAGCCTACCTTACTCGTACTTACTGAACTTTTTTGTGATGGAGAAACCATCTAGAAAGGCTAAGAATACAAGAAAAACATAATCAACTTCAGCGTCCTCCATGCCGGAAGACCCTATTATTTGAGGTAAGGGCAATTAAAATCAGAAAATGTACAAATATCCAATACTGATTACAGTACTTACCATGAAGGGAAATTCATTAGTTAGAACATCGGGGAAATTGATGGCTACACAACTAATAATGGCAACAAAGGACTCGTGGAAATCATCCGAACAATTCATTGAACTAGTATAAATAGCACAAATAACAACAATTAATAAACAGGAAGGGGGGAAGAACCATAATTTATGTTCAATGTATCCCGTGGAGTCTTGCACAAACACACAAATACGAAGACATGATCAAATATGGTATTGTGATCGGCCATTGGGGAACTTTGAGGATCTGGTTCTAACTACTAGTCTAAACTAGAACTTGAGCTTCAAAAGAAAATGGACAAACAGGAAGGAAAGCTCACCCGAACGAGAATACGGAGCCATCGGCCCTCTCCATCCAACGCAGTGCCCAGCATGCATTGCAGCTGGCACGAACGGAGACCCGTTCCTCGCCGAGGAAACAGGATCAGCCCCTGCATTCCTCTCAGCCTCTGCGGGAGCCTCCAAATCAATAACCTCGTAGCAGTACAAGTTACTCGCTCCGCGAACCGCCGACCTCTTGGCCTCTCCCGTAACCCCGAATGCCACATTCTCAACATCGACTGGCGGGCTCTCGTTTATGTCGATCAATTTCCCTTTCACTTCCTTCCCAGAATCATTCTAAGAACAAAAAATTTGTAAACATAAAGAATCCAAAACTTCAAAAAAAAGAACATCTCCAATTTTCTTACAACATCTCGAGTCAAGTTCAACTGGGTCCAGTAGAGACGGTGGAGCTCGCGAACCTAAACATGGCAACACACAAATATTAGGGGAAATCACTAAAAAAAGAAATAAGTCTAGAGAAAGGAAGAGAGTAAAGGACCTGGCTCCTAAAAATGATCTCGTGCTGAAGAATTCCGCGGCGGAGGGTCTCCTTCGCCGGCTCCGGCTCGAAGAGCCGGTTCAGGTCAAGATCGTCGCTCGTCAGCATCATCACACTCGCTCCTCCTCAAATCAAGAACCAAGCTCTCTTCTTCTCCATGCAATTAAACCTATACTCCATTTTTTTTTTGACAACCAACAACGAAGAAAGAGATGTAGACATGGGCCAAGTGAGAGTGAGTCGACCAAAAAAGAAAACGAAGGGAGAAGGAATCTGAGGAAATAAAATCTAACCTTTTTGGGAAAAGAAGGAGGAGGAGGAAGAGAGGGATCGGAATTATTGGGTTTCAGAAACTTTTGTTTCCAAAACCCAATAAAAAAGAAAAGAGAGGGAGAAAGAAAGGGAGTGAATGATGAGAGAGGAAAGGAGAGCAGTGACGCGACCAGTTGGCACTGCAAGAATCTGCAACGGGACTGCTACTGCTATTCCCATTCTTATTCGTATTAATTAATTTTGAGGAGTCCAAAAACTCCTCCATGCTGAGTGTAACCAATCTATCTGTGGTTTGGATGTCCCATTTTGCCCCCTCCTACTTTTGTTTCTTTCCT
Source organism: Iris pallida (assembly GCA_029216955.1). Classification (NCBI taxonomy): domain Eukaryota; kingdom Viridiplantae; phylum Streptophyta; class Magnoliopsida; order Asparagales; family Iridaceae; genus Iris; species Iris pallida. The sequence goes on along the minus strand of JANAVB010038617.1, from coordinate 1,438,710 downwards.
CTTTGGTCTCTTTCAATGAGAGGGACCAAGATTTGCAAATATATGTACACACAATATATTATGGAAAAATTTGAGTGGCATCCCACATTTGTTACGCTTATTTAAGGTGCACCCCACATGATTACATTAATGCATAACACCCCCCACTTTGGACAGTTTCTGTCTAAAACTAACGATCAAATTTTTTTTGACGAAAATGCCCTTGTCTCCTTTTGTGTCCTCCCTTCCCGTCCTCTGCCCCCCGCCGTGCTCGGCCCCTCCACGGCGTCGCCGCTCTCCCCCCTCCCTCCCCGACCTCGCCGCTCTCCCCCACCCCTCCCCGACCTCACCGCACCGCCCCCCTCCACCCCCCCCTGCCATCACCACCACCACCATCACCAACATCATCATCATCACCACCACCACCATCAACCATCATCACCGCCCCCCCTCCCGCTCCGCCCCCTAGCAGCAGCGCGCGGCGGCGGCAGCAGCAGCAGCGCGCGGCGGCAGCAGCAGCGCGCGGCGGCGGCGGCAGCAGCAGCAGCGCGCGGCGGCGGCAGCAGCAGCAGCAGCGCGCGGCGGCGGCAGCAGCAGCAGCAGCGCGCGGCGGCGGCAGCAGCAGCAGCGCGCGGCGGCAGCAGCAGCGCGCGGCGGCGGCGGCAGCAGCAGCAGCGCACGGCGGCGGCGACAGCAGCAGCAGCGCGCGGCGGTGGGAGCTAGGGGGCGGAGCGGGAGGGGGGGCGGTGATGATGGTGGATGGTGGTGGTGATGAGTTGATGAGTTGATGATGATGATGATGGTGATGGGGGGTATTTTCGTCAAAAAAAATGGGTCAACGGGGTTGACCGTTAGTTTTAGACAGAAACCGTCCAAAGTGGGGGATGTTATGCATTAATGTAATCATGTGGGGTGCACCTTAAATAAGCGTAACAAATGTGGGATGCCACTCAAATTTTTCCATATATTATTTACTTGGTTTACTAAATTATTATGTTTCTTTGACCAATGTTTTCTTTTATTTAATAGAAAGTTTGATTATGTTAAAAATTTTGTTAGGTGCAGAATGTTTAAAGCAGGGTGGGGCATGACCACAGGCTGTCATATGGGCCGGGTCGGGCCTGCCCGATTCTTTTGTGTTATCGGATTTGACTGGGCTTGGGCGGACCAGTCTGGTTAGACGATTCGTCCGGTTAGGGTCAAGCTCAGAGAGAAAAATCTAAATCCAACTCGGCTCACAATCTGGTAAAAACTAGATCGACAGATCGGGTTTGGGCCGAGTGCGGGTTGGCCCGCTTTTTCTTTCAAGAAAAAAAATCCAAAAAATGTTAGGCTTTGGCTTTGGCTTTGGACTGCCTATCAAAAACTAGTAAAAAATATATTTAATTAAGATTTTTTTAATATATAATATTTTCTTTACATAATAATATTACTTATGTTTTGTGTTTGACCTTTCAAGCTATTTTCAAGTTTCATTTGTGATACCACATCAAAAATATAAATTACATATCTAACAATAATACATATGTTGAAAAATGATACATGATAGTTGCGACTAATAATAAATAAAAAATGAGTACAAAAAAATTGTTGCAGCTAATTTTTCAAACTTATACATGATAATTGTTACTACCTAAGTTTCTAGTACTGATAACCAAATAAATTTAAGAGAAATTTGTGTTGTCCCCCACTTATTTTACCATAATTTAAGGTACGTCCCACTGAATTATCATAATGCATGAAACCTCCCACTTTTAACGAAAGTCGTCGATGACTAACAGTCAACTCCTTTGACCTACATAAATAAATAAATAAAAATATTGAGTTGCATCCCATTTATTTTACCATAATTAAAAGTGCACGTCATTTATTTGAGGATACTTTGATCATAATTCAAGGTGCATCATACTTAAATGGGGATCAAAGGAGTCTATTGTTACCTTATTGATGATTTACATTAAAAGTTGAGGATTTCATACATTATGGTAGTTCAAGGGTGCACCAAGTGGGGGACAACTCAAATTTTTTCTAAATAGTCATTTCTTCAAGACAATACAAGGTAATAGATACAATTGATTAGATACCTACATAATTTTTTTGCCACAGCTAGGTGTCCATTTGGTTTGTTTATCATAATGTATGCATTGAACAAGAGTTGCACGCTATAGTCTTCTTTCTGTATTATTCTCATTAAAACTCTGCTAAAGTTGTGTCAAATTTATGAACTTAGCCAATTTTGATTCACTCCTCCATAGTCTTACATTCGATGAGGTTACCTGGGTTGAGAACTTTGTACTACTTTATATTGCTCAGTTGAGATTGCTGATCTTGCAGTTGCTGAAATGTTGTTCATTTTTACGGCAGTGAAAAATAATCTATTTCGACGAATATAACACGAGATGTTTATAAGTGCTACAAGAGATTTTAAAAAAATTGTTGTGCTAAATTTAGATAAATTAAGTTATATTTAAAAAAACGGGTGCCAAGTCACCACAAATTCTATTAGAATATCGCCATTCTATGGATATTTTAATCATTTTAGTAAATGACTAAAATGCCCATTATTAACGTTCAAAATGATTAGAAATGAGAGTATTTTTGATAATAAAAATATCTCCCAAAAGATCAAATTATTTTTAATATTGTTGTTGAAGGATTTTTTTTTACCAAAATATCTTCTAATGTTTTAATAATGATCAATAGGGGGTAAAATGGAAAACACCCCTTCAAATTGATGAATTATAGGCACAAGGCGGGTGGGGGAGGACCGGATCTGACCGGACTAATAGACCGAGTCGGTTCGGACCGTGTCGACTAAATTCAAGGGTAAACCCCTGACCCAACCCGGTAGGAGAGTTTGCCCGAGTTAGGAGGAAGAGAACCCAGTCCGACCCATATGGAGAAGTCAGTCGGACCTGACCAGACCGATTCATTGACCGGAGTCGACGACGGTTTTGATCAGGCAAACCTAGATCGGAATTCTGAGAGACACTCACAACACCTTGATTATGATTCCCGAGTAAAATTAAACTTGAAACATCCCACAAATTTGATATCAGAAAGTTTGTAGTTTATAAAAGTCAATGTATACACTTTTACTGCAAATCCATTTCACCAAACAAGTTCCGAATGTATACACTTTTACTGCAAATCTATTTTACCAAACAAGTCCCGAATGTGAGTTTAAGGATCTGGATTTTTTAAAAAAAAAAAGTTTGTATCATCGTTGGATGGTGCAGGTTCTCTTTTTAAAATCTGAAAGTTGATTTGTACATACTTTGAGAAATAAGGCAAATGGAGATTAAAAAAAATTCCCAAAGTGTCTCTAGTGTACTACTGTACTTTGTTGTTAAAATATTAAATTTGGTTGTCCTTGTTCAATTGTCTACGAGACTCACATAATGATTATTTATTATGAATTATTTTATGTTTGTTATATTCCTTCCAATAGGAAAGGGCCGAAATACTATTTAGGAAAGGCTATTCATTAAGGCCTCGTTTGGTTTGTTAACACTTAACACTTTGTTTGGAAATTTTTGTGGGGAAAGAGAAAAATTTGAGGGTAAGAACAATGGAGAAGAGTAAAATGGAAGTAAAATTAATTTTTTCTTCCATTGTTTGGATGGACAAAAAGTAAGAATTTTTTTTTAAAATTTTAAATTTATTTATTTATGGATAGAGATATAATTGTTAGGGTCGAGGCACAATTTTCGATGGAAAGTTCTGAAACTGAAACAATTGTACACACAACGTTTCAAATGCAGCACCTTAAAGAAGATGTGCAACAGAGATCCTGGAGGATTCTGAATTACGAGGATCTAAAAAGATTCTACGTAATACACAAAAAATCTAAAGAGACTTTGTGCAAGCAACTATCGGCAGTAGAGCTTCTAAAAAGAAGTTACTGTAAAAGGCAACAGCAGCGATGACAGGCGAGAATGAGATGCTGGGGTGAATGAACCACCGTTGCTCAAAGCTTTATTCGCCCCCACACGAGCACGAACAGCGTCCAGGAACCAGCAAGTTCACGAAGAACTTCTGGAACGCTCGTAAGTCAATATTTGAGACTTGAACGGGCTTCCTGGACTTAACAGACTCCCTCAACTCTCTTCTTGGTGCATCTTTCAAAGGAGGCCAAGGGGCTCTATTTATAGAGTGGAGTTGAGACTTCACCTCTTCTCCTATCCGATGTGGGACTAAAATACCAATACTCAAAAATAGAGTTTGATATTTTAGATCATCCCACAATCAGTATAGAAGTGTGCCAGTCCACGTCTATCCTTCGAACACTCCCGTGCATGCACGAGACATCCTGGAGTCCGTGTCCGAGTCCGAGTCCGCACAACAAAAATTAACTTGCATCCTTATTGGATTTAATCCTTTTTCCTTCTAGGAAAATACTTCCACATGGCACAAACTTGTGCCCCACTACACCTTATGTGCACACCTCAACACAAGAAATGCATTATATTGAGATACTCACCATTTGGTGTAGCCGATGTGGAACTATCTTTTCTAGTCCAAAGGCAAAAACACCAACAATTCCCCACATATCTCAATATATGGGTTGAGCGTTCCCCACAGTTACTGCCCATCATGCAGTAGGAGAGATGTCGCTACGACTTGAATCTTCCCGCATAGGTTAAATAACAGCATGATACAAGAATGGACTAAGCCTTGAATTCTGCACCATAACTGCAATTTTTCCTACTCACATAATGACATCAACTGTGCTTCTGGTCGCACATTGAAGGCCTTGTGCCAGCCTGGTTTCAGTGTATAATTTTTGGGCGTCTACAAGTTTACCCTCAAGAGACGGCCTGATATCTCTGTCCATACACTATAGGTGAGTTCTTTATAAAGAGTCATGGCATGAAGCATTGCGCTTCTTTGTGATGCTACGCCGCTATGACATGGCTTAAAGCCGAGGCTTTACCCCACATGGGTACCTCATCGTAGTGTCATACTACTGTAGCATGAGGTCACAGGCCTCTTTGTAGTGCCAAACTACCCAGCATGAAGCCTTGCGCTTCCGTGCGGTGTTACGCCGCTATGACATGGCTCGCAAAGCCGAGGCTTTACCCTACCTGGTACCTCTTCGTGGTGTCATGCCACTGTAACATGAGGACATCGTCCTCTTTGTAGTGTTGTCTACTTCTCTTTATTACGATTATCATACAACATTAGGCTACCTGCCTATTTGCGGTGCTACTCCGCTGTGACTTGGCTTGCAAAGCCGAGGCATTACCCCTACCTGGGAACCTCATGGTGGAGTCACCCCACTGTAGCATGGAGTTACACTCCTTGTAGTGCTGCGCTACCGTGCTTCCTGTAAAGCACTCCAAGCATTCACTCTGCCTGAGAACTCATTAAGGCATTTAAGCCAACCTTCCCACAGAAACCGTTTTTCGCAGAAAACAATAGTAGACAACAGTGGTTATAGGTCCGTAACCTCTCCATGTCCAATAGAACATGTACCCACCGTTCCTGATATTCTTTCTAGTGGTCCTCCCTTGAACCAAAAGCTAGATGCCTAGTAGATAAATCTTTGAACTAATAGCATAAAACTTTATGGTAGGAATACAATATCAGAATGCCTTCAAGCCCATTTTATAAGTTGTGTCATCGACCAGCTGGCGCTTGAGGCCCTTGATGAACGGATCCACCAGGTTCTCCTGACTCCGAACATCAATTACTGCAATAACACCTCTCTTGATAAGATCGTGTACTGCTCTGTGCTTCAACCGCACCGTTCTCTTCTTCCCGTTGAAGAGTTTATTTGATGCCACTGCTGCTGCCGCCTGGTTGTCACAGTATATCGGTATTGCCGGTATCTGAGCCCCAACCACCGAAAGATCATACATGAGCTCCCGAAGCCACTCTGCTTCATCTGCAGCAGCATCCAATGCAAAGAATTCAGATTCTATGGAGGAGCGAGATAACATAGTATGTTTCTTCGACTTCCACGATATAGCATCTCCGTCCATGGCGAATACGAATCCACCTGTGGAATACTCGCTCTCCATATCTGAACACCAGCTAGCATCACTGAAGCCTTCCACTACTGACGGATCTCCGCTGTAGAAAAGTGCATATGTCTGAGTTTTCTTGAGATATCTTATAACATGCTTCACAACTTTCCAGTGCTCAATGCCTGGATTGCTAGTGAACCGACTCAGCATTCCCACTGCAAAAGCTATGTCAGGCCTTGTGGCAGTAGTAGCGTACATCAAGCTTCCGATGACGCTAGCGTACTCCAACTGCCTGACGCTTTCCCTCGAATTTGGCTCCAGCTTCTGATCACTCCGGTACGGTGTATCAATAAAAGGAAGATCTTGATACCCGTAGCGAGTGAGCATCTTCTCAATATAATGAGATTGTGATAGCGCTATTCCAGTGCCTGTCCGGATGATCTTGAGCCCCAAGATTATGTCAGCATCCCCCAAGTCCTTTATACTGACCTTGGTCGAGAGGAATTTATTTGTCTCTGTGATGCAGCTTAAATCCGTACCTAGGATTAGCATGTCGTCCACGTAAAGACATACGATTACTCCTCTTCCGTCAGCAAACTTCGTATACACACACTTGTCTGTTTCACTGACCCTGTAGCCATTTGACCTTATCATCTTGTCAAACTTCTCATGCCACATTTTGGGAGCTTGTTTCAAACCATACAGAGACTTCATCAACTTGCATACTTTGTCTTCCAGACCTCTGACGACAAAACCTTTTGGTTGTTGCATGTAGATCTCTTCGGTCAGCTCGCCATTAAGGAATGCCATTTTCACATCCATCTGATGTATCACCAGCTTGTGTATTGCTGCTAGAGCAATTAACAATCTGATGGTTGTCATTCGAGCTACTGGAGCATAAGTGTCAAAGTAGTCGATCCCCTGCTTCTGAGCAAACCCCTTAGCCACTAGTCTGGCCTTGAACTTGTCAATGGTTCCATCTGCTTTCATCTTCTTCTTGAAGATCCATTTGCATCCGATGGGTCTTGCTCCTTCTGGCAGGTTGTCACGCCCCAGAACCAGAATACTGGAGAGCGGGGGCAGACATAGCCAGCTACGTATATGAAATGGAATCCATCTCACTATACGGTCACGGCTGTCTAGATACATGAGGGTTTAACTACAAGCCAGCAGTCTCCTAAGGTCATGAACAAGCCTATTGTCTCAATCACAAGCAAGCAATAGTAATTACAAGATGTCAGAGCACCAAATATATAATAGCAAGGCGTCCCATACATTACATATTGGATGATCATGAAGCTAGTCGTACAAAATGCCAGGACTAGCAAGAGTTTAGTCATACATGATCAACCCTAGGATCTGTCAATCATGTTACAGCCCGTAGGCAGACAGTAAATAAAGATGCAATCGAGCTAACACGTGCTCGCCGGCTAAACGCCTCAAAAGAATAATTTTTACAAATAAGTGGGAGGACAAAAAGAAATCTACTCGTTGCCAGGGTTCCGTCTAGTGGTCACCATCTGGCTGGAAGATCGATGGATCCTCGGGAGCTGCTCCGATATCTGGCCACACAAAACCAGCTGGGTCAGACCCCAGAAAGAGCAAGTGCCACAAAGGAGACTTCACTTAGAAACTAAAACCAGCATATAGTAAGGAACATTAAAGTTAAATTATCAGAAATAACAACAATAATTGAGTACGAGGAAACCATTCAAGTAGCCAGACTACAACCCTTAAACCAAACAAGGACCGGGGTTGCAATCCTTCACCTGAATGGAAATCCGTCTCAAATACTATGGATAAGGTAATAAGACAATAAACGAAGAGAAGACACAGAACTGCTCCGGGAGCCAGGTTACAACCCTTAAACCAAACAAGGACCGGGATTGTAACCCTTCGCCTGAACAGAACTGGACTCCTGATCTTTATTGTTAAGGCCATTATAGATAATCATGTTGCTGAAGTAAGATAGAACATGACAAGCATGGCAAGGGGTACAAATAAGACAATAACCAAAGGGAAGACACAGAACTACTCCGGGAGCCAGGTTACAACCCTTAAACCAAACAAGGACCGGGGTTGTAACCCTTTGCCTGAACAGAACTGGTCCCCCGATCGTTATTGTTAAGGCAAGCATCAATAATCGTGTCTTGTCACGATCTTGCACAGGATCAGGATAAGACTAAGCTGGAATAACTTCACCCAATCAATCACGGCCAATCAAAAGTACGGCTTGATACTTTAACTAGCTAGGGTTATCACAGGCCTAGTTACTAGCAAGATGCAATGAGATTATTTCAACAGCCACAAGCCCTGCAGACCATCCAAGTTATCCAGGTCGAATGTCCATTTATAAAGGATGCACCACATGACTGTGTGCTGGAAGTGTGCCCTACTCGTCGGTAGGCTACAAGTCCACTTAATGTGTCCAGATAACGGGATTGCCTGTAGCTGGAAATCTCTTCATGTCTACTGAATTATTCTAGTTTATTACTCTTAGTTAATTACAGTAGGTATCCCTGACCGTGGTACTCAGGGATCCCATCCTAGACATGATGCAAGACAATACTGGTTTAGTGTGCAAACGCAATCATCCACGGTGTCCAGGTTAGTCATTCTTGTCAGGTCATGTCACGTTAGCCGTCGCAACAGCAATTCGAGATAATCATGTCAGGTATGCTTGTCCTGTCATGCCGTATTCAATTATTGTTAACAAACCTATTAAATAAATTCATGATTATCAAGTTCATGTCAAAAGGCGTAAGGATATAAAATGGGCGTAAAATATCTAATAAAATATCAATATACAGGGCTATAGAAGAGCCAAGCTTAAGAAAAATAAAATCAAAGTGACATGCTGACATAAGACCAAGTCAGCCAAGACCATACGCTCAGTGCAAAAGTCATACGCTCAGGTCAGGCTACGCTCAGGTAAGCCTACGCTCAGGTAAGCCTACGCTCACAAAGGGCAGCGTATGAGGTCCATACGACCCCTTGTCACACAAGTGAGCGTATACAAGACATACGCTCCAAAAAGGCAGCATATGAACTTCATACGACTCCTTGTCACACAAGCGAGCGTATACGAGTCATACGCCTCCAAAAGGCAGCGTAGGGACTCCATACGACTCATGGCTATCCAAGTGAGCGTATGCAAGTCATACGCTCCAAAAAGGCAGCTTATGAACTTCATACGACTCCTTGTCACACAAGCGAGCGTATGCGAGTCATACGCCTCCAAAAGGCAGCGTAGGAACTCCATACGACTCATGGCTATCCAAGTGAGCGTATGCAAGTCATACGCCTCCAAAAGGCAGCGTATGGGGTCTACTGCGCTGCGCTAAAGAGCGCGCACAGCTCAGTGACGTAAGCTAAAAAGCTCGCGCACTGCTCACCGTCTTCTCCAAACAGCAGGAACTCCATGGTTGAACCCTAAGCTTCCAAAGTCCATAACTGGGTCAAAACAAGTCCAAATCCAACTTTCCAAAGGTCAAAATTGGGTAGAAGAAAATTCTCTACCACATGGAACCATCAAAAATTGAAAACAAGGGAATTTAATAGATCAAAACCATAAAAATCCGAAAATGACTAAATTCTAGATCTACAAAAATTCAAGCTTCAAAATAGAAAATGACAAGTTCTAATGTGGATTAGAAAGTTGCAAAGAAGAGGTTAGAACAATAAAAATGGTGGATTTCTTCATGAAGCAAGATTGCACTTGCCTAGGCTAGGATTTTCTTGGTTGGTGGTGGAGAGTAATGAAGAAGAAAGGAAATAATGAGGAGAGAGAATGGAAAGAGGTTAATAAATGGGGTTGGTTGTGGTAGGTAGGGGGTTCACCCTGATGAACCAAGGCTAATCAAGCCTAGCCGAACCAACCCAAGCCAACCCAAACCAAGATGAACCATGGCCAATACGAGATAAAATACGTACACGTATTCTTAAATACGTAATACGAACAACAGGTATTACACAGGTCAACCAATACCCATGTGTTGTTGGAGGTGATTGAGTCAATCTCGTTGTCTATCGTCTCCTTCCAGAATACAGCTCCTCTGGTCTTCATCGTCTCATCATAGGTAAGCGGATCTGCTTCCACATGATAGGTGACGAAGTCATCTCCGAAGACTTTCGACCTCCTCGTTCGCTTAGTTGACGGCTCAGCGAGTTCTGGTTCAGCTGGTGTCTCCTTGACGACAGCTTCATCTTGGACTACTGGTTCATTAAAGACTTATGTCTGCTTTGTACCCTTATCATTCTTCGAAAGATCTGCGAGAACAATATTATTGTGTTTTGCAAACTTGTCTTCAAAGTATTCAGCATCGCGAGATTCGATGATATGGTTTGACTCGATATTAAGGAATCTCCGAGCATCACTCTTCTCGGCATACCCCAAGAAGATCGCCTTCATAGTCCTTGTCCCCAGCTTCTGAATCTTCAGATCCGGGAGCTTCACATAAGACAGACACTCCCACACTCGAATGACATTCAAGTTAGGTCTGACTTTGAACCAGAGTTCATGAGGAGTTATGTCGGAAGTTGCATATGACACTCTGTTCAGAATGAACGTTGTCGTTAGTGCAGCTTCTCCCCAGTAACACTTTGAAAGACCCGCAGTCAACAGCATGGAGTTCATCATCTCTGTCAACGTTCTGTTCTTCCTTTCTGCTACTCCGTTGGATTGATGAGATTACGGAGCCGTTGTCTCATTGATGATTCTATGTTATTTGCAGAATGATAAGAATTTATGAGACCGATAAACCCGCCTCGATCACTCCTTAACCTCTTGAGTTGTTGTTCAGTTTACCGCTCAGCCTCGGCCCTGAACTCCTTGAACTTCTCGAATGCTTCGTCTTTAGACTTGAACAAGTAGACGAAAGCATACTTTGAGAAGTCATCGATGAAAGTAATGAAATACTTCATCCCGACCTTTGTAGAGAATTGTTTGAAGTCACAGATATCTGAGTGAACCAACTCCAGAAGATCTGTGCTTCGATGGACCCTGTGAAAGGGTTTCCTTGTGATCTTCATCTGAGCACATACTTCGCATTTCTCTACCTTACCCCCACACTTGGAGATAAGTCCTAGACTAGACATTCTGTTAATCCTTTTACAATGAACATGTCCTAGCCTATTATGCCACAACTCAAGAGAATAATCATAAAAAGTGATTGCATTTATATTATCATGCTGGGTTACAACAAGCTGAATCTTGTACATTCCTTCAGTTTGGAAAGCTTTCCCGAAGAATGTACCCTTCTTGGACATCACCAACTGGCCAGCATTGATGTCCATCCTCAAGCCTGCATTGTAGAGCAGACTTCCAGAGATCAGGTTCTTAGCAATTACTGGAACATGCTTCACACCTTGAAGCGTCAGAGTTCTCCGATGTAAGTTTCAGCTCTACCGTCCCGATTCCCAGTACTTCAGCTTGTGCCTGGTTTGCCATTATGACCTTCTCTGAAGTTGGCTCATAAGAGACGAACCAGTCTTTGTCTGAACAGACATGGCAGGTAGCACCAGTGTCTATCCACCAGTCCAAGCACTACAACAAAAAGACCTATTAATGACGCTCAATAAGGAGTTTTAATGACGGCTGATACATAAGCGTTATCAAGTTGAAAAATATCTTTTTTCTATGACGGTTTGGGCTAATTCTGTGCTTTTTATAACATTTATAAAATAAAGCGTTATTAATAGTTTATAGCGGTGGCAAACTTGTAATAAACTTTCTGTAATATATTCCATTTCCCCTCCGATTTTAACTCTCATTCTCCTTGCTCTCCTTCTGCCCCCTCTTCCCTCCTCTTCCCAAACCCTAAAATTTTCCATCTCCTCCTTTCAATCTCCCACAAACCCAAACTCTAGGTCTCACTCTAAACCCTAGCTCTAGGTCTCACTCTAAGCCCTGAGCCCCCAACCCCTCCTACCACGAACCCTAAGCCCTAAGCTCCCAACCCCTCGCTCGTCGACGGAAGCGGCGGCGGCGGAAACGATGTGGTGGGTCAAGGTCGTCCAGGCGTTGTGGCTTCGGGTTCAGAAGATCGGGGAGGTCGGTGCTCATGATGAGCGGGACGACGCTCGGTCGAGAACAGGAAGTGGAGTCGGAGGAGGGCTCGGGAAGGCGTGGGCTCGGGATCCGGTTGGGGTTGTCCTCGGCACGGAGACACGTCGGCATCGACGCTGGATCACAATCCCCATCCAGGTATCTACTTCCTCTATTTCTTTCGGTCGGTTCTGATGGAAAATTAGGTTAATTTTCTTCTTGTAGCTATTGGATTCTTGTGAATTTAGAAAGTTTGTATTCTTGCAGTAGGCATTGTTGCATGGGTGGGTATGGCCAAATCCCACGTTCCTCCTCCTTAGGTGAGAAAATTAGCTGCCTGTTTTGTTCAATCATGTAGGTTCTTACTAGTCTGAGGTTCAACCATAGTTATAGTTGGCTTAAAGGCTGCTTTGTGTAGAAGTAGCTTAGATTTGCAGTTTGCTGAAGCAAAATGCACCGTTCATCTTTCTTGGATAAAATATGAGAACTTGAGACGATGCTCATTTTTTTATGTAAACTTCTTTGTTGTTTTTTATATGAAGGCGGCTCTAATTTCTTTCTATGTAGAAGCTGTACTTTCAAAATGCACTTTATTTTATTCTAGTTAGTGTGTTTAAGGTCTCTCTTATTGACAGTTCTTAGCATAGTGTGATTGCATTATTTTGAATACTTTCTTGATTCTAGCATCTCATTTGGGTTGAAGCACATAATTTCAACAGGTAATTGGTTTCCGCACAGTATGTCTTTCACAACAACAAATCTTGTTTGACTCAGCTCATTACAAGAATGGGCTTGGCTTGATTTGAGCAGAATAGTTTGTTAACCATTGTTGATTCTAGCTTCTTAGGAATCTATCCTGTCAGTTTCTCATACCAACAAATTATTATTTGAGCTGGCTCATTACAAGAGGGGTGGCATGGCTTGCTCGGTTTTATAACACAAATACATCAATAATTGACCAATACGGTTAAGTAATTGATCATGGTCTCCCAAGAAAATATACATTTACATGCATTAGCATCTTTTGGTATGTTTGCTCATATTTTCTGTTCTTTGAACTCATGTGGATTCTGAATCACTTGGATAAGCTGATATGAATTAAGTACCATAGTAAGACAATGAGCAACAGGTAAGGTATAGAAACCTTGCTGCAACAGCTATTGCAAGTTAGATTATGGAATTTGGTTGTATTTTGCTGAAATTGTCAAAAATCCTTTGAGATGGCTATCTAGTTGATCTTTCTATAGTCCAAGATGGTTATGGGATTTAAAGTTTGAACCAGAATCTTTTTTCTGGTAGTTAAGCGTGTTCATAGTTCACAGGTGAAACTGGTTAATTAGAAATATATTTCTATGTTCCTTAGATGTCCTGTTCGTAGTAGTCATGGTACTCGATAGTCCTGCATTGTCTTTCTGTTGCAAGTTATGTAAAGTAAGGCTCTGATGGGAAATTAGGTTAATTTTCTTCTTGTAGCTAGGGGAGGCGGCGGTGGCGGAGCCCTTGGCGTCTCAAGCCGAAACGATCACCTGTAAATTTGCTGCGGCCAGACTTCGATTTGAATTTTTTTTCTACAGAAGAGGTAATTTCTCTACGACAGCATTTTGCTCTTATTTATAGGGTTTTTTTTGTTCTCAATTGTTGAGATTTGTTGCACTGTTGTAATTTCAATTATTTGTTCCTACTTTTTGCTGGATTTGACAGGATTATAAGAATAATTTGTTTTTGTCGGAAATCTTATTCAAGGTGTCCGCATCGGTCCGTATTGGATACTTATAGTCCGATACGTACCGATACAATAAAATTTCACTGTGTATATACTTTTTCTTTTCCTGGAGTATCGGATCAGACACCTCCAAGTCCGATCCCATCCGTCCAATGCCGATAAGTATCGGCACTTTGAACTTGGACCAAGGTTCAAAGTATCGGACTCTATCGGTGTTGGACTCAGTTTCGGGGCGGTTGCACGTCAGTGACTTTCTGATACATTTATTTCTTTCGTCACATTCACGAGTATGCCCACTTATTAAATCTGTTAGTCACTTCACCTATGCTGAGTTAGTGATACATCATATGTGAGAACGTTCTAACTTTAGCTACCATTCTCTCGAAGAAGTGCTTTTACAAGTAAAATTTTTGGAATTGTAGACTAATTTATCATGGTCTCATTTACAGGAATATATAATTTTCATGCATTCTTCTTATTGGTACTGTATCTTCTTACAGGAATACATAATTTTAGTTTATTTAGTTTATTTAGCATCATATTAGTGGTAACAAACAAGATTGATCAGTTTTTTTATTCATCCAAATGGGCGGACCCCCACCATAGGCCCACCCAGGGGGAGTAGCCGCTTTCCCTGAGTTCCGGGTTTCCTTCTATCTACTATATGTTTCTCCTATTATTTATTTTACTTTCTTTAGTGATTTCCATTACTTTATTATTATTGTGGACGATTTCCATTACTGTGTACATAATTTTTATGATCTTTCTTGATCATTTGAAAAGACTTCATTAGTATGGTTGCCTGGGGCATATTTGATTAACCTGAGACAATGCTCAAGAATGTGAAAATGTGTATTATTTTGTTGTAGTGTATATGGGACAAATACCTGATCCCTATCATGACCTAGTTTGTTTTACTCATTTCTCTTGATATTTTATGATTAGATTTGATTTTTAGGCCTGACAATTATATGGACTGATTTGGTTTTCTCTTTTTCTCAGGATTTCACTGGTGTTCCGGCTGTCGTTGATCTTTCATGATTATTGGTTATGTGGCCAAGTTTTGATGTGGACAATTTTGGTAGTTGTAAATATCTATACGTATTTGGATATTCTATTTTGATAATGTAATGAAGATGTTGATATGTACTCTATTTTCAGAAATGTAATAAAGATGGTGATATATAATGTTAACTTTTTGGAATGTAATATATACTGTGCAGTATAGAGCATTATAAATATGCTAATTTGAATAGTATAAAGTGTTATAAATGTGCTGCATTGAGCCTATACATATTATTTATTCATAACGTTTTAAAATTGTTCTGAATTGTGCACTATATATTAACTATTCATAACATTTTTATAGAAACTATTCATGACGGTTATTTTATGACGCTTTTAAAAAACATTTATAACACCCGTTTTCATAACGGTTGCTGTGAAAAAAAAGCGTCATGGTTCGTCATTAATGACGCTTTTTAGCCGTCATTAAAAGGGTTTTTTGTTGTAGTGAAGTCAGCCCCCACTGTTACAACCTGTGCAATCATGGCAACTAGATTAGTAATCATAGAAACCTTACTAGGCTCACCTTGTTCTTTGGGCTTGGACTTGCATTCGAATTTGTAGTGGCCCTTCTTGCCACAATTGAAGCAAGTCACATGGGACTTGGACTTCTGCTGCTTGAAAGCAGGACCCTTCACTTTCAGATTCGTAAAGTCCTTCTTTTTGCGATGAGAAGCAGCCTGCTTCCCCTGGTACTCTCTGGTTTGGACCAGATTTGCCTTCGCCAGTTGTTTGGACAGAGTATCCATCTTCTGTTGAGAGCGCATCTCGTCCTCAACATGGATCTCTTGCAAAAAATCTTCCAAGCTAATTTCCATCTTCTTTCGATGCATCCTTGCATAGAAGTTGCTCCATTCTGTAGGAAGTTTCGCGACGATCCCTCCAACGACAAACTTGTCGACGAGGGGAATGTTCTCGTCTTCTAGTTTCTGACGCAACTTCAGAAACTCCTTCACTTGGGGCAGCATCGCTTTCTCGTCTTCGAAGGTCCACTTGTGGTATTTTTCTACCATGAAGATCTTGGACCGGTTCTCGTCATCTTCATAGAGCTTTCCCAAGGAGTCCCATATCTCTTTGGCATATGCCTTCTTGGAGTAGGACTCTGCGAGAGAGTCTTCCATGGAATTGAGTATCAGTAGTTTGCATATACTGTTTTCTCTCTTCCACTTCGCTTGCTTGGTCGTAGCAGCGGCCACAGCCGCAGCAGATCCAGTGGTTGGAACGATCGGTTCTTCTTCTGACCGCATGTGATCAACATTCACGAGTTGAAGATTTAAAGTGACCTTTCGTCTCCATATCTGGAAGTGTTCGCCATCGAATTTTTCCAACTTGTTAAAGCCGGTATCGATGATAGAAGCACGAGAATTATCCATCTTCTCAATAAAGCTTTGAGATTGTTAGTGCCGAGGCACAATTTTCGATGGAAAATTCTGAAACTGAAACAATTGTACACACAATATTTCAAATGCAGCACCTTAAAGAAGATGTGCAACAGAGATCCTGGAGGATTCTGAATTACGAGGATCTAAAAAGATTCTACGTAATACACAAAAAATCTAAAGAGACTTTGTGCAAGCAACTATCGGCAGTAGAGCTTCTAAAAAGAAGTTACTGTAAAAGGCAACAGCAGCGATGACAGGCGAGAATAAGATGCTGGGGTGAATGAACCACCGTTGCTCAAAGCTTTATTCGCCCCACACGAGCACGAACAGCTTCCAGAAACCAGCAAGTTCACGAAGAACTTCTGGAACGCTCGTAAGTCGATATTTGAGACTTGAACGGGCTTCCTGGACTTAACAGACTCCCTCAACTCTCTTCTTGGTGCATCTTTCAAAGGAGGCCAAGGGGCTCTATTTATAGAGTGGAGTTGAGACTTCACCTCTTCTCCTATCCAATGTGGGACTAAAATACCAATACTCAAAAATAGAGTTTGATATTTTAGATCATCCCACAATCAGCATAGAAGTGTGCCAGTCCACGCATATCCCCCAAACACTCCCGTGTATGCACGAGACATCCTGGAGTCCGTGTCCGAGTTCGAGTCCGCACAACAAAAATTAACTTGCATCCTTATTGGATTTAATCCTTTTTTCTTCTAGGAAAATACTTCCACATGGCACAAACTTGTGCCCCACTACACCTCATGTGCACACCTCAACACAAGCAATGCATTATATTGAGATACTCACCATTTGGTGTAGCCGATGTGGGACTATCTTTTCTAGTCCAAAGGCAAAAACACCAACAATAATTACTATTTAGTCCTTGGTATTCTCAAATGATAATTTATTACTACCTTTTTGAAGGGTGGTGGGGTAAATTCACTCAAATTTCTCTCATCTCTCTCCAATTTTCTTCCACTTTTGGAAGAAATTTTTTTTTTAGTGGCCTACTTTTTTTTCCTCAAATTTTTCTCTCTCATTTTCCTTCCTCCTTTCCAAACACCATCACTTTTAATTTTTCTCTCACTTTTCTCTCAACTTTTTCCTTCCTCCCATTTTTTTCCTTTACCAAACAGTACCTAAAAGAAAATGAAAGGGTCCTAACTCTCTGGCGTATTAGAATGGGTACTTGGAGGGGCCGGTAAGGTTCGAGTTCTCCAATTGTATGTGTGCGTGTGGAATTTCAAATTTTTTTTATTTTTTTAGTTTAATTTTTATAAAAATAATTTTGGGTTTTTAGAAATGTCAAAGAAATTGTAAGAAAAAGTAAATACTTAAAAGTGAAAAAACAAATATTTAATTGGATGAGTGGAACCATTTTGTTTTCCTATTTTATTTTTATTGGAAATCATTTTCCTTTTCTCTTCAATTCTATCGACACCCATACATAGAAAAGTAATGACTTTCCTTTTCCAGCTCCATGATTCTGCGAACCAAATGATGTCTGAATGAACGTGTTTTACCACGAGAGCTGGTAGTGGCTGAATTATGTACTGTCACTATTTTCGTCATGCATACAACGAGTAGGAGACTCCGATGTTGTCCTAGCATGATGTAAAACTGATTTGTTTGATTATTAAAAAAAATGGATTAACCTCCACTTATTTTACCATATATAATTCATGATGTGCCCCCATCGTATTACCATAACGCATGAAAGCTTCCACTTTTAACAAAAATCGTCAATGACTAACAGTCACCTCATTTGACCAACATAAATAATAATAATTTTTTTTAGTTGCATCCCATTTATCTCACCATAATTCAATATACACCCCTGTGAGCCCCTGTTTTTCAAAATTTATTTAATTAAGTGTTAATTAATTTTTAATGTCATATTTAGCCTTAAAGTAATTATTAGGATTTTTAGGAATTTTTAAATAATTTTTAAATAAGTTTTAAATACAAAAATATTAATTTGCAATTTTCTAAAATATTTTAATATCATTTTGTAATAATTAGAATTGTTTTAATATAGTTTTGTAATTATTATAATTGTTACTATATCATTTTGTAATAAATGAATTATTTTTAAATGAGTTATGCAAATTATTATTTGCATTTATCTACCTTAGGGACTGGATTGTAATAACCTAAACTCTAGGGGTCCAAATGCTAAACCGTCGTCACCCCCCCTCCCCCACGACCTCGGCCACCTGGCCCCGACGACCCGGCGGATATTTCCCGCCTTTTCCGGCCAAAACCACCGCCCTAACCAGCCTATAAAACTCCCCCCTTCGACCCCAGACCGAACCCTAACCCTATCCACCGCCACGACCACCGTAGAACCCTAACTCCGGCGAAAATCGTAGGTCCTAAAACCCTAACTCCGGCGTACCCTACTGTAATGTCCCAAATTCGTGATACGTATTTAGTGTACGTATACGTATTTTGGACCCATATTTTATTTAGTCATGATTAATTATCTTGGTTTATTTTGCATTGGCTTGGTTTTATTGGCATGGATAGTTCAATTGGTTTTAATGGTTCATTGGTTTTTTTTTGGATTAGTGAGGCTTGGTTTATTTCATGATTCATTTGATTTAAATTGCTAGAGAGAGAGAGTTTATTGGCCTTGACTTGGTTCACCTTGGTTTATCTTGGCTTGGTTTATTTTAGGTTTGACATGGAGAACCACCACCCTACTATAAATATTAATTTCCCTCTCTCTCTCCTCATTATTTTCTTCATCTTCTTCCTCATTACTCTTTCCTCTCCACCATTAACACCCCACCAACCTAGGCAAGTTGCATCTTGATATCACTTGAGGGCTACATTTTATTTGTCTAATAGCTTTATTAGCTCATTTTAAGCAACATTAGAACTTGGGTTTTCTCCATTTGGAGCTTGGAATTTTGTAGATCTAGGATTGAAGTATTTTCGGATTTTGGTGGTTTTGATCTATAAAACTTGTTCATTTTCATGTTTTGATTGTTCCATATTGAAGAGAATTTAATTTTACACAACTTAGACCCTTACAAAGTGGATTTTCATTGAGATTTGACCTAGTTATGGTCTTTTGAAGTTTTGAGTTCCATGGCCATTTGCTCTCAGCTTTGGGGAAGAAGACCCCCTGTCCCGGGCGCAATCCAGCTAGCCCAGCGCTCTTTAGCGCTGGCGCCACTCACCCAGTCTAGCCTAGCGCTCTTTAGCGCAGGCGCTGCCCAGCCCAGCGCCTCTTGGTGCAGGCGCAGTCCGCCCTGGCGCAATCCGCCCCGGCGCAGTTCACCTTAGCGCAACCTGATCCCTGCGCGCTTGGATCCAGCACAATCTGACTCTCGTGCGATCCATCCATGCGCAGTCTGCTCATGCGCCATCCATCCATGCGTAGTTTGCTCATGCGCCATCTATCCCCGCGCACTTGACCTCTGCGCACTTGACCCCTGCGCAGCTCACTCCTGCGTAGTTGGCTCCCCGCGCACTTGGACCCATGCGCCCTGTGCCCCTGCGCACTTGGCACCCTGCGCAGCTGACACCCTGTGCAACCTACCCTCTGATCTCCTGCGCCATCCAACCCTGGCACAACCTGTTCCTCTGAACCCTATGCGCTATCTAACCCTGGTGTAACCTGACCCTGGCTGCCCAGCGCAGTCTAGTCTTGGCACCTATTTGTATTATGTTTTATTTAATCTTCTTTTAGTGCATGGTATTTCCTGTTTATATCCTTACGCCTTTTGACACGGCATTGATATGAGCACGATGTGAGCATGGCATGGTTGATGTATTGAATTCTGTGAGCAACTTGATAGTGACCCGTGGTGGTGCACTCCAGATAAGTGAATTTATTGAGCGCCGTTGCGACGGCTCTATCGACATGATAATGTAATATTGACCTGGACACCGTAGATGACTTGTGAATGTATTGATAAATGAACCAGTGTGTCTTGCATCATGTCTAGGGCATGGATCCCTGAGTACCACGGTCAGGGGTACACATTGAAATAAACTAAGGTTAATAACTAGATTAATTCACTAGTCATGAAGAGATGTTCCCCAGTTACAGGCGACCCCGTTATTCCGGTCGCAAATGTTTGGACTTGTAGCCTGTCGACGAGTAGGGCACATTTCCAGCCCACTGTCATATGGGGCACCCTCCATTTTCACTTTAATGATTGAAGTCTATTATCACTCTAGTGTATTGTACTCTCTCTGATTGTCACTTTAATGATTGAACTCTCTAAATTGTCACTATAATGTTCGCCTGGATAACCTGGATAGCTGCAGGGCCTGTGACTACTTGGAGCATCTCATTGCATCTTGCTAGTAACTAGGATTGTGATAACCCTAGTTAGTTAATGTAGAAAGCCGTAGGCAATGATTGGCCATGATCGCTTGGATGGAGTCTAGTCCAGTATAGTATTGTCTAGAAGTGATTGATTGCAAGATTGTACCAGAATGATTAAACGATTGTCACTCCAGATTGTTACTATAATGATTGTACTCTATTGTCACTCTAGCGTATTGCACTCTTCATTGTCACTTTTATCATTGAACTCTCTCCTTT
Organism: Iris pallida; assembly: GCA_029216955.1. Classification (NCBI taxonomy): domain Eukaryota; kingdom Viridiplantae; phylum Streptophyta; class Magnoliopsida; order Asparagales; family Iridaceae; genus Iris; species Iris pallida. Next base: position 1,417,979 of record JANAVB010038617.1, on the reverse strand, counting down.
TCACCTTAATGATTGGCACCTTTAGCAATAAATGATCAGAGACTAAGTTCTGTTCAGGCGAAGGGTTACAATCTCGGTCCTTGTTTGGTTTAAGGATTGTAACCTGGCTTCCGGAATAGTACCTTCGTCTTCTCTTCATATATCGCCCAACTATATTTTATTTAGCATGATTCTCCATTTGTCTTATGTCAATGATGCTTCACTCAATTATTTTCTCTGATTGGGATGAGTGCATTGGTAGTGCACAAATCTCAATCTGCGTTACTTATTATTTTCATACATGTTGAATGCTAATGATTTGTTGGTTTTAGTCCTTAAGTGAAGCCTCCTTTGTGGCACTTGCGCTTTCTGGGGTCTGACCCAGCTGGTTTTGTATGGCCAGATACCGGAGCAGCACCAAAGGATCTCCCTGCTTTCCAGCCCGATGGTGACCACCAGGCGTAACCAGGGCATCGAGTGGGTTTCTTTTGTTCTTCCACTGTAATATTGTAAATTATTCTTTTGAGGCGTTTAGCCGACGAGCAAGTGTTAGCTCGATTGCACCTTTACTTATTGTCTGCCTACGGGCTGTAACATGATTGACAAGCCCCGGAGGTTGATCATGTACGACTGAACTCTTGCTAGTCCTCACATTTTGTAACGACTAGCTTCATGATCATTCCGAATATGTAATGTATGGGACGCCTTACTATTGTGTATTTGGTGGTCTGGCATCTTGTAACTATTATTAGTTGGTTGAGATTGAGATAATAGGCTATTTTATGACCTTAAGAGACTGATGGATTGTAGTAAAACCCTCACATATCTAGACAGCCGTAACCGTATAGCGGTGTGGATTCCATTCCGTTATACGTAGCTGGCTATGTCTGCCCCCGCTCTCCAGTGTTCTGGTTCTGGGGCGTGACACCTACCACCGCCTCACCGACCATCTTCGACAGCCCCCAACCGCCACCGACGTGTTCGTCGCGTCGAGCCGCACCCAGCACCACCCGAGCGCCACCGTCCCGACCGCTTCTCCGCCGTCCAGCACACCCGAAACCCTAAGCGATCGCCGGACACGTAAGTGACAGTGAGGATTCGTGTCGTCCGTGTCTCGAATCCACGTTTATGGTTCGCCAGGACACAGGGACCCTAGTCCAGTACTTGGACACGTAAATTGATGCTCGTGCGTGTCGTGCATAGCACGGACACGTAGATTCCTGTGTCCCTAACTGTCCGGACACAGGATTGATTTTTTTTTATATATATTAACTAACTAAAACCTAAATAAAACTAACCTAAGTCCTAATCCTAACACAAGCCGCGGGCTGACCCCCTAGCCAGCCCGACCCGACTCGAGAACCCGACCCAGAGGGCCAAGTTTGAGCCCCCCCCTTTGCTGTTGTTTCTTTTTCTTTTTCTTTTTCTTTTTCTTTTTTCTGTTATATATATATATATATATATATATATATATATATATATATATATATATATATATATATATATATATATATATGTTATATTTAGTACTTTATTATAATATGTATGTATGTATATGTATATATATGTATTTATGTACATATATGTATATATGTATATATGTTCATGTGTATATATATTATTATTACATATACTATTATATATATGTATACAATATTTGTATATATATATATATATACTTTATAGTTAAGTATTTATTTGTATATATATATATATATATATATATATATATATATATATATATTTTTTTTTTTTTTGTATATATATATATATATATATATATATATATATATATATTTGTATGTATTTTTAACATATGTATGTATATATCCATTATGTAAATGTCTATATATTTATATGTAAATATAAATATAGTAGATATACATTTTATATATATTTCACTCTACCTAGTGTACATTATCTTTATAAAATAGTTGTCATATTTTTATAACTACTATGTATAATTTTGCCCTATTAAAATATTAATATTTATTATATAATTTTTACGTCTTTGTATTTTTTGTATTTAAATTACTGCAACCATTTGGTGTCCAAGTCTAGCATGGGTTTTTGGGTCCAAATGTGTTTTCACACATTCAAGACCTGTACAAGTCATATTGGACTTGATTCATGGCCTTGGGTCCTGTATTTGAACTTTGGTTCAAACTATGTACATGGACAAAATACGCAGATAATTAATTATTTAATTTCAGATTGTGTGCAATGCTGTTTTTGAATTTCTAAAAATACTTTAATTGCTGTTAAAATTCTGGAAAAATAGTATTTAGATACTATATTAATTTATCTAATTTAGTATAATTTTTATAGTATTTAATTTATAGTTTTGCCACAGTTTTGGTATATGAAACCAGAACTCATTTTCTGTGTACTTAGGAAAACTGATTTTTATAAAATACTTGTACTGGTTAATAAATTCTAGAAAAATTATAATAAATTTCTATAATTAACAAGGATCTTTTTGGTACTTTATTTTATGTAAAATGAAGCTTTTTGTCTATCTCAAAAATTGTTGGAACACAATAATCATTTGATTTATTTATTGATTAATTACGACTTGCAACTTTTTGTGCTATTTTGAATTTTAGCTGTATTGAACCTCACCCCTCACTAGTGTAAAGAACCTAGAAAGTTAGTTAAAGTAGTGTGTCACCCCATATTGGTCTTCTATGCTAAAGTCATCATTTTGGCTAGGTGTCCAGTCACAAGTCATGTTGCACAAATTAGTGTCTTAGTGTTTTAGCTTAGTGTAAAAATTAAGTTTATAAATTTATTTCTACAGTGACGAGTTACCAGACATCTATAGCACTTTTATCGCAGCTTGCTTTGCTTTGCTTTGCTAGAGGCAAGTACTTTCTACAAACTTTACATACTCCTATAAACCATAAACTGTGATTCACCAACCATGTTAAATGCTGATCCTTGGGGTAGCAAGTTAAAACTTTGCATGTTGTATTACTTTCAGTCTCTGCCATATTTAGGATAGTTTTTATATCTCTCACATGTTTAAACAACGGGTTAAGGGAAAAGTGCTAGTAGTGTACGTGATCATGACCCCCTTCTCCGTATGTATTTACCGAGCACCGTTACATTCTATATGTATCTGTGTCGTATGTCTGGTCCCGCATTTGTGTATGGATATACATCGATGCCGTTATGTGTACGTATGTGCACATCAGAAAATTGATATGTACCGCTGTACATCCTGATTACCTATTGACTGATCACTCACCTACTACAGTTTTAAACTTTAAAATGAATATCTATTGCCATGATAAAGTGTACCTAAAACTGAACAAACATGATATGTCATTTCTTTTCATCATATGATCAGTATTATATGTTTGTTAGATTCAGTACTTGCTCCCGTCCTGACAGGATAACGTTGTAGGTGTCCTTACTGAGGAGGAGTTACTCTGCGACTCATATTATGGTGATACTGCCGAGGACCCGGCTTTACTTTACGAGGATGTTCCTGCCGGAAACCTCGCCTAGTAGTCTTTTTGCTTTAGACTTTTGAGTATAGTCATGTATTAGACTACGTATTTTGTAACTGGACATGTATCCAGTTTTACATTTCAGACTTGTACTTTGGACATTTTACTATATGAGACGACTTTTGTGTTTGGAGCATTTATGACTTTTATTCACTTATAGAACTGTTAGCACATTTAGTCTTATCTTGTTATTTCTAGAACAGCTTACTGTGCTTTATCTCAAGCACAGGATGGACATGACTCGACCCGGCCCAACAATTTGGGTAACGAGTCGTGACATATTTTTAGTGGTGGCCCATGCAGTCATGACTAAATTGTTTGGTTACGTTATTGTACCAAGCATGCCTGCAATTAGGAACTTAAGGTAATTAGACAACATTAGGAATGACGCTTAGAACATCTAGAGGAATGCTAGGATTGCAACATAGGAAATACATCACATGCTTGCTATTATAATTAGAATTTCTTGTCTATGACTGATTACTTTAACAAGTCCTTATAAGTCCTTTTTATTTTAATTAGATGGTGCTTACTCGTTCATCCCAGTATGTTACACCTGAGAATAGAGCCATCCTTATCCAGTAAGCTGACCAGTTGACTGATACACCTCCACCTACCACACTCCCCCACTCCACAGATCCACAAACCCAGATACCACAACCACCTTCCACCTCACATGCCCAGCAGGACCTAATACTTCCACCACCTCCTATCACTATACCTACCCAGGCTTCCGTCACACTCGACGGGAACCAGCTGCTCACTCTGATTCAGGGGTTCCTAACAACCCATCAGGAGCAGACTACCCTACTCCGCCAGAGTATGGAGCGTTCTGAGGAACGTCCCGTGGTCCCACCACCTGTAGAGCTACGGCAGAGAGCGGGGACGATCAAGGACTTCATGGGTCTGAATCCCAAGGAGTTCTCAGGGACTGAGGGTATAGTAGTAGCAGATGACTGGCTAGACTCGGTAGAGAGGAAGCTCCTTGGAGTTAGGATGCCGGGTGACCTCCAGGTCGAGGCAGCGGGATTTCTGCTGATATACTTGACAGGAGTCTGGTTCCGGGATGAGCCGTTGTTTGCGAGAGGGAGAGCCACTTGGGATCAGTTCAAGACCCAGTTCAAGAAGAAATTCTTCTCGACCACTGCTAGAGTAGCCATGGGGCTACGATTCCAGAACATCCAGCAGGGAAATCGTTCTGTTGACGAGTATACGACAGAGTTTAGTCGCCTGAGCCGTTTCGCTCCTAGTCTGGTTGCAGATCCAGAGGAGATGACCCGTAGGTTTTGCCATGGTCTAGTTCCAAATATTGGCATTCTTATAGTGGCGAACGGTACGACTGACTACTACCAGAGCCTAGAGTTGGCCTGGAGCATCGAGGAGCGTCTTCTGTCATGCAAGAGGCTGGCTTCTGTACATCATGAGGGACCGTCCAAGCTTCAGGCTTTCCAGCAGAGAGCACCGATGCCGCCCCAGCAGACTTACCGTCCTCCTACATCACATCACCCGACCCCGCCAGTTAAAGCCCCAGGACCCCGACAGCAGCCGAAGGGAGGTTTTTCTGCATTCTGCAAGAGGGTAGGCCACGACGCTTCCATCTGCAGGAAGAAGTTGGGGCAGTGTTTGGCTTGTGGGTCTCCCACCCATCAGCTGCGAGAGTGCCCAGTAGCCAAGGGACCTAGAGGACCGCTTCCGACTCAGCAGCAGAGGTTTGGGCAGCATCTACAGCAGCAGAAGGGACCTCAGGGGAAGGTTTATAGCTTAGCCCTTGAGCCGGAGCCAGAGCAGGTTTCGGAGCCAGATTACTTAGCTGACGTCATCAAAAGTCATATTTATTTGCATACTTTTCTAGCTCTATGTTTGTTTCATTGTGGTGCATCTCATAGCTTCCTATCATTAGAGTTTATGCATAAACACCATCTAGTAGCTACACCTACTGCGGAGATTAGTAGAGTGATGACGGGAGGAGGACCAGTGCCTATTAGAGCTATCTATAGATGTTCTATTTTTATAGCCGGGAGAGAGTTCAGGGATGATTCTTTGTGATGCCACTCCCCGATTATGATATCATATTGGGGATGGACTGGCTTAGCTATGCCCATGCATCTATAGATTGTCATGAGGGTAGTATTTTGTTCAGTCCCCCAGGCACATTACCATTCAGTGTCAGGAGGACAGGGCCGGAGATCAGCCTAGAGCCGAACTGTTGTACGATAGTTGGGGACGTAGCACCGCCACACCCTATCATTAGGAAGTTTATGGATGTATTCCCAGAGGATCTTCCAGGGCTTCCGTCTGACAGAGATGTGGAGTTCACTATAGATTTAGTGCCGAGTTCATCACCAGTATCCCGGGCTTGCTATAGAGTGAATCCCAAGGAAGCCGTAGAGATGAAAGAGCAGATTGATGACCTATTGAAAAAGGGTTTCATTCGATCCAGTGCTTCTCCATGGGGAGCGCCAGTGCTCTTTGTGCCTAAGAAGGATGGTACAGTCCGGTTGTGTATTGACTACCGGGCCTTGAATGCCATCACCATCAAGAACAAATATCCTCTGCCCAGGATAGATGATTTGTTCGACCAATTGAGCGGGGCGAAGGTGTTTTCCAGGATAGACTTGAGATCCGGGTACCACCAGATGAAGGTTAGGACAGCAGACATCCAGAAGATGGCATTTAACACGAAGTACGGGCAGTACGAGTTTCTGGTGATGCCATTTGGTCTCACAAATGCGTCAGCTGTGTTTATGAATTTGATGAATAAGACATTTCACCAGTATCTGGATAAGTTCGTCGTAGTGTTTATCGACGACATCCTGATATACTCGAAGACGCCAGAGGAGCATGCAGAGCACTTGCGGATAGTTTTGGAGATTCTGAGGCGGAAGAGATTGTTTGCCAAATTGCCGAAGTGCGAGTTCTTTTTACACCGAGTGGAGTTTCTCGGCCATGTAGTTACTGGAGATGGAATCTCGGTGGATCCCAGGAAGATTGCTGCAGTTGAGACATGGAAGGCTCCGACGTCAGTTTCAGAGATCAGGAGCTTTCTGCGTTTAGCTTTGCTAGAGGCAAGTACTTTCTACAAACTTTACATACTGCTATAAACCATAAACTGTGATTCACCAACCATGTTAAATGCTGATCCTTGGGGTAGCAAGTTAAAACTTTGCATGTTGTATTACTTTCAGTCTCTGCCATGTTTAGGATAGTTTTCATATCTCTCACATGTTTAAACAACGGGTTAAGGAAAAACTGCTAGTAGTGTACGTGATCATGACCCCCTTCTCCGTATGTATTTACCGAGCACCGTTACATTCTATATGTATCTGTGTCGTATGTCTGGTCCCGCATTTGTGTATGGATATACACCGATGCCGTTATGTGTACGTATGTGCACATCATAAAATTGATATGTACCGCTGTACATCCTGATTACCTATTGACTGATCACTCACCTACTACAGTTTTAAACTTTAAAATAAATATCTATTGCCATGATAAAATGTACCTAAAACTGAACAAACATGATATGTCATTTCTTTTCATCACATGATCAGTATTATATATTTGTTAGATTCAGTACTTGCTCCCGTCCTGACAGGATAACGTTGTAGGTGTCCTTACTGAGGAGGAGTTACTCTGCGACTCATATTATGGTGATACTGTCGAGGACCCGGCTTTGCTTTACGAGGATGTTCCTGCGGGGAACCTCGCCTAGTTGTCTTTTTGCTTTAGACTTTTGAGTGTAGTCATGTATTAGACTACGTATTTTATAACTGGACATGTATCCAGTTTTACATTTCAGACTTGTACTTTGGACATTTTACTATATGAGACGACTTTTGTGTTTGGAGCATTTATGACTTTTATTCACTTATAGAACTGTTAGCACATTTAGTCTTATCTTGTTATTTCTAGAACAGCTTACTGTGATTTATCTCAAACACAGGCTGGACATGACTCGGCCCGGCCCAACAATTTGGGTAACGGATCGTGACAACCCCACTTATTTTGGGGTATTTTCATCATAATTCAAGATGCATCCCATTTAAATGAGTCAAAGGAGGTGTATGTTAGTCATTGACGATTTTCATTAAAAGTGTAAGATTTCATGCATTATGGTAACTCGGCAGAGTGCACACTGAATTAGATAAAAACAGGTGGGAGGCAACTTAACAATTCTCTTAAAAAATTAATTTAATCTGATTTAATTATATGTTCTGATTTTATTATTATTTGTCAAATTTTATTTTTATTTTTGAACTCAAATTTGGATGACTAATTTAATTCATACTTGAATTATAAAATTCTGATTTAGAGATAAGAACATTAAACAAAATAAATACAATAACCATGTCATACTATTAGTTTCCTCGTTATTAAAATGTAAAAATATAAAACATAAGTGTAACAATTATCTACTAGTTTTCTAGTTACATAAAATATAAAAACATAACAAAAAAATAAGCGCAACAATAGTGTCATATACTTAGTTTTCTAGTTCCATAAAATATAAAACATAAACAATAAGTCAAATAACCATGTCATCCTACTATTTTAATGAGAACATTTTACCTTAACTTCTCATTATATTTCATGTATATTAAACAAAAGTTTCTTATTTTAAAAATAATTACACAAACCTATTCTATATTTTATATAAAGTATTATTACACTAATCACATTTATCTTCAAAATAAAACATAAAATATAGGAGAGGTTCGTGTAATTATTTTTAAAAAAATGAAGGTCCTAAATGTAATATCCATGAAACATAAAAGTGATAAAGAAGTTTGGTGTATTTTTTAATAATACCTATGTAATCCATTTTTTTGTACGATAAAATATGTCTAGTTACCAAATTTACCACTAAGGACACCAGGTAGTTTAACTTTTGCATAAGTCATTTTGGATTTACTTGGAAGACTTTATCTATATTAAGATGTTCAAAGTCTAATCACTCACTTTGCAGTAAGGGGTTGTTTAATAGTTGTAAGTTTTTGAAAGTGTAAAAGTACGACGTTCAGCATTTTGTAATAAATCGGTGGGTTGTGGCCTAGTGGTAGCAATAAGAGATTCGACGCAGAAGGCACAAATTTGAGTCCTCCCTTGATGGCCACCAAGCCGTAGAAAATAACACCTAAAAATATATGTTGTAATAGAAGTGGTGTCACTTCAAAAAAAAAAAGTATTTTGATAGATAGATTTTTGTTCGAATTTTATATCAATTTTGTTTGGATGACAACATGAAAGCGGAAGTGAGAATTGAAAATTTTGAGTTCCAAGGATGACAACATGAAAGTAGAAGTGACGAATAAAATTATCTATCAATTAACATATAATTAAAAAAATTAAATTATTTAAAATTAATAAAATTTAACGAAGAATATTTTCAACCTTAATTAACGTAAAATATCTGTCATTAATTTTTTAACTAATGAAGAATTAATTAATAACAAAAATATAATTTACAAAACACAAATAACGAAAATTTAATAAAAACATACCAAAAATAAAAATAATTATAAACTAAAAAAAATAAAAAATTACCAAAAATTAAATGATCGAAAAACTATAATTATTGAAAATTTAACTAACAAATTTTATGAAAAAAATAAGAAAACATAAGTAACGAAACACTAACTAAGACAAAACAAATTAACAAAAAATTAAAACTCAATTTATTAATCAATAATTGTCATTAACATTTAATTAATAATTAGTTAACATAAAATGTATTTTTTTAAATGTGTTTTCCTATTCAATTAAAGATAAATTATCAAAAAATGATTACTTAATAAATGATTTAATCAAATTGAATTAATAAAGATAAATTAGCCCCAAAACTCTCAACTTTCAACAAATTTTACTTAGGCCTCATTTGGTTCGCGGAATTCCAAGTTATTTCCTTTCTTTCATAAATTGTAATTTTTATTCATTTTTCTTTTCGATGTTTGGATATGACAATAAAATAAGGAGGAAATGTGAATTTTCTATAGTGGGAAAGTGAACCATTGCTGTTGGGGGAACCACTTTCCCGTTTATTTTTTCTTTCCTATTGGAATCATTTTTCTTTTCCTATACTTTTCTTTGACATCCAAACATAGAAAAGGAATATATTTTCTTCACCAATTCCATGATTCTGCCAATCAAAGGAGGCCTTATTTTGTAGTGTAATTCAAAAACTTTCCACTTGCAACTAAACTGTAACTCTCTACTAAATAGGGTAGTTATAAAAATTGAGACGTGATGGAAGACCACGTCGCTGAGACATAGAGCAGCACTTCGGCACTATGTAGCACACGAAATTGCAACATTACTTCGTCCGATACATGCACCAGTCAAAGTACGTCATTAAAATATCATTTTGTATCGTTTTTCCACTCTCGAGTCCGAGTTAAGGTATGATTTAGTCTGGTCCGGGCCGGACCGCAGCCGAGAAAACTGGGCCTAGCCCGGACCGGAGGTAGCAGCGGACCGGACCTGATCCGGTTCGGGAGATTGGAGCGCAGCTCGGCCCAATGACCCGGCTTGGGTAGGGCTGGGCCGGGCCGGTCCGGTCCACTATTGTTTTTTTTTTTGTTATTTTATTTGATTTAAAAAAAGTTTTGTTTTTGTTTCAAATTTTATGTTCTTTTGTTTTATTTTATTTTATTTTATTTTAAGTTTATTTTGTTATTTTCTTCTTTTTAAGTTTTCTTTTAATTTATTTAATTTGCTTTGTTTCTTTTTAACTTTTAATTTTATGTTTTAAATTTTTTTTTCCTCCTCCTTTTTTCGGACTTGGGATCGGCAATGCAAGTTTTGCTTGTCACAGGCGGAGTTAAAAAAAATTGTTTCAAGTTTATATTTTTTGTTTTTGTTTTTTTTGTTTATTTTAAGTTTTTTGTTTTGTTTTAAATTTATGTTTTTTTGGTTGCTTTGTTTTAGTTTTAAGTTTTTTTTTTCTAAGTTTTTTTTTTGTTTTTTGTTTTGTTTTTTTGTTTTAAGTTTTTGGTTTTGTTTTGTAAGTTTTCTTTCTTTCTTTTGTTTTGTTTTGATTTTTTTTCCTTCTTGTTCTTAAGTTTTTCTTTCTAAGTTTTTTTTAAAAAAGTTTTTACGTTTTTTTTTTTGTTATACCTTTGAGTCATTCTTCTTCATCCTCGGTTCCAGAAGTTTCATCCATTATAAGCGATTCAAAGTCCAGATCATTGATGTAAGTAGCTTCATCTCTTTTGTTTTGGATTCTTTTTTCTGCTAAAATTCAATTGTGAACACATACACAAGCTTTCAAGATATCTGGCTTCAACCGGCTCCTCTTTATGCTCAAAATTCTTGATCCTGCACTAAAACATGACTCCGATGCTACCGTGGACACCGGGACCATTAGTAGATCACGTGTAATGGTAGAAAGTACAAGAAATCTTTTATCGTATTTTTTCCACCATTCTAAAATGGTGAAGTGATTTGAAGATTCATCTTCTTCTTTATAAGAATTTAGATATAAAGACAACTCTTGAGTGGGTTGGAAAAAGTGTTTTTATTTCTTCCTTTTTTACGAATGGTGTGGTCGAGTAAGCCAAAGCTACTACTAGTACCCACTTGAGTTGGTCGGGTCGACACAACTTTGTCTCCATAAAGCATTACTAATCTTTCCGACACTACCTTCAGTTCTACTTTCAAGTCAGTAATATCAATATTCATGTTTTCTGCATAGTCATTTAACAAAGCCTCTACACCCTCTAATTTGATCGTAGGATCAAAAATGGAAGACAAACAATATAAAAAAGTTACATCACCCCAATATTTAGTGAAATTATCTTACATTTTTTTTCACAACATAGTCAAAATTAGGAACATTTCTATATTTAGAAAATAAGTAAGACATGTTACAAAATTTCCGTAAAGCTAAACAAGAAGTAGGATAATAAACACCAGTATATGTAGTATTGTAAAAGTTTCTAAAAATTCACAAATAGAAGAAGCGATTATCCAATCATCTTCAGTTACTCTATATTCAAAATTGTGATCCATATTGCAAAAATATGTAATAACATCCTTAAAGGGAATTGCGGACTTCAACATTAAATATGTTGAATTCCATCTATGATGTACATCCTTAACAAATATTCTAAAACAAATATTAAAACGTGCACATGTGGCTTTAAAAGTTTGTTGCCTATTAGGAGACGCGTTCAAGCTGTGTAAACAATGTCTAAGAGTCTCTAAATGTGTACTAAAAAATTGGAGATGTTCTTTTACAACTAAGTTAATAATATGACAAGCACACCTAACATGCAATAATCCACCTTCCAATGAAGATATAGTAAAGACAATGAAGATATAGCAGAATTATTATTAGTAGTTTATGGTGAATATCAACGTCACGTGTGTGGAAATTCCAAACAGAGCCGTATGTGAAAATTCTAAAGTTTTTAGACATACGATGCTCTTTTGCAACATCCATTGTAAAACTATGTAGTGTGCCGTGATATAAATATAAGCATAATTTTGCTTACTTGTCCAAATATCAGAAGTAATATATATTTTACTAACATGCGACAATGTTTGTTTTAAAACAACTTTCATTTCCTTAAAAATTCTCTTAGCCTCTTTTCTAGCAGCGCCTCTAGTAACTTTACTAAAACATGGATTTAAAGCAATTGTGGCATAATCATATAAATAGTCACTTTCACCCGAAGTGAATGAAAGTTCATCAACAATAATATATTTAGTCAATTCAGTTTTATGACGGTCAGCTGAATAGAAAAACGTACTCATTGAAGAACCCGTGCCACCTTCAAAACTTATCTGAGTTTGGGTCGTCAGAATTGAGCTCGGGCCGTAGCAGGTTTCGTGGTGTCTTGATATGGTACCAGTGCCACCTCTGTTGGATTATTCAATAATATGGGGCCACACATGTAATTGTGTTGGGCTATCTAAATAATTAAGCCAAATTAAAGTGGTCTATTTGAAAATTGGCTTAAGGGTATAATTGTTATGGAATTAATGTGTAGATACCGGAGATAATTCTAATTTGATGAGGGGCCAAATTAGAAATATCAACACATATATAAATATGTGTATTCATTAGGGTTATGGACTCCAACTTATACGGCCACCAAAAGAGAAGTTTTTTTTCTCTTTTTCTCTTCTGCATCTCCATCAACAGAAAGAGAGAGACAAAGGATTTAGATTCTTCTTTGTCATTAAGGGTCGTAGCAAGTTGGAAGATCGAACCCAATAAAGAGACGATCGCTTCAAGATCCATCAAGCCTAGCAATGGATTCAGGTACGCTTCCGCAATTTTTATTATGTTCTTCATCTCATGAATCGACAGTGTACAATAAAATTCCCTGTAGCACCCAGTTTTCTGAAATTTGGGATATTTTGAAAATTTATTATTTTTATTATTAAATAATGGTGATTTAGTCATGTTATGAATTTTGGTGATTTTTAGATAGATTAAAACTATTTTCTAAGTCACGACTTATGACTTTGTGATTTTACTAGTATAACCCTAGTATAAACTCTAGAGATTTCTTAACCTAGAGACTAACCATGATCGTGAGCTTAGCCATAGGTTTAGAACATCAAATTAGGGCTTTTTAGCCTAAAGGGTATTTTGGTAATTTACTAGACTTTATTTGAGATTATGTAATTTTTAATATTATTTAATTCTTGTTAAGTACCATGTTAGTCCCTATCCTAGTTAGGCCTAATCTAGGGGTTAGCCACTAACCTAGAAGACTAAGTGTAAATATTTACTTTATGTTGTAAATATCTTAGGATTGAAATATCTTAGATATTGCTTTATAAGATATTTCATGAAACCTAAAGATCTAAGCTACCCTTACCTAGAAGTCAACCTTCCTTAGCTAGGAAGCAAGCCAAAGACAAGGACACCCCCCCCCCCCCATGCTTGGCCGGCCAAGGGCACCCCCCTTGGCAGCCCACCTATGATAAATACCCCATGGATTTAATTCATGAATAAAATTGCATGAATTTTATTCCACAAAAATTCCCTTTTACTCAAACCTTGATAACTTATCATTTGTGATCCAAATTGACTCTAGTCTTTTGCATTGGAACCCTACAACATCTAGGGAGCTAAGGGAAGCAAGAAATCTAGAATTTGGAAGCTTGGGCATCGTCGAGTTCGAGATCACAACACCCTCTTTTCATTGATTTTCCTTGGAATTTCACCAATAGGTAAATATGTCCAAACCTAGTCTAATTCCTGTTTTTATTTCATAAATGCATTCATATAAGGTTAACCATACTGTGGGTAAAGTTTGGTGGGATTTTGGTGTGTTTTGGTGTCCGTATCGGACACGTATCCTAGACTAGGAAATTGTGTTTGATTAAATGTCTCAATGGATTCAAATATTGTGTTTTGCAAAACTTTTTACACAAACACCTAGCCCTGGACTTGCTAACCCTAACCCCACTTGACTGAGCACGCATCGTGTCCCTTTTCGTGTCCAAATCGGACACGAACTCGAGTATTGACAGTGCACAGACACACTGTTCATCCCCTGCTCACTGACACTTCATACTCACTGTAGACACGACGTGGACACGTGAAAATTTGGTGTGGACACGGGGGCAGTGTCTGCGCACACTCCCCCAAGGTTTTACGACACTTTGTGTCGTGTGGAGGACACACGGACACGTGCACTGGTCGTGCACTGACAATACACGCACGCACAGTGTCAACTTCGCGCGTCTCGTGTCGCGCGGACACGACACAATGACACCTCGTGTTTGCACGAGAGTGTAGCCCATCATGTGGGCTACACGTGGACACGAGCACGAGATTCCACGTGGCTCGTGTCGTGTGCACGAGACACGTGCATCTCTGCACGACGCTGTGCGTGTATACGCGTATCAGTGTTTACCCGAGTCGTGTTTTCTCGTGTTTGGACACGTGAAAACGTGTCGTGGTGTCGTGTCAGTGTCCTAGGACACTAGAGTATCTATGGGGGGTTAGTTACCAACCGTTAGTTGCGAGTCTTAGCTCGATTGGGTTGCGTGTTTTCGAATTATCCCATTTCAGTGCAACTGTGCACAGTCACAGTTTTGGGGATTAAATCCCAGTTTTCAAAATCGAATTTTGATTCGATTTTGTTAATGATTTATGTATTAGACTAGTGTATTTTAGTGAGTATATGTGTAGTAAATATGTATGTGTGAGTGTGGGTCAAATTTGGGGAGATTTGGTTATGTGTGTGTGTAGTTGTACATGTATGTACATATGTAGGTATGTATGTATCCTGTGTGTGTGTTTGGGTTTGAGTGTGGTTCCAGAGTTCCTGGAACCCCCCCTGTCCTGACCCTATTCCAGTCCCTCTCTCTCTCACTGTCTCACAGCCTCTCTCTCTCTCTTCCCTTCCCTATATATATATATATATATGTATAGTTATATATATATATGTATTGTATATATATATATATATATATACATGATATATATGTATATTGTATTAGGTCTCTATATGTATATGTAGTGTATTATATACATATGGTTGTATTCTATATGATATTCATATATGGGCATGTGGGTAGTAGGTTAAATAGTGTATGACTATATGTATAGATATATATATATGAGACTTTTAGTTATAGGTTTATGTGGAAACCTAGGCTATGGCCTATGGCCAAGGTTATTGGCCTATGGTTGGGGTTAACCCTAAAGGCCAAAACCCTACTAGAAACCCTTGTTGACTAAAGGTTGACCAAAGTCAACCTTAGGTCAAAATTGACCTAGTTAACCTAGAAATGACTAGGAATGACCTAAAACAACTACTTTGACTAGTTTGACTAAAACCCTAACTAGTTGACTAGTGTTGACCTAACTTTGACTAGTTTGACTTTAGAGTTGACCAAGAGTTGACTTTTGACCAGATTGACCTAGAATCATGTAGTATGTATTGTATACTCTATTTTTACCATTGTGGATATGTTGTGACCTGTTTTACTCTAAATAGGACTCTGTGACACCAGTTCGGACATATATTCATATCAGTCATACAGGGTGACAGGCGAGTACATTCTCTGATCTTTTCATGCTTGTTAGGACTTATATTTTTGCTTTAGATTACCTTACATGATGCTGTCACGTCATTATCACGGATTGGTACTATATGGATCTTGTTATGCGATGTTATCTCCCTCGGGGTGCATCAGATACAGTTGTCATGTGCTTTTCACGAACATCTTGTATTTCATGTACACCGCTTTCATGTATACTCTTGTGCAATCTTGTACTCTCATGATCACGCGAGCAAACATGATAAAAATCTCTTGTGCAAAGTAACGTAACTTGACTGGATCCTTGTGTATTGATTGGGGAGGGTGAGTAGGAAATGGTTATGTGATCAAATCCCATCTTGTATAAATTCATGTGAAATCTTGTGAAATCTTGTATATGTCCTAAGCCCGTTTATATAACCATATCATGCTCTAAATCACAGGTTACCTACAGTTCTTACTTATCATATATATAGATATTTCCAGTTATCAAATCTCTCTCGTTTTACATATATTCTTTACAGTTCATGTATCTTACGCTATGCATGCTTTACATTTCCCAACCTGATATGAACTGCGTGAGATGTATTGTGCTCGTTCCTGTCCTGACTGGGCCTGTTGAAAATATTACAGATGATGATGGTGACTGTCCTACCTTCTATGGGACACATGAGGGTGACCTTCAGGATCCTGAGGAGCATCTAGCTCAGTAGAGGGTGCCTAGTCTAGTCTAGTGTTTACAGTTTTCATTTTGTATCGGATTGTTCCGATTGTTAGTTGTGACTTAGTTATATTTCAGATCTTGTACTTATTGTGTTGGACATCTACTTGTGTGGTGTGATAACTCTATATATATTCGGTTCTTCCTTTCATCTGATTCCATATCATGTTCTATCTTTATCTTTCCTAGACTTGTATTTGAGATATAGAGTTGAGATGTTATGTTATACCTCCGTGCGGAGATGACAGGTTTATATGTCTTATTGTTAGATGTTAGTTGTTATAGATGACCTATACAGCGTTCTACCGCCGACACTGCGGCGTAGGCTGGACGTACCCACGTTCTCGTGCCCCTAATCAGGGTGCGGGTCGTGACATTCCCACAAGTGGTATCAGAGTCTCCTTGTTTGATTTATGAGATTGAAGGTTTAGATTTAATTTTTGTTGTTGTTTAGGAACCCTAGATCCTAAGATCTAATTTAATTTAGGGTTTTGATTGTTCAATCAAATTTTTTATGGATTCAGAGTAATATGGCCTTTTGTTGCAAATGTTCTTTAATGTTGTTTTAAAAAAAAATTCAATCATCCGATTTAAGGTTCTGATTTTTTTTTAATCAATAAGTCGAATTCATCCGATTTAGGGTTCTTCATATTCATTATCATATTTTACAATGAATTCAGTTTGGATGGGATCGGCATATAAGCATTAGTGATGGATTTGTTTATTTGATGTTTAAACAAACCTAGATGAATACTTCAATTAGTAATTAATTGTTGTTTACTTCAAGTATTCAAAATCGATCGTGAATCACATCCGAAGCTTTTGAATTAGCAACTCTGAATCACAAACCAAGATGAAATAATTAATACTTCAATTCAGGATTCCTACTGCACATCCGAAGCTTTTATATTAGCAAGTCAGAAGTGAATCACAATCGATTGTGATTCCATCTACAATATTTCTTTAATATTAGCAATTCAGAAGTGAATTTGTCGCATATTTAAATCCTGCACATCAGAAGCTTTAAATATTGTATACAATATCATAAAGACATTGGATGATTACCTTCTCTAAGGTTTATTAGAAGAATATTATCTTCTCTGGATATATATTTTTAATAGATAAATTTTTATGTAATCTTTATAGATTATCTGATGTAATCTTTTGATGCACATATTCAGTACAATCTAATCGATTGATTATTTATTAATTTAAATATGCATGTACATAAGATTTTGGATATGATTCAGTTTTGTAAAATTTAGTCAACATTCAATTTTTTTTGGTGTCTTTTGTGACTAGCAATAGTTGTCTAATATTCTAAATAGACCCATTGAAACAAGATGTTGCCAAAGTGACCTCTCTTGCGTAGATAGTCTATGAGGGATGTTTGATGTTTATGTATGTACATTCATGCGGGTATTAGCCGGCCCAAAGGAAGGTTAATACTTGGCCGAATTGCACACATACTTGTGGTGATAAATGTGTGACAATTATACGGTTTACATGTGAATAATAACCCGAACCAAAGATAGGCTAATTATTTGACATGACTTATTGTCAATGTTTGATCACTACACCAAGAGTACCACTTGCAGTTAATATCACTGTCCAAAGACTTGATATTAATGATGTACTATGTATCTTGAGATGGGGTTCACCATTATTTGTGTGAAATCCATTATTTTGTATTAATTATTTAATAGAGTTTATTAATATTATTATTAGCGTTTTCTAAAGTTATTATTATTAATATTACTATTAATTATTTATGGGTGAAAAAGGATTTTTGAAAATAAATATAACTTGGACTTTTGATTTTCGGACCCAGACCCGAGTCCGAGCCCAGGCCCAGACCCGAGCCCAATCCTTAATCCTATTTCTCAATTCTGATAATTTGACTTGGTTCTTAATAAAAAAAAATATAAAAAAATATATATAAAAACTCAGTTTTTGGCTGGTCCCGTAGGACCAGCATTTGGGCTTATGGAGACTACTTCTCCCACTCCTATTCTCCCTCACTAAATCAACTCCACACCACACACGTATAACCCCACTCCCCTTTCTATTCTCCCCCTCCTCCTCACACCTCTCTTCACAGTTATTCCAACTCCTCACGAGCAGAGAGAGAGACCCTCTTCCTCATCTACTCCATTCTAATCTCTTCTCCTCATAACACATTTTTCCCCACCTAACTCTCACAGAAAACCTCAACTCCACTCATCTCTCCTCCCAACTATCTCCCACAGAACCCTCCCCAAGCTCTAGCCACCCACCGCCGGGCTCCTTGCCGGTGACCTCTCCCGCACCGCCCCGCGCGCGATCTCCGCGGCCAGCCAGCGCCGCGCAACCCCGACCGCAGCTCCCCGCGGCCTTCCGCCGGCGGCATACCCCGCCCGCCGCTCCAGATCCACGGCCCCCTTCCTCCCTGGCGATCTCCCCGACCGCGCACCGCCACCCCGGCGGAGCCAGCGCCCTGCGCGCGACCCTTCCCGCGCCATTCTCCGGCGCACCCCCTTTTTCCGCGGGCCGACAGCTCCACGACGGAGCCCCGCCGCTGTCCAGGACCGCCCCTGCGCGTCCTCCTCGCTGTCTGCTGCTTCCCGCGAGCTTTCCCCTCTGACAGCGTCACCCCGACGCTGACAGTGCTGCTGTCCGCCGACAGCGCTGCCCTACGCAGGAACTCCTTTTCTGGCCAGCGTGCCCATTCTGGACTTTTCTGACGTTTTCGACGTCGACGCCGCTGCGGGATTATTATTATTCTTTCTATATCATCTGAGAGCTCTAGCCGAGCACCCCGAGGTATAAAATTCTCTGTCCCGTTGCTTTTTATTGGTAGTCTATGATGATATCGGTCCCCGGTTTCCCCTCCGGAAATTCGGTTAGCTACGTGGTAGTTTCGGTTAGCTGCGTTAGCATTTTCTGTGATTTTGTCTGCTGAGATTTGTGTTGTTGGTTTGATTTCGGATATCCCGAGTATTTCGGGAAGGTTCTGGTGGTTGGAAAATTATTTCGGTGGTTATATTTTCGGGATTATTATTTGGTTGGAACAATTGCAGGTTTTGTGGCGCATTTCCCAGTTTTGGGTTGTCCCGAAATAGAGGAAATGCTGCCCAAATTTTTACAAAACTTTATTTATTTTGATTTCAAAATTGGTTTTCGGAAAATGAGTTTAAAACTGATTTTCGGGCGACGACCGTACCGGTCTGTGGGCCCTAGCGAAATGCAAACGCACCGGTCCGACCGGGCGTTGAGGTATTAGCTAGATTTGATAATGGACCGAGTCTGAGACTCCAACTTTTATTTTAAATTATTTTATTTAATGTTTAAGCTATTTATTATAATTATTTATTTACTGCACTTTTATTTAATAACTAAAACATTTCCTCTTATTTTATGTAAAAAGAATTGTACAGGGCATAAGCCCATAACTCTAGGATGATTAGCTGTGCCCATGTATTGCATAGTGTAGGTTTTACTTTCTTTTCTGGGTTGATGTTGATTTTGGGTGGTTTGATTTGGACGTGTAATCATAGTTAGAACGTAATCATTTTATAATTATTTGAGAATTAAATAAAACGGATAAAATATTAGTAGGATAACTAGTTCATGATTTGTCACTGTAAGAAACCATATTTTTATAGATATATTACAAAAGCACAAAGTTTTCCAAATATAATTGATTCTTGTTATTATTTCCAAATAATCAAATTAACCGGCTTGATCAACGCACGTAGCTTGCGACGTAATCGTTAGCTGTAGCTTAATACAACTTAAAACCTGACTAGGACTTACTACTAGAGATTGCAACTAGCACACTTAGCCTGGTTATACAACGGTTCTAAGTCGAGTACTCAACTGTAGGAACTCGAAGTTACACCTGACGTTCCTCCTCGGTACCGACTCGTCTTTCCAGTCATTCTAAAACAAGGCAAGTTTCGGATTATGTATTCCTGTATTTTATTTAGTAATGTTAAGCTGCATGTTAAACCACACTGCTGGCACGGAACTCTATCTTAGGGTTCAACTACCGACTGATACTGTTACTGAATGTGGGACTGGGGGAATATTGTAGGAGTTTATGACCAAAGCCCCTATTAACATTCCTGTATTAGCTTACCCCTCTTACACACGGGGATAAGCCATATCGTATCGCTAGGATACTACTGATCAACCCAAGCCGGTCATAGACGTTTGCATATTCAAAACACACTGAACTGTTTTATACTGCTAAAAATCATTATTTCAAACTGTTTACCCTGCACTTTCCAATTACTATTTAAATTATGAGATGCATTTTTCGTTCTTGCCCCCTCCTGACTGGAGACAACATTTTAGGTAACACTGAGGATGAAGAGCTATATTATAACAGCTATTATGATCCGGTTCTCTACCCTGCGACGGTACCGGAGCCGTCTCTGGAGGACTGCTGAACCTGATGCTTAGATAGTTTCCCTTTCTGCATTTTCTTCTTTATTTGGAGTTTGTAGTTTATTTCAGCATTTCCCTTTCCAGTTGTACTCCTGAATATTTTATTAAACAAAGTTTCAAATTCCGAATATAATAGTTGTGACAAATGTACTTGTGTTGTTGTGAATACCTGCAAATGGAACAGCTTACTGTCGCCGTCTCACTACGGTGCAGGCTGGGCATGGTCCGGTTCGACCCAATAATTTGGGATCGGGTCGTGACAATTTGAATTTGTTTAACTATATTTTACTCTTTGGTTATAATTAGAGCATATTTGTTTATTTATTTTTGTTCTCTTTTCAGTTAATGTTGCTATAATATCTGTCAATACGAATTCAATTTTCATGCTTAGTGGGATAAATTTTAAGGGCAAAAAGAAAAAAAAATACAGAAGCTACTGAGGGCCTGGCTCAAAAGAAACAACAATATAAAACTAAGGGTTGTTTCTTTTGTGACAAGTTAGGACACATAAGGAAAAGTACATTTCTCAATTTGGTCTGTTCTGAGGTTAATTTAGCTTCAGTACCTAGAAACACATGGTGGTTAGATTCTGGTGCTACTACCCACATTAGTGTTTCTAGACAAGGTTGTCTGAGCTACCGAAAGCCAATTGATGGTGAAAGATACATCTATGTGGGTGACGGCAAGTCGGTAGAAGTGGAAGCAATAGAACATTTTAGGTTATTATTGGGAACCGGTTATTATTTGGATTTGATAGACACTTTTATTGTACCGTCTTTTAGACGAAATTTAGTTTTAGTTTTCTTACTGGACAAATCTGGTTATCATTGTTCATTTGGAAACAATAAGTTTAGTCTATCTTTAAAAACAAATATTGTTGGTAGTGGTTCCCTTAATGTTTATGATAACCTATATTCACTTGAAACTATTGCATCTTACAATAAAACCTTGCATGTGGACTCACGTGGTACTAAACGCAAAATTAATAATGAAAATTCAGCCTCATTATGGCACAAGCGATTAGGTCACATCTCTAGAAATAGAGTTGAACGACTTGTGTCTGATGGAATTTTGGATTTCCTTGATTTCACAGACTTTAATGTCTGCGTTGAATGTGTAAAGGAAAAATAGACCAAAACAAAGAGATTAGGTGCCAATAGGTCTACAGAAGTCTTAGAATTGATTCATACTGATATTTGTGGACCATTCCCTTCGGATTCTTGGAATGGTCAAGAATATTTTATATCATTCATAGACGACTATTCTAGATACGACTACCTATATCTCATTCATGATAAATCACAGTCTTTGGACGTATTCATATCATTTAAAGCTGAAGTTGAGAACCAACTCAACAGAAGAATAAAAGTCGTCAGGTCTGACCGCGGTGGAGAATACTACGGTAGATCTGATGGATCAAGTGAACAACGTCCAGGACCGTTTGGTAAATTCTTAGAGGAATGTGGAATCGTCCCACAGTACACCATGCCAGGATCACCTAGCATGAATGGTGTAGCTGAAAGACGAAATATGACTCTTAAGGATATGGTGAGGAGTATGATTAGTCATTCTACCTTACTAGAGTCACTCTGGGGTGAAGCACTTAAAACAACAGCTTACATTCTGAATAGAGTGCCAACTAAAGCGGCTGCAAAAATATCTTATGAGCTTTGGACAGGCTGAAAACCTAGTTTGAAGCATTTACATATTTGGGGTTATCCAGCTGAGGCAAGGCCTTATAGGCCATATGAAAAGAAATTGGACCCCAAAACTGTAAGCAGCTACTTTATTGGCTATGCGGAGCGATCAAGAGGTTATAAATTTTACGATCCCACAAAAATGACAATTTTTGAGATGGAAACTGCTATATTTTTTGAGGACGTTGAGTTTGGGGGAAGAAATAAAGTTAGGGACATTGTATTTGAGGAGGAATCGGTTACGATCCCTACTATCACTTTTGACGATGTGCAGGTTTCTGTACCTGTCATTGATCAAGAAGTGAATCCGGAACCTCAACAAGACAATGTTGATTTACCTCTACAAGTCGATGTTGAGCTACCTCAACAAGACAACATAGAGGCACCCCCCCATTCAAGATGAGGCAGTTGTTCATGAGGAACAAACTCAACAACCTCAAGAATTGATGCCATTAAGACGGTCCATTAGAGAAAGGAGAAATGCAATTTCGAATTATTTTATCATATTTCTCCAGGAACATGAGAAAGACCATGGAATATTGGAAGATGATCCAATCAACTTCCGTCATGCCATGGAAAGTTCCAATTCTCAAAAGTGGATTGATGCAATGAATGAGGAGTATAAGTCCATGCAAGACAATAAAGTTTGGGAACTTGTCCCATTACCAAAAGATGTGAAGCCCATTGGTTGTAAATGAATATTTAAAACCAAGAAGGATTTGAAGGGTAATGTGGAGAAGTATAAAGCTCGTCTTGTAGCTAAAGGCTTTACTCAAAAGGAAGGGATTGATTTTAAAGAGACTTTCTCTCCGGTTTCTTCGAAAGACTCTTTTAGAACAATCATGTCACTTGTTGCACATTTTGATCTTGAGTTACATCAAATGGATGTCAAAACGGCATTTCTCAATGGTAACATTGACGAAACTATTTATATGGTGCAGCCAGAAAACTTTGTGTCGGGAGATCCAAAGAATATGGTTTGCAAATGGACAAAATCCATTTATGGACTCAAGCAAGCTTCTCGTCAGTGGTACTATAAATTTCACCAAGTTGTTACCTCGTTTGGTTTTGAGGTTAACGTTGTTGAAGATTGTGTGTATCACAAATTCAGTGGGAGTAAAATTATTTTTCTGGTCTTGTATGTTGATGACATACTGCTTGCCACAAATGATATAGGCATATTGCATGACACTAAGAAATTTCTATCAAATAACTTTGAGATGAAAGATTTTGGTGACGCCTCTTTTGTATTAGGAATTCAAATACATCGAGATCGTTCTCGAGGTATTCTTGGATTATCACAAAAGAGCTATATTGATAAAGTGCTTAAAAGATTTGGCATACAAGGATACAAACCAGGTGACACCCCAGTCGCTAAAGGAGACAAGTTCAGTCTCAATCAGTGCCCTAAAAATAGCCTTGAAATTAAGAAAATGCAATTGATCCCCTATTCATCAGCTGTGGGGAGTCAAATGTATGCTCAGGTATGTACGCGTCCGGATATTGCGTACATAGTTGGAATTCTAGGCAGATATTTAAGTAACCCTGGGATGGATCATTGGAAAGCAGCCAAACGGGTCATGAGATACTTACAGAGAACAAAGGATTACATGCTCACTTATAGGAGATCGGATCAGCTGGAGATCATAGGATATTCCGACTCTGATTTTGCTGGATGCTAAGACAGCAGGAGATCCATGTCAGGTTATGTTTACATGTTAACTGGAGGAGCTATATCTTGGAAGAGTGTCAAACAAATACTCATAGCTTCGTCCACTATGGCAGCAGAGTTTATAGCATGTTTTGAGACATCTAGTCATGGAATATGGTCGCAAAATTTTGTCACTGGGCTGCGCATTCTAGAGGGTGTTAAAAGACCACTTAAGTTATATTGTGATAATAAATCAGCAGTACTATATTCTAATAACAACAGGAGCTCGTATAAGTCAAAGCATATTGACATAAAGTTCCGAGTTGTGAAGGAGAGAATTCAGAATTGTAGTGCCCCGCTCCGCGAAGGCACTAGATAGACAGAAAGATCGGATAGCTGGCTCTGCAACAGAAGACGATTAATCTGGGTGAGTGGATGAAGTCTCATTTGCTGATTCGCTTACGCCTTAAGAATCTGAATTTTTGATTGAATGCTTTTGTTAATAACAAGATGGTAAATCTTTGAGTATGCTTTAAGAGAATTCACATGTTGCCTTGCTAAGAAATGAATGTTGCCTTGATAAAAAAAATATTGTCATACTAATAACAAGATGGTAACCAGTATGTATGCTTGTAAGAGATTTCACATGTTGCCATGCTAAGAACAAGGAAAGAGAGAACCAGTATGCTAAAGAAAGAATTAATCTGCATGCTAATAAGAAGACTTGTTGCCTTGCTAGTACAAGAAACTAGATTATCTGCATGTATAAGAAGTAGAACTGCTCAACTGCTTGCTTGCAAATGTATGTCATCTGGGGGCTTCGGCTCTGTTATCTGTTATCTGGGGGCTACGGCTCTGTTATCTGTTATCTGTTATCTGGGGGCGATGGCTCTACTATCTGGGGGCTTCGGCTCCACTATCTGGGGGCTTCGGCTCCACTATCTGGGGGTTTCGGCTCTACTACCTGTTATGGCTTCGGCTCTATTGTATGGGGGCTTCGGCTCTGTTATCTGGGGGCTTCGGCTCTGTTATCTGATGGACTAAATGAATAATTGCTAAAAGATCAAATGTGCCTCAAGAATTTAGATCACATAGATAAAAGTTAGTATTATCATGTTTATGCTAATCCTTGTCTTGTGCATGGATGGACGGTCGGCTATGGTAAGAATCACTTAAAAGTGATACATATGTACTGCTTAAGTTTTTGACATGAATTGCTTGCAGAGATTTATCTATGCCATGAAATGTTATGTTCCACAAAAGAAAAGATATTGTATCATGCTTGTCCTGACCCTAACAGTTGCTCGAACAAAAGAAATGATATGCTCATGAAACATGCTGCGCACTGCACAAATGAATACTCATCGTGCTCGAATTGAATAGTCCCTTGTATGCTTGAGATGAAATGAAATGAAACAAATGTTGGCTTTTCAAAGATATGTTTTCAAAAAGGTATATAAACTGACTCTGTATGCATGGAATGAATCTAGGTAAAACTAGCAAGATCACATCACAAGAAACGTTTTCTCTCTAAATGAACAGTGATCGTTTCAGACAAATGTAGCTCTTTGTCCACAATTCACCAGTATGCTGATATACTGACCCACCATCAGTCTGCATGCAGGTGCACTATGCATCGAAAAGGATAGTCCGAAGCGATAGCCCGAGCCTCATCCTCAGGAGCCGGAAATCAGAAAAGATGCCCAAGAGATGACATCTGTGCAAGAGTTTGGTTTTGTATATAAAGGGATGTAATATATGGGAACGGGATCATTGTAATCTGTATTATTTCTGAGAGAATGTAACATTGTATCATAGAGAATTGAGAGCTTGTAATCTGTTCAAATGAAATCAATAAAGAGAATTGTTTTTTGTTACCATTGTGTTCAATGCATGTATTCTGAAATATGTCCGCTGCTGCTCCAATTATCTGCGATACGTTCCGCTGCGTATTGTCAACCTTGTCTATCTTGTCTTGTTCCAGGTCTTGGCCTTGTGCAAGCACAACTTAGGCTTGCACGGCATCACGCCTTAGCGAGGACGATCGATCCCGCAGGGATCCAGGCAAGACGGACGACCCTTGCGGGATCGGGGCGTGACAAGAATGGTGAAGTGTCCATAGAGCACAGTGGGACAAACTCCATGTTAGCGGATCCGCTCACAAAAGGGTTACCATCCAAGGCCTTTCATGAGTACACTACTCATATGGGTGTTATCTCATTTGATGATATGTCAATTTAGTGGGAGTTTATATTTTATGTATTTGGGTGCTATTTGGTTTTGGACACATTTATGTATTAAAGTATTTTGGATATTTATCTGATCAGATATATGGAAATTCAGTTCATTCTGTTTTCATTATGTTAAAGTATTGATCTCATTAAAGTTAAGGAGGACCAGTTGGAAATAGACATGTATTGATCACATAGCGTGTAATTTCCATACTACACATCCATGATTGATCTATGTCGTTTAGCTATATTGGTATATGTGACCATTGATGGTTTAGTTACGCTATATGTGACGAATGCCGCTTTGATCCTATGTTGATATGGTTAATGGACGAGATTGTCCGGATATACCCTAAGGATTAAGATAGCAATTTATGAGCTCACTTAGGTTAACACAATTATAAGGTTACATATGTGGCCCAGTGAAAGATTGTTGGATTATTCAATAATATGGGACCACACATGTAAAATTAATTGTGTTGGGCTATCTAAATAATTAAGCCAAATTAAAGTGGTCTATTTGAAAATTGGCTTAAGGGTATAATTGTCATGAAAATAATGTGTAGATACCGGAGATAATTCTAATTTGATGAGGGGCCAAATTAGAAATATCAACACATATATAAATATGTGTATTCATTAGGGTTATAGTCCCCAACTTATACGGCCACCAAAAGAGAAGTTTTTTTTTCTCTTTTTCTTTTCTGCATTTCCATCAACAGAAAGAGAGAGACACAGGATTCAGATTCTTCTTTGTCATTAAGGGTCGTAGCTGTCACGCCCCAGAACCAGAATACTGGAGAGCGGGAGAATGACTCAGCCAGCTACGTATTACGGGTAGATGAATACCGTATAATACGATCAATGCAGTCTAACCAGACGAGGGGGTGCATACTACATGAAAGTCTTACTATGGTCACTTCACATCTATTGTCTCAATCATTCAAACAAGAAATAGAAGTAGAGAATATGTAAGATAAAGCAGTAAGGCGTCCCAAACGCTCAGTCAAAATGTTCTTGAGATATGGCTTTACAAAACATAGCCAGATGGTATAGTAACAAGTACACAATTGTTATCAGCTGCAGTCTGACTTAGTTACAATTATGCAAAAGTAAGTACAAGACAATCCGACTAACATGTCGGTGCCAAACGGCTAAGTATAAAGTAAATAATAAAACGAGCGGTGAAGTAAGGAACCCACTCGAGTCCTCCTGCGATCATTTCCCTAGTATTGACCATTTTGGAGGTAGAAGTACGCTGGATCCTCGGGGACTGGCTCTAAATCTGGCCATGCAAAACCAGAGAGGTTAGACCTCTAACAGCAAGTACCACAAGGGAGCACGATATGAAGGACTAAACCAGTAAGTAAGAGGATATAATAATAGATCTCTGCTTTCCACTATAATTCACATAATATTACGACACTTCGAACCAACCTCCCAACCAAACAAGGACAGAAGTTAGCCCGTCATGTCCTGACATTCTGATCATCTCAGTTAGGCAACAGAGTAGGTACAGTACACAAACAAATCATCTTGAACGGCCAATCAACTACTACGGCTTGCTATTGTGAGTCCCAAGTTATCTTGGATTTATGCAAATAGGGATTCCTCAGTTCTTACTATGTGCGAGCAAGGCTAGTCTATCCAATCAATCAATTGCGCCAATCATGTAATTAGACGAGTCCCAGCGGGACGTCCGCCGTTAATATAACATGTACAATAATATAAGCAGATACCGTTCCCTGCCCGTGTGACAGATTTACAGTATCTGTGGGAACCAGCCGGCCTGTCGGGCACTTAATAGTCCCAAAGAGGGCTGCCATGTAAGAACTCGGGAATCCATTCTCTCCATGCCATCATTATTTTATTTAACTTAATAGTCTCTACGTTGAGTGAAGTTCCATGCCGTGGATCATGGTCATTCAAATGAGTACTTTCGTACGGGGTACGATATGCGCAACTCTACAACGATACCCGTGCGGCTAGGTTGTAGGTTTTACATAGCGTGATGCAACAATCAAGTCTAACCACGGAATAATCATGCCTTGACCATAAAGTACACATGCTGTTTTTGTAAAATAGATAAATAATAATTTGAAGCCTGCATGTGCCTGTATGCCAATATTCGGGATTGGCTAATCGAGTACAATAGTTCATTACATGAACGTGTCTCATTCATTTCATTCAATAAGACGACTAGCCAGTCTCTTAGTTCCAACTAGGAACGCATGATCAATTTTAGTCAAGATAACCATTATCATCAATGGTGACAAGGCATGAAAGTCAATTAGTATTACATGGGGTCGAGTCTATAGTTCTCAAAGTTAAGTTCCAGTCATACTGGGTATCCATGGATCAATCAGGACACAAGACGCATTCCACATAACAATCTGTACTAATAATATTAACGTATCATGATTTATCAAGTTCATGCCAAAAGGCGTAAGGATATAATAGAAGAATTATCATGCCATCATTAAATGAATAAGTTATAGAGCAAATAGTAACACCCTGGTTAAAAGTCACGCCAGCAAGTCTAAGCTAAGGCCAAAGTCACACCAACAAGTCTAGTAGGAGTGAGCGTGAAAAGTGGTTCACGTTGGCATGCACAGTGTGAGCGTGAAGGGAAATTCACGCACTCATAAGTGAGCGTGAAGAATGATAAGAAATTCACGCAGACACGTACAGACGTGTACGTGACTAAAAATCCACGCTGACACGTAAGAACGTGAGCGTGACTCAAAATCCACGCACGCACAAGTAAGAACGTGTGCGTGACTAAAATCTACGTTAACATGTAAGAACATGAGCGTGACTAAAAATTCACGCACGCACAAGTAAGAACGTGTGCGTGACTGAAATCCACGCTAACATGTAAGAACATGAGCGTGACTAAAAATCCACGCTAAGTTGGAAGATTCAAAACCCATGAACAGCCGAGAATATAACAACTTAGATCTAGCAAAAACCAGCCAAAGAAATCAAAAATGCCAAGTAGTAAACTCTCTCAGGATCATGAGAGGAAGAAAAATGAACCATAAAAATGGTTCTCCGAGCAAGAAGCAAGATTTGCACTTGCCTGCTGTTGTTGGTGGAGAGAGTGATGAGGAAGAAGAAGAAGTAGTAATGGAGAAGGATGAGAGTTATGAGGAGAGAGAATGAGATGGAAGCTTTAAATAGGAAGGGTGGTGGTAGGTGGGGGTTTGGGTCGGGTTGAGCCACCATGAACCCGAAACCCTCCATGAACCCGAATCACAAGGCAAGACTAATAGCAGAGAATAACTGCAAGAAATAAAATACAGAAAATAAAATACAGGAATAAAATTGCAGGAAATAAAATACAGATAATTAATTAACATGAAATTAAAAGAATTTGAATACAAGATAATACATGATAAATACTAAATAAATATACATGAGTTGTACATGTATAAAAAATACGCATTCTGGGAACAGGGAGTGACAGTAGCAAGTTGGAAGATCGAACCCAATAAAGAGACGATCGCTTCAAGATCCATCAAGCCTAGCAATGAATTCAGGTACGCTTTCGCATATTTTATTATGTTCTTCATCTCATGAATCGACATGGTACAATAAAATTCCAACAACCTCCCCTCTTCCATTTGTATATGTGAAAACATTTCTTGCATTGTGTCGCGTACGAAACTGGTTCACCTTTCTGATCTAAAAAAGTGAGCCATCAGGTTTAGTTTCATTAAGAATAACAAAAAAAATTCAATATTTTGATTTTTGCTTCCTCTTTACAACATTTTGGGTAGTGCTAGCAATTTCAGGAGGTGAACCAATTAAATTCTCAGAAATAGAATTTTGCTTAAAAAAAGGATTATAATATTCAAAAGTATGTCCGACAGCGTCAGTAGGTTGGTTTGAACCTTGTCCGGCCATTTTAAAACGACAAATAAAATAGAGAAACAATTAGAAAGAGTGAGGATACCGAAAATAAAATAAATCGAAAATTATTTTTTTCTCAAAAAAGAGAGAGATGGAGGAAAGAAAACTACTTTGTAAATGTAAATTAAAGAAAAATAATTAGAAAGAGGAAGGGAAGAAAAAAAACTTGATCGGGGTTGGGAGCTTGATCGGGAAGTCGTAGAGCGCTGTAATTGCTTGGACAATTTTTTTGAAACCTTCTTGTGAGCTTGAATTTTTTTTTTTTTGATGGAATGAATTGTGTGTGTTTGAAAAATGTGATTCATGACATATTTATTGGATTTTTTTTTGGAGCCAAAATACCCCCTACCCCTCCAATAAAGTTGTTGTAAAGATTTTTTTGGTCATTTTGGACAAATGACCAAAATATTCCAGAAACGGTCATAAAACAGTCAAATAGTGGGGGCATTTTGGTAAATGGGGACCCAAACGGTTTTTAAAAAAATAAAAAAGAAAAGAAAAAAAAAAAGCAAAATCTGGTTAACCCGAGCCGGTCCGGGCTGGGCCCAAGCGGGCCGACCGTTGCTAATAAAAAAAAAAAAAATCGGACCGGGCTCGGGATCGATTTCTTGAACCCAGCCAGGCCCAATGGATAAGCGGGTTCGGACGGGTCAGGCTATAGGCGGGCCGGGTCGGGCTACAAAGGAGGCGGGCTCGAGTGGACTCGAGCGGGCTCGGGCGAACCCGGGCCGGGTTCCGGGCCGCCCGGCCCGATTAACACCCTGAAGGGAGTATGAGTTAGACACCTTTTAAAACAAAAAAATTGTCCTAAAAATTGATGACAAAATAATTAATTGTAGTGGGCACTAGCCCCTTGAGCTAATACTCTTCGGCCTCGTTTGGTTCGCGGAATGGAAAGGAAAGGAAATTGATTCCTTGGTATTTCCTTTCCTTTAGAAAATTATAATTCCTATAAACTTTACTTTTCGGTATTTAGAAAAATTGGAATTATAGCCGGAATATATCTTTACTTTCCATTATAGTGTTTGGTGTTTCTAAGGAAAGGAAACAAAATCAAGTCAATTTTTTAAAAATATCCTCGTGTTAATAAAAATAATTATTACTTAGCAATATTTTTGTCTAAAAGATATTATGGATAAAAATGGTAAATAATATTATGAGCATGGATATTTTGGTCAAAACTTTTTTGTAATAAATGCAGAAAAGTTGGAGGGAAAGTGATTCCTTAGGTAAATGGGAGGAACCACTTTTCCCCCTATTTTTCTACCTCTTGAGAATCATTTTTCCTTTCCAACAACGTTCCTTTGGCTCCCAAACATAAGAAAGGAATCACTTTTCTTTTCCAAGCTCAAATTCCGGTAACCAAACGAGACCTTCATGTATTCAAGTCAACAAATAATAGTTAAAATATTAAAATATACACTTGAAATTTGTTTTAAAATAAAATGGTGGACCGGAGGGATCACTAATGACCAAACCCAATAAATTCCAATAATTCCTTGGAGCTGAGTTCCATGTTCGACCCATTTGTGAAAGGTTGTGTGTTTCAATAACAAAAATGAACTCACTCCTTATACTTCTTAAGAAGAATACGTTAAAAAAAGAATTATATTTACATAGGATGCAAACTGTTGATAGGAATGATACATAGAGGGGAAAAAAAAAGATAATGGTAAGAAATCAAATAATTTTACCTGGCCATTGGGCTCAGTATAACTGCTATAAAGCTCTCACAGAGATCAATAATACAATCTCCTCATGTAGGGGTGAGCATTATTCGATTTTGGGTCAAAAATCGAATCGAACTAAACCAAATAAGAGATTCAGTTCGATTTTAAAAAAAAAATTCGATTCGGTTTTGGTTTCGAAAATACTAAAAAAAATTGGTTTCGATTTTTGGTTTCGATTTCGGTCCAAAATCGAATAAAATTCTTTTGTTTATATATATATATATATATATATATATATATATATATATATATATATATATATATTTATATATATATATATATATATATATATATATAAACAATGCAGCGGCTAGGGTTTTCTCCGCTGGGGAAGACCCCTGTTGGAGAGGGCGAAGGAGCCGGCTCTGCTACTGTGTCCATCTCGTCAGCGGCCGGCGAAGAAAGAAAGGATACAGACGACGACGAGGGAGTTAAAGAAGTTGAGGTGGCGGGCGGATGGACAACGGTGGAACGCCGTCGGAAGCCGCGGCCGTTTCAATCACGGGAAAGGGAGGGACGACAAGCTGGATGGGGAAATCAGCGGGGGACGCGGGAGAGCCAACGGCCACCCGGCCAATCCCGATCAGTGGGACAGTATAGGCCACCCAGGAGGGAGGTCCCCTCCCATGGGGGCCGCAAAGAGGCAGAAGGGGCGACTAACAACAGAGGGAAGGAGAAGGAGAACTACCAGGAAAACAGGCAGACGACTAAAGTGTCCCCGACACAAGACAGAAGTGCGAGTTCAACTGGTACATGGTCGAAACCGATATCCTGGGCAGAGTTGTGCAGACCTGCGCCGGTTCATGAGGAGGTGGACTTGCAATACGTCGAACCGAGCGTTATCAATGGTGTTAGAGTGGTAGAAATTACAGCCGATGATATTCAGGAAACGACTGAATACTGGAGAAACACTTTGGTGCTATATGTGATGGGCAACAGGCCGTTTTACGGCCAAATCCGAGCGTTCGCGTATCGTGTTTGGAAGCCCAAGGGGGACATGGAGATATTCTCACGTGAGAACGGTTTTTATTTCATCAAATTCGCCCTATCCGAAGATATGGAGCGTATTCTTGAGGGGGGACCATGGACTTTCGATGGCAGACTAGTGGTCCTTAAACGATGGTACCCTGCTCTCAATTTTGAAAAGGACAGATTATCGAAGGTTCCAGTTTGGATCAGATTGCCATGGCTCTCGCCCCAACTATGGAGTGTCCCATCCATTATGAAGATGGCAAGTATGATAGGGGTCCCGATACGCACAGACATCCCGACAGCAAGAAGGCAGCGATTATCATATGCCAGAATCTTCGTAGAAATTGCGGCGTCTGATACCCTTCCCAGGAAAATTGATCTCGTCCTAACTAATGGGGAGTGGCTCTCCCAGGATGTTGAATACGAGTGGGTGCCTCCGTCTTGCCCTCGCTGTCAATGCTTCGGGTACACTAAAGTGCATTGCAGAGAACCATTAGAGGAGGTGGAGAGTGCTGGGGACCATCCTCTGCAACAAAACAACTTAGGCCATCAGGGCGGAAATCCTGATATCGATGTTAGTCAGCAAACTTCCTCCCAGGTCGCTCATGTTCAGGAAGGAGCTGAAGTACATTTGCGGTCGGATCAATGTAACATGAACGAAGGAGAGGTTGCAGGAGATATTGCTCGCCATAGTTCCTCGGTGCTTGGCAAAAGGCACGGGACTTACCTACCTTGTTTCGATTAACAAAATGCCTTGGAGGAATTGGCTTTTGAAAACAAAAACAAGAAGAAAAAGTACAAGAAGTACAAATTCGATTCTGGAAAAGTATTGCTATGGAAGTCTGATTCGTAAATGATCACTTTGTTCCTTGGACCATATGATGATGATGATCACTGCTTGAAGTAGAACAATTTGGAAGAACTAATGCACCAGAAAGGTATCGACGTACTTGGACACTGATGGCGAGGCCGAATGCTTTCCTGCTTTGCTTCACTTTGTTCTGGAAGAAAAGTTGAAGAAGGATGCTCCAGAGAATCAAAATCTCGAAGCTCTGATCTCTGTATTCTCTCATGTCTCTCTCTGTCTGTCTGTGTCTGTTGTATGAGAAAAATGAGTCTATTTATAGACTGGGGCTTTCGTGCGTAAAAGAGCATCAACATCTGTCTTTACGCTAACAACTGCCCTCCACGATCAGAATCATCCTCTGTATATGCTGACACGTGTCCCATCATTTCAGTAAGAATAGGATACATGTACATACGTTCTTCGAAATATGTGGCATGAAGATCACGTAGGCACACCACGTTCCAAACTGGCCAGAACGAATAGGGCGTAAAAGGATGAGCGTAAACTAGCTCTGTCATAGGTTTCCAGCGTAAAGTGGTTATTGAATAACCTTGAGCGTAAAATGGCTCAAATAGACTTCACGCACACATTATTTTTTATGAGCGTAAGGAGTCATGTAAACCTCCGTGCGTAAAAGAAACCATTCAGTGAGCGTAAAGTAGCTCGATCTCTATAAACGACAACAATGGTCTTTGTATGAGACAAATTCCATTGAACTCTGTGGTAAATGCCATCATTGATATCTTCATGTCAAAGTCTGCATTAAATGCGAGATTTGATAGCCTTTGTCCAGTGTGAAAGAGGCTGCTCAATCCTTGGCGTAAAATCACCGGTGCAGACCCAAGCGTAAAGTGATCAATCTGCTTAGGCGTAATACAATTAGCCTTGTCTTGGGTGTAAAGAAATTACCCGTTCTGTTAGGCGTAAAGCAGGCCACTTACGAATGAGATGACTCTTTCTTTGAAGCACTTTTTACGCTCCTACAAGACCCCCTTCAAAGTTTTCAAATGTCTCCAAAATTTGAAACACTTTGAACAGCAGCGTAAAAGTTGAGATTTGATGAGCGCAAAATTCGGGATATGCAACAGTCATCCGCGTAAGAGCGGGGATATCCAACAGTCAGCGTAAATATAGGGATATCCAACAGTCAGTTTTGAATCTCTCTATAAATAGACCTTTTCAGAGAGAGAAAACACTTTTACTCATTTTCTTGAATCTCTTTGCCTTTTCTTTCTTCGAAACTCTGATCTGATGGCTCCTAAGAAATCATCCACCGCCGACAGCAAGGAAAAGAAACCAGCCATTGATTCCTCGTTGACCGATCATATGAAGACCTCTACTCAGTCATCATCCCCACAACGAAACCCTAACCCGGCCGTGGCTCCGCCTATGATAGGTAAAAATCCTAATCTTCAGTTGAGAGAAAATAAATTCGTCGGGGAAGAAGAAGATAGACCAATCTTTCAGCTCTTTACGCCCACGTTGTACGTGTTAGCGTAAAGTTGAAATAAGATTGTACGCCCATGTTGTACGTGTTAGCGTAAAGTTAAAATAACATTGTACGCCCACGTTGTACGTGTTAACGTAAAGTTTAACAAGAATACGCCCACGTTACACGTGTCAGCGTAAATATGTTTTTGTGCCCACAGCTAATATGCTAGCGTAAAACTTAAATACGCTCATGTTCGTACATGCCAGCGTAAAAAGTTGCATTACGCTCATGTCACTGTATGGTAGCGTGAAGTTAATCAATCTTTTCTAAGAGGTTTTGTCGAACCAATACTGCATGAGTTTTTCCTCAACTCTTAAAAAAACTTCGAACTAACTTGATCTCTTTTGTTATTCGATCAGTGGATCTGCAAGTTCACCCCCTCGCTGAAGTTTTCGGATCATCAGTTGGCATGGTAGGTTCGAACTATTTGGAAGATTTATCTCATGTCCAATTTCCCCAGTCGAACTCCGAGTATCCGGCAGACAGGGCATAGTTGATAGCAGCTCAAGGGGATAGATTGTTGCTATCCATGATAAATGGGGAGTTGTTGGATCCACTGGACGGACAACACTTCGCAAAACCAGCCTTTCTGTTTGGAGATGCCATTGATTGTAAATTCCAGACACACCCTAAGAAAGAGTCTTAGGTTTTTAAATTTAAAAATAGAGCTATGTATCTTCCAGACATGGACAGAGATTATCCTTTATCGGCATTCGTCCATGCCACTCATCCTCGACAGATGTTGTGGAATTTGACTCCCAACAGTCATGGACGCCCGGGTAGAATTGTCTTCAAGAGAGAGCGTGCCCATGATATGGGATACTTTGCCAGTGTTCCCAATGGAGGTGTTACTTCTATCTTTGGCCTTATGCCAGGCTCTAATCCAAGCGAAGATTCGGGCCTAATACAGCCAGTTCAAACCCCGATGTTTGTCAATAAATTTATGAAGGAAGCTGTATTGTATCCTCAAACCAACCCCAGACTGCCAGGATGGTTGACTCCATTCAACCAGAATTGGATTCAGATAAGCCTTTGGATGATGAAGAACTTTAAGGAAGAGTTGAAAGATATTGGCTTATACGAAGCAGTAGCTTCCACCAGCTATGGTATTCCTGCGAATGGAAACTTATTTCTGGCCTTGATGGAGCTATATTTAAGTTCAACCGAAACTTTTGTTACTCCGAAAGGTGAAATGGGTCTTGCCCTTCATGAGATGCAGTTTATTTCGAAGCTGCCAATGGAGGAGGCCCCATATGAGGAATACGTTCCCTCCAACAGGGAGCTTGCTGAGATCAGAGAAGTTAACCCTCAGTTAGTCGAGACATACGAAGAACTGATGTGCCACTACCTGACTTGTACCACGATGCATGAAAGTACGTCCCATTTGGCGTATATCAACAAGTGGACGACTTATCTTTTCTTCCACAAGGATAAAATCTCCAAGGAAGATAAAGAAAGGTTTCAAGAGAACAAAGCTCCAGTGATCAACATAGATTCAACAATCCCTTCTAACAAGGTTCGGGATATGATGGTTACTTATAAATTCCCGAATAAATATCTGTCTACGAAGACTGGGGAATTTCCTGCAGGAACTGAAGCCTTGAGCTTCCTCAGATATGGTAGTCAGAAAATCTCTCGGAGAGCTTTGCTGGCAGGCTTTCTTTCTTTATGGTTGAGAAGATGGGTTGTACCGGGTATTGGTACTGTTGACAGAATTCATCGCAGTGTACTATGGCCAGCAATACGTCTGGTATTTAAAGTCAGGATCAACCTGCTGTCGGCCATGGTGTGTCGGATAAATGCAGGTTTGAGAACCTTCGGCGAGGAGTTAATCAACAATGCTCCTCATCGGAAAGTTTTCCCTAGGGTAGAGATGCCCTACACTTATCTGATGGGCTGGTTGTTGCATCACAACTGCAGATTATTACCGCCGGGCCCAGGCGATGATGCGGGGGTCTTTCTCCAAAAATTCAGCAAAGCTACATGGATTGCTACAACTGTAGCAGATACCCGAGCGGTTTTGAATTATTCATACGGTTGGAACTTCTTTTGTACCCGGCCGCATGTTCCGGCAGATTGCTTCGGTGTCCAGTTTGAAGATGAAGTTGACGGAAGAGTTGTATTGCCACAGTTAGTCTTTAGGTGGCTTCAGTGCATCAGACCGTCTCATCTGATGTACAGAAACGAAGACAATTGTGCGTTCGAACCATACTTGCCCAGTAGGTTTGCTCGCCAATTTGGATACGACCAACTTCATGTTGGTAATCCTCTAACTAATTTCCGTTACTATGGGAAATTACTTGACGGAGCTAGAGGATGGAGGTATTTTGGTAGTGCTCGGACTGGTGCTAAATTTAGAATTTCGACTGCCACCAGTACCACAGAACTGCGTATACTCCATACATATGCCCACTTCTATACTTCAATTCGTTCCTTTGCCCATGGTTACAATATGAAGGGTAGTCTGAGGTGGCCGAAAGAAGAAGATATTGAGGAGCAGGTCAGTGTACCAGCAGACATCCCTGACGATACTGGCATCCCAGATCCGTTTCTAGTAGTTATCCCGACAGGAGTTGAAGAACCAGCTGCGGAACCCATCATTATTGGTAAAGGCCGCAAAAGAAAACAAGGTGCAGCTGCCACGTCTCCAGAAAAAACTCCAGAAAAGAGGAAGAGGTCCACCACCAAAGGGCCTTCAAAGACAAGCGTTTACACTCCAGAAGAGGATATTGAGGAAGATCCTCTCGTCGGTCCTTCTTCAGTTCATCCTGGAGAGGGGTCTTCAGCCCCTCCACAGACAGTTGGATCAGGATCTGTAACACTTTTGTCGCCTGGACGTCTTAGCACCTCGCTTCATTTCTCTTTGCCGTCCAAGGCACAAGTTACGGAAGGTACTACCACTGTATCCGCTGCTGATCAAGATCGCATTCCATCGGACGAACCGGCTCTTGACTTTGAGGATGATGACTGGGATGGTGATTATGACACATATCTTGAAAAAAACGCACATATTCCAAGTATTATACAAAACCTATACGGAATTATGTATCAAGGTTTCGCATATTAATTTTTTTTGTTCATTTTGCAGATGTCATAATTGCCCCAAAGTCTGTAATTCCTCTTCCTCAAGAAGAAGAAGTCTATGAAGAAAATGAGGAATCTGAAGGAGAAGCTTCTTCTTCAGGAAACTCAGATGCTGGAGATGGAGGAGTGCAAAAGCCTGAGATGGAGCCTCTAAAAGAACATCCTCCGTCGCTTGAAGCCCAACAAGCACAGTCTGAATTGTCTTCTCTTGTTGAGGATCAGCACCAAGAGGAGACAAGAGTCGATCCTACTGTAGGAGATGATGAAACTACCGGAGGTGATCCAGAATTGAACCAAAAATCAGCTGTAAAAAGTTTCACTACAGCTGAAACACTGGGCAATCCTGTGGAGCCATCAACTGAAGGAGATACTGGAGGCATACTTGAACTTTCAACAGAAGCTGGGGAGATGATAACATCCTCTACTGTTGTCACCGATCCAGTACCAATTTCTGATAAGACAGTGTCAGAATCTGAACCAGCTTCTGTAGTTGTCATCATACCCATTGATATTACCGCCGCCAGAACTCCAGAAACGGCTGGGGTGACAAATATTGAAGACGTTGACGCCGAGGTCCTTGGGAGCCAGACAACAATAGCAACATTATCGGTTCCATCCTCATCTGTTGTTACACCGATTGGAGATATAATCCCTGAAGCTTCCAGGGATCTATTGGCTATAACGGTAGTAGCAACAACGACTTCGTCTCACCCTGCTGTTGTACCCCCGATATCTGCTTCTGATCTCCAAGAAAAAGACCTGTTGGATATTGCTGCCAGGCCAAGTTCCAGCACAGAAATGAATCTCCTAGTTGAGATTTATACCGACACATTTTACAAAAGTTTGGCAACCTTGATAAAAATGGTCCTAAACGAGGGCCTCAATTATGAGACTTTGAAGACGACAATGGCTTCAACCATCAATAATGTTGCTCTGTTCAGAGATGCAGAGAGAGCTGCCAAATTAGAGAAAATTGTGGAGGACCTTGAACAACCAATCAGAGAATATCTCAGGCTGTCAAATAGAACTGTAGAAAGTCTTATTGAGGAGGAATATGAAGCCTTAACAGCCGATTTCCTTGCTCGGGAAGCTACATACAATGAATCTCTTCGTGAACATAGTCTGAAGGTTGCCAAAGAGAAAGCATTCTTGGCTGGGATAAAGCCCTCACTTCACAGTCACAGGGTAGCTTATGATGCTCTGAACATAGATATTCAGAACAAAAATCATGAAATCTACGAGTTCGAGGCAGGGTTGGCTCGCCTTAAGGCTGAAAGAGAAAGGATGATCGAAGCTCGAAATCTGCACCTTACCCAGAGCTCGGTTTTAGAAGAGAAAGCTTATGGGGCTGAATCAACTATCAGGACCCTCGATGAAGCTAAAGAGGGTTTAATAACTACCTTCGCTAAGCTTTCTTGCATCTGCACCCCTGAGGCTCGACGTGCCGAGGCTACAAAGAAAGTTATGAATTCTCTTGGCAAACGGCTAGAAGAACTACGGCAGTTACTTCTAGATATTTCTAATCCATTTTGAAAGAATTTCTTGTAATCCATTTTGCAATGTTTCCAAGATGAATGAAATATATGTTTTTATGATCCTATCGCTTATTTGAAACAATAGGTATGAGATAGGAGATACTTGTCAGAGGTTATAGGA
The DNA here is from genome assembly GCA_029216955.1 of Iris pallida. Taxonomy (NCBI): domain Eukaryota; kingdom Viridiplantae; phylum Streptophyta; class Magnoliopsida; order Asparagales; family Iridaceae; genus Iris; species Iris pallida. The sequence continues at coordinate 1,378,049 of JANAVB010038617.1, read as the reverse complement.
GCATGACAAGTCTTTTAAATGCATTATATCTATCCAGAGGTAATATGGACATGATAGATAAGTAAATTTAATATTCATCCAATGATCATGAGAACATGATGAAATAATAAATTCAATTAATCATCTGATGAGACAGAAGATTAATCTCTTCTCGAGAATATATAACGTCATCAGAGGTAATATGGACGTGATGGTATGTAAGAACTCAAAGAAGAGTAGATTAATATCTATGCAGAGGTCAAATGAACATGATAGATAAAAAAAAATATTCGTCAGAGGTAATATGAACATGACAGTATATAAGAAGTAGATAAATATCTACATAGAGGTCAAAATGATAGGTAGGAAGATTTAATATTCATTCAGAGGACTTAAGATCGTGATAAATAACGAATCCCATTTTACGTGCCAACCGGCAAGATATAAGAAAAGAGATGAGTAGTCAGCTTGACCAAACTTTGGTAGCTGGGGGATAATAAGATAGATGTCATTGAATTTCTTCCGAATCTGATGAGCTAGAAGAGAATTCTTCTTGTATGTCGTCATCAAAAATGTAAGACGGATCATATCCCAGCCCATGACGAGTCTTCTGGTAAAATGGATCACCGCATAATGGTAGTCGTCTACCCTTTTCTTGATTAAGACCTTGCATAGTCTTTAAATCGTATCCCATATTTTGGATGATCTTGATAGACTATTGACTATATTTGTCAATTCGGATTCTTCCTTTATTTTTATCCTTCAGATCATCTGTCTGAGTAACAGGGATATTTCTGGCCAGACCAAATACGATTTGGCGCTTGTTTTTCTTATCAGACGGGACCACGAAACAAGATTCTTCGTATCGTCTGAAAGTTACACAAGCTTGTGATGAAGCGGATCATTTACAGTCTGATTGCTACGCTTCGGATTAGTCGACGGTGGACTATCATCCGTCTTCTGCATAGAATTGCCAATATTGACGATCAATGGTAATTCTGGATCATTCATACCAGAAGTACGCCCTTTGACTTTGATCATAAAAGGTTGAACTTGACACTTAGCAGGAATTTTTATTGATTCCTCAGATGAAGCTTGAGTTCTTCCTTTAACTTTGATTATCAGAGGTTGATCATTGACAAGTTGAGGTTGGATTCGTCCCTTGACCATGATCTTCAAGGGTTGTTCTTCTGGTGGATCTTCATTGATAGACTGATCCTCAGATGATGATTCTTCAGCCATGTCTGATATCTCTTTCATATGCTCTTGTTTATAAAACTTTGAATCAGAGAAGTAGGCTTCGACACCCTTGAAAGGATTAATATCAGCAAATTCAGTTTTCACAACTCCTTGGGAATCCACATATTTGAAGCATTGGTGGAGAGTTGAAGGCACAATATTGTGCTCATGAATCCATGGTCTTCCAAGAAGAATATTGTAGGATACATCCGAGTTGATAACATAGAAAGTTACCATGGTTCGAAGATCGCCGATCTGAATCTGCAACCGAATCTTCCCCAGTGGCTTACTCTTGCCAGAGTTAAAACCAACAATAGTGGTACTAGTGTAAGTGAGCTCACTAGTAGGAATCCTCAGGGATCTTAGCATACTCTGAAGAATTATGCTGATTGAGGACCCGGGATCAATGTAGATCCTGTCAATTTCAGTGGATCCGATATATCCAGTGTAGCACAGAGGCCTATCATGCTTATTGTGTTTCAATAGCATATCCTCTTGTGTGAAGATGATGTTGAAAATTGCTTCCATCACGCTATGACATTGTGGACATGACACTGGCATATTATCGGGAGTCTTGAGTTGAGCTAAGCATGAATCTGCTTGAAGTAAAGCTTCGCTCAAAGTCTCTCTGCTTTCTCTGGAGAGGCGAAGCAGTTCAAATATAGACAATCTAGCCGGAGTATTGGCTAACTGAGCTAGAATATCGAACTTGTAAGGCTTCATTGTCACCCCCTGACTGGAAGCAGACTTCAATGGGATATCAAAGCGTACTGCCTTCTGTTTCCCCTTTTCAACCACAGATGGTTTAGCAGGAACAGGAGAAGGTTGAACCGGTAGCGTTTCCACTACATCTTTTGCTTCTTTGGAGGATCCCTCATAGTCTTTGTGGTACTCTTTTCCAGATCTTGTACCAGCAAAAGTTTCTTCCTCAGACTCAGGAGAAGAAAGTACCATATTACAGGATTTACTCTTTCTTCCTTTAGCCTTCTTCTTGTGAGGACTGTTACAAGGAATTTCAGAACCCAATCCAGCGGTAGAATTCTAATTTTGAATTTGTAAAGGAAGACGGATTCCTTTATCATGGTTCAAACCTTCTGCCTTTTGAAAGTCGTAACCCATCTTCTTCATGAGAATAACAGATTGCTGACTATACAAATGGATAGGCAGTGGACTTTGAACAGGCGTTTCAGCACAGGAAGAGGAATGAATCTCTGCAACTACAGGAGAATGAAGTACAGACGTCTCTGTAGTTAAGGGAGAAGAAGGATTCGGGATACGAGGAAAAATCCTTGTTGGAGCTTTTTCATAAGCAGCAAAGACTTGTTGTGCCCGGTATAAAGGAACACTATTCATAGCTAGCCACTGCTGATGAGTAAGCTTGAGCTTGGTAGGAGGAGCTAGACTTGGAGGACAGATGTTTAGTCCTTTCAGTCTATCTTCCAGAGGGAGGCCGTCCCATAGATGATCCAAGTCATCAGGATCTGGAATAATATGAGAAATCATGTTGCAAGTTTTGACTTTCTTGCCTTTCTTGGATTTTAGAAGTTTTACCTTCATTTTCCAGTTCAGGCACTAAGTCAGGATGTACCCACATGATTTCACCATTCTTCAATGTGAGAGACAGCAATCCTGTATTTTCTTCCCTGGCAGGCGGGATATTCACAATCTTCATCGTTGCCTTCGGAATTGGTATAATTCCATCTGGGACTTGCTGTGGAGAAAAATCCCCAAACTGAAGAGAAACCATATTGGTTGTCACCGTATGGTCATCATTGGTTAAAGCAATGGCGCCACCATTTATCAGCTCTTGGATCTTCTTTTTCAAGACATAACAAGCACTGGTAGGATGATTAATGTATCTATGATAGATACAATACTTGGGATTGTCGGTCAGATTCACCTCATTAGGCCTCTTTGGTTCTGGAATCTGAAGTTTACCACTTTTCACCAGACATTGGAATATCCCTGGAATATCACTTTCGTCAAAAGAGTATTCTTCTTTTGACCTGGAGGATTCTTGATTACCTGACGTCGTTTTGTTCTTGGAAAGATTAACCATAAGAGTATCTTTTCCTTTCACATTACGATTGCCAGGATTATTACCTGGATTATTTTTCTTTCCTTTATCTTCTGAAGCGAAAATCATCCCATGTTCGCGAGCCAACCTACCATTGGTCTCGGCAGAAACTGCTGCTATGATAAATGAAACCCAATCTGAGAATTGGGAACCTGTGAAGACAGCAATGGATGGTCGCAGATTCATCTTGCATGTGTCAATCAACGCTGAATCTGGCATACCAGGAGGCATCTTTAGAGTAGCCTGTCGGAAACGTTCAATGAACGTCCGAGTATCTTCTTTCTCCTTTTATTTGATTTCTATCAAGAAGGACATGTTCATGTCCATACCTCCTTCATAGAAGCGGAAGAGGAACATTGCTTTGAATTCGTCAAAAGACGAAATAGAGTTATCGGGTAAGCTACGATACCAGTCGTAAGCTGAACCTGACAGACACCCGATGAACACTCGAGTGAGAAGAGCATCATTTTTCTGCAAGTGTACAGTCATAATATCAAAGTAGTTGATATATTGACTGTGAGATGCTTTTCCATCAAACAAAACCATGGATTGTGGTTTGAACTTCGATGAAAAGGGTACATCATTCCAATGAGGAGGATAAGGTTGCTTAATCCCTAGCCTCTGGAGTTGATCTTTGTGCCTTAAAACTTCAAACTGTGCTTTAAGTTCACGCACTGCTTGAATGGCTTCGCTGGTTTGAGGAAGCACATTCGACTGAGTAGTCGTTGGATGCACCATGACCCCCACTGGAGGTGGTACATCTTCTGGAATGATGGGATCCGGAGATGCAGAATTTTGATTAGCAGCAGGCTCTTGAATGTTCAAAGGTATTTCAGCCCCTTGACTATCTTGAGTTTGTGCTGCTACTGGTGCCGGTGTTACTACTGTCGGTTGAGCAGTTTGCTGATTCAAAATTATTTGATGCATGCTTTGCACCATATTAAGCATATCCTTCAGTGATTGTTCAACAGCAGTGAGACGTTGTTCTGTATTAGCAGATGACGTCTCTGGTTCATCTCCAACAGCGTAGGATTCAACCTCTCTTGAAGATACAGAAGGGTTTGTATAGAAGTACGAATCTACGCTATCGGTGTCAGACTCAAGAGATTGAGTACCCCCAGCCTCTGAATCAGAAGTCTACAATTGTCTTTGTCTTCTTGATCGAGTATTCTGATATAATCCTTCAAAGGAATCAAGAAGCCTGTTGAACTATTGTTGACTTGGAGTTTGGGACGTGTTCCGTCTTGGACGTCGTCCTCTGTTAGTATGAGATGCCATGTTGACTGACACATATGGCAGCTCATATTCTTGGTCTTCAGCTTAATGTGGAGGTGTATTGAAACTCAATCGATCAAAAACCGATCGTCTTGAAGCTGAACAACAACAGTTAATTACAACCTGGTGGTATTCACAAAGATGTTTTTCTTGGGAGAATGTCACCGAAGATTGTCTATTCTTACGCTTTTGCATTAGCAATTCGCGCAAGTCAGAAGGAGTGGATGAAGTATTCTTCTTTATTACATTGGGGGTAGAAAAACGTTTAGTCCCTTGTGTATAAAGAAGATTATTGGCTGCATTCGCAGAACCAAATTGTACATTTCTACGCGTTTGGAATTGTGTGCGTAAATCTTGAGATTTAGCACACAGGACTCCATTTTCTTGGCGTGTGATTTGTAAATTTGGTACCTTGCGTAAAGCAGTATAAGAAGGTTGTTGGTGTAGAACAGAAGTTGTACCAACAATATTTTTACGCTGCACACGTTTAGATACATTCACATTCGACATGTGAGCATCATTGTGGATTTCATCTACACTGTCATAGACAGGAGATTTATCTTTACGCATGGAACGTAAAATCTTCTTATCTACCACGTTACCAATGGGAGATTTTGTTTTACACGAGGAGCGTAATTTATTTGGGCCTACCACGTCACCGACGGGAGACTGATTCTTACACCCAGAAGCACAAGCTTTAGAGTCTGCCCCATTACGAATGGGAGTCTCATTCTTATGAACTGAGCGTAAAATTTAGTTCTGACCTACTGAGCGTGAAACTTGATTTTTACGCAGTGGGCGTGAAACCTGGTTATCTTCACCGTTACAAACGGGAGACAAATCGTCACACTTCGAGTGCAACTTTGAAGTAGGGACTGCCTCGTTATGAACGGGAGCCCCTACGACAGGAGTGGGAAGAATCCCTTTGTCATCAGAAGCAGCAGAGAGATCAGAAATCACTTTGGATTTGGGAATCCAAACTTTTCGTGCTTTGCGAGACTTTTGAACATTGGAATGGCGAGAACCACCCCCAGTTCGGAGCATTTCTTCATAGGCAGTCTGGTCGAAGTGTACCACCAGAGTCTTCTTGGTCGAACCGACCGAAACATCATCATATTGAGCAATCACCTCCTCGTCAGAGGAGAAGGTAGTCCCCAGCAGAGTCGTCATTTTTGTTTCGATTAACAAAATGCCTTGGAGGAATTGGCTTTTGAAAACAAAAACAAGAAGAAAAAGTACAAGAAGTACAAATTCGATTCTGGGAAAGTATTGCTATGGAAGTCTGATTCGTAAATGATCACTTTGTTCCTTGGACCATATGATGATGATGAAGATCACTGCTTGAAGTAGAACAATTTGGAAGAACTAATGCACCAGAAAGGTATCGACGCACTTGGGCACTGATGGCGAGGCCGAATGCTTTCCTGCTTTGCTTCACTTTGTTCTGGAAGAAAAGTTGAAGAAGGATGCTCCAGAGAATCAAAATCTTGAAGCTCTGATCTCTGTATTCTCTCCTGTCTCTCTCTGTCTGTCTGTGTCTGTGTATGAGAAAAATGAGTCTATTTATAGACTGGGGCTTTCGTGCGTAAAAGAGCATCAACATCTGTCTTTACGCTAACAACTGCCCTCCACGATCAGAATCATCCTCTGTATATGCTGACACGTGTCCCATCATTTCAGTAAGAATAGGATACATGTACACACGTTCTTCGAAATATGTGGCATGAAGACCACGTAGGCACACCACGTTCCAAACTGGCCAGAACGAATAGGGGTAAAAGGATGAGCGTAAACTAGCTCTGTCATAGGTTTCCAGCGTAAAGTGGTTATTGAATAACCTTGAGCGTAAAATGGCTCAAATAAACTTCACGCACACATTGTTTTTTATGAGCGTAAGGAGTCATGTAAACCTCCGTGCGTAAAAGAAACCATTCAGTGAGCGTAAAGTAGCTCGATCTCTATAAACGACAACAATGGTCTTTGTATGAGACAAATTCCATTGAACTCTGTGGTAAATGCCATCATTGACATCTTCATGTCAAAGTCTGCATTAAATGCGAGATTTGATAGCCTTTGTCCAGTGTGAAAGAGGCTGCTCAATCCTTGGCGTAAAATCACCGGTGCAGACCCAAGCGTAAAGTGATCAATCTGCTTAGGCGTAATACAATTAGCCTTGTCTTGGGCGTAAAGAAATTACCCGTTCTGTTAGGCGTAAAGCAGGCCACTTACGAATGAGATGACTATTTCTTTGAAGCACTTTTTACGCTCATACATACCTGCGCATACAATGGAAGGTAATAATCTCGCCATGGTGCTAGTAGGAGAAAGTAAGAGAGGGACATGAGGACATGACAAGACGGACACAGAAGTTGGGGTAACAACAAGAGCTGCCAAGAGAGCGAGTATCCATGGTGGTTCCATGGTTAACGATGGGGTACCTACCAGCTGGGAGGACGAGTGGGTCGACGACCGAGCTCTGACGCGAGAGAATCCGCGTTGGACTTTACTAGTGCGGGAAGCTTCGAATCCCCACCACAGGTCTACTTCCGACTCAGGCACAGGAGCTGTGGATACCCATAGCTCTAGAGTTGCAGTGGTTGCGCCTCCAAACCGTCCGATGGAGCGCAATATGGATCATGAGGACACCCCCAACCATAATTAATGGGTGTCGTCTCCTGGAATGTGCGGGGCGCCAATTCGATAGGTAGATGGAGGAAAGTTCAGAATATGGTGAATAAACATAAATGCTCGGTAGTCGCCATTCTAGAGAGTAAACTTAAATCGGTTGAGAAGATAAACCGAAGAACCTCTGCTCATTGGATGTCCGTGCACAATAGAGAGATATGTGATTCGGCTCGCATCTGGCTCATGTGGGATACGAGAGTTTGGTCAGGTCAGGTATGTTTTCTATCTGAACAATTAATATTGGTGGATTTCACTAATAAAGGCGGCCTCTGATTTCAATTCGGTGCTGTCTATGGCCATAATGATCGCAGACAGCGCTTCCAATTATGGAAGGACATTATTCAGGTTGCTAGCCAGAATGAAGGACAGGTTCCGCTCTTACTGAGCGGCGATTTTAATGCCATGCTGGCAGTAGAGGAGAAACGGGGAGGCCGCCCAGTTCCAGACTTCATATTGGCTGACTTCAGAGACTGTCTCCTCGCCTCGGGTCTGTCCAGTCTCACTAGAACCGGCCAAGCTTGGACGTGGAGCAATAGTTCGTCTCGAAACCGAGTAGCGTGCCTACTAGACAGAGCATTGTGTAACAATCGGTGGTTGGAGATATTCCCGGCAAGCAAGACGGAGGCTCTCCAATGTGGTACTAGCGACCACTCGCCCATTCTCATCCGCTGGGCTCCTCCAGGACTTCCTCGTCGGCGTCCGTTCAGATTCAATAAGGCTTGGCCTCACATTGAAGGCTATCAGGAGGCGTTCAACAGCGGGTTCTCTATTGACGTTGGAGGCAATCCTCAATTCCAACTTACCCAGCGGTTGAAACATGTCAAACTGACGCTTAAGCATTGGAATCGCTCGAGGCCAATAGAGGAACTTGCTGCCAAGGCCAAGGAACTACTAGACACCCAATGTCAGCTCCAGGAGGACCCGGATAATGTGGCCATCATTGACAGAGAACTTAAGTTGCAAGAAGAGGTCAGACGGTTGCAGTTCCTTGAGGAAATCCAACTCCAACAAAGAGCCAAATGTAGTTGGCTAAAAGACGGGGATCGAGGTACTAAATTCTTTCATGCCCTGGTTCGTTCGCGTCTTCACCGCAACAACTTTGGTCCTCTATTGGACGCCTCTGGTCGTACTATTACTGCGGATTGTGAATTACGATACGATGCCATTACTTTTTATACCAACCTGTACAACCAAACTGACTACATGTCAGAATTTCTGCATACCATGTGCAAGCGCCTAGTCACCGAGGAAGGTAACCAGCTTCTCCGAAGAGAGATTTCCATGGAGGAGGTTGAGCTTATAGTTAAGGAGTCAGATCCCAATAAGGCGCCAGGGCCTGACGGGTTCAACTCTGCCTTCTACAAAGCCCATTGGGGACAGCTCAAAGGACTCGTTCTCCATGTAGTCCAAGATTTTTTCAAAACAGGCAAGTTGCTTAAAGAGATCAACCACACTTTTCTTACGCTCATCCCTAAAAAGGAGGGGGCTTCTTCTCTGAGTGACTTCCGACCTATAGCTTGCTGCAACTTTATTTATAAAATCATTACACACCTAATGTGTAGCAGGATGCAGGAAATTATGCGGAGTTTAATTTCTCTCAATCAGTCAGCATTCATCAAAGGTAGATCCATATCTGAAAATTGTCTTCTAGCCTACGAACTAGTCCGAGACTTCAACAAAGCAGGAGGCAGAAAAGGGTGCGTCAAATTAGACCTTCGCAAAGCCTATGACATGGTCAATTGCAGTTTTGTCTGCGATATGCTTCGGAGTATGGGTTTGAGGAGTGGTGGGTTGACAGGATCCGTGAATGTATCACCACTCCCACGTTCTCTATTCTAATTCAGGGGCAGTCGTATGGGTTTTTTTGGGAGCAACAGAGGACTGCGTCAGGGGGACCCGCTCTCCCCATATCTTTTTTACCATAGTGATGGAATATTTCACGGGTATGATGGATATTTGCTGTACTCAGAAAATCTATTATGCCTTTGTACAAGCAGGTTGATCCCATAGTCTCTCATCTGATTTACGTCGATGACCTGTTAGTCTTCATCGAACCATCAAGGGAGAGTATTTACTCTCTCAACAAGCTATTAGAGGAGTTTGGATTGCTGACGGGTCTTCATCTCAACCGGGAAAAAAGTCAGGTGTACTTCAACAAGGATTGCGCTGAGAAGGACACCTGGTCTAATCTACTTCGAATCGAACAGGGTCAGCTTCCAGTCAGGTACCTTGGTCTGTCTCTCTTTTAACTATGCAAATGATGCTGATTGTGCAGGATTAGTACAGTATGTACAAGGCCGATTGGAAGGTTGGCAGGCCCAATTGCTATTTTTCGGGGGAAGAATAGAGCTTGTACGCTCGGTTATTATGGCTATTGTCGCATACTGGTTACAGGCTATACACATCCCGGACAAGACTATTCTGAAAATTGAACGTCTTTGTGCTAATTTTGTATGGCGTGGTGGGTATCATTCGATCGCCTGGGAGGAGTTATGTCGGGCTAAAGAGGAGGGAGGCATTGGTCTCCGCTCTTTGCGAGTTCTCCGGGAGGTCGCCATGCAGAAATTAGTCTAGAAATTTTTTGAAGGGGAGTCCTTATGGGCGAGATGGACCAAAGGAAGATATGTGGGAACATGTAACTTCTGGACTCTTAATATTGACAATAACTACTCGGTGACATTCAAGAACATGTTGCGGATTCGACATCCTCTGAAGGCCAAACTCACACGAGTCATTCATAATGGGAGATCGACCAATCTGTGGTTCGATCCTTGGTTGAACCACCAGAGTCTCATAGATAGACTTGGCTGGGATTCATTTGAAATTTATGGGCGGTCGGAGCCTCTTGCAGTGCTCATACAGGATGGGGCTTGGCGGCTTCAGGCCAGGCCATTCGGCCACCAGTTGGCGGACAATATCAACCATATCCCCATCATTGGAGACGACGGATCTGATTCTTGGACGTGGTCTAATGTGAGTGACGGCAAGTTCTCTGTTAAGAGTGTATACGAGTCTACCCGGCCGCACGGTCCGGTCATGGAGTGGGCGCCCACCGTTTGGGCCAAGGGAGCGCCTATCAAATGGCAACTTTGTGCGTATAAGGCAGCGAGGGATCGACTCTTAACCAAGGAGAGGCTCCTGCGGTTTGGCATCATCAACACCGACCAAGCGTGTGTCTTACGTGGTAGTGGTCTGGAGAACAGGGATCATCTATTTTTTCAATGCCACTGGTCTGGAGTTATATGGCAAAGAAGCAGGGCCAATATTGGCTTGCCGTCATCTTACGCCCAAGGGTTTCATGAAGTACTACAGGATTTAGCGGCACTGAAGACTCGCGGGATAGATATTTATAACAGAGCGAGAATCCGACTCCTCTCGGCCGTTTGGCACATTTGGCGGGAACGAAACAGGAGGATTTTTGATGGCATGCAGTCCTCTATGCACGCCATATTGAACAACATTGACTGTGATATCAAGTCCATTGGATTATAACTGCTAAGGGTTTCTCCCTGACTTTAGTGCAGTATGTGTAAATTGTAATTCTCCTTTTTCTCAATAAAGTACCCATTCTTCAAATATATATATATATATATATATATATATATATATATATATATATATATATATATATACACTAAGTATATATATATACACACTATAGGTCTATACTAAGTATATATATAGGTATATTTAGTTACTATATATATTAACAAACAAAAAAGTGCAAACAAACCGAAAAATCGAATAAATCGAATAAACCAAAAATCGAACCGATCTAATTCGGTTCGGTTTGATTCTGTCATGTACCATTTCGGTTCGCTTTCGATTTTGCTTATTCGATTTTCGGTCAAATTTGATTTACAGTTATCTGATTCGGTTTGAACCAAATTAACCGAATGCTCACCCCTATCCTCACATCATTTCAAAGCATATTTAAGGAAATACCAAGTGTTTTATGCCATCTTTGTATTTCCTAGGTAATTATATTGGTTAAAAAATAACACATTTTGGTTGGATAGGTTCAATTCCACATTTTTTTTTAAAAAAAATTAATAGTTGAGTCAAAAAAATTATTAGCCAAGAAAATAACACGAAAAATGTCATATTAACAAGAGATGATCTTGGAAAACATAATTGGGTGGGTCCGAATACTTGTGGTTTCTGTAATAGCCACAAAGAAGAAGAAAAATATTTGTGGTTTCTGTAATAGCCACAGAGGAAAAATCTATATGCTTGAGATTTGTTTGGTTGAAAAGAAAAATAGATTCTTCAATCATAAGTACAATAACTTGGTACAAGTTTAATTGGAAAAAGACAGTTGGTTGTGGGACTTTATTGTAGTAGCTTTATACGTTGAAAAATTGTTTGGAAGAAAATAATAGATTCTTCAATCAAAAGTACAACAACATAGTACAATATTGCTAATACAATATTGTCTAACATCAAATATTGGGGAGAAGAGACTTCTGGAGGAGGGGACGAAAGAAGCAACAAAGGTTAATCAAGAGTCAAGACACATGAAGATGCACACCGGATACACAGGATAAAAGACGTAGTTGGAATCATAGGAAAAAAAAAAAAAAAAAATCCTAGAGTAACTCATGAGTTACTAATTTTTAAAACAGAGAATTGCAGATATAGCCCTATAGTTGGTATAAATTGCTAGACGAGTAACGAAAGTTGAAATTTTGTATAAACAGCCCCAAAACGTCCTTAAAAAGTATGTTTATGTACTTTCGATCCGCTCTCCAGTATTTGCTATTCTAATTAATCTAACTAGTCTACATATACGTGCTTTGCACGTATTTTAATTTGAATATCATAAGGCCAACTGTCATCTTTTCGTCTTTTCCAAGTGACTATTCGGCCTCGTTTGGTTCGCGGAATCTCCCGGTTGGGAAAGGAAAGTGATTACTTTCCTATGTTTGGGTGCCCAAGGAATTGAGGAGGAAAGGAAAGTGATTCCCAATGGAAGGAAAATTAGGGGGGAAAGTGATTCCATCCATCCAAGGAAGGAATCACTTTTCCACATTGAAGTATTCACTTTCCTTTCCAAATTCTTTGGCATTGCCAAACATCGGAAAGGAAAATCAATAGGAATTAAAGTTTTCCAAAGGAAAGGAAATGACAAGGAATTGATTTCCTTTCCCTTCCATTCCGCGAACCAAACGAGGCCTTCATGTGTATGCTTTCTTTTTACAATTCCAAGAGATTCGAAGTACGAATTTTTTTTTTTAATTTTCTATTGAGAATAATAACCTTTGAAAAATGGTAATGAAAGAAAAATGTATTATCATTAGAACATTAGAGTTGTATGGAAAAAAGAAAGCTTCATAGCATGCAAACTTTATTGTTTTGACTCTTAAGACATGCAAATTGACGTAATAACATCATGTTTATAAAATACTCAAGGGTATTTTAGGAATTCAAATGTTTCACCACCAAGTTTTCCTATTATATAGTAGAATAAATTTTCTATTGAGAATAATAACCTTTGGAAAATGGTAAGGAAAGAAAAATTTATTACCATTGGAACATGTAGCATGCAAACTTTATTGTTTTGACTATAAAGACATGTAAATTGACGTAATAATATCATGTTTATAAAATACTCAAGGGTTTTTTAGGAATTCAAAATTTTCACCATCAAAATTTTCTATTGTATAGTAGAATAGATTAATCGTTAGCATTCACCTAACATATTCTATTTAATCTCATCCCCTACCACTTATAAGACCGCTAACATTTAATTCACCCAACTAACTCATTTAATCCCATCATTATTCACCATTCAACCACCCAAACCAACCACACATACAGCAAACCACAATTTAAAAATGCACAACGCATTTAATTAATTTTAAAATAAAACGACTTTGTGAGGAGAGCGAACATGTAAACCCTATTAATCCAATGATTAGGACGTAAAATAACGTTTTATGTCATGCTGTGTAATTTTGAGAACATCTATGCTCCGAGAGCAGTTACAATAAATTCCATTGATGTATATACAATTTTCTGTTTTAAAAATTTGTTACTCGTCGCATCACCTTTTTAACTTTTTTTAAGAATCTAAACATAAAAAGTTAAGAATCTAAATAATTGAACTCGAAGTATATTCAACCAGTTTCATGTTTTATTTTGTTTTTGGACAATATTGGAGGATTTTGTGTGTGTGGTTTTTTTAAGGACGATTGATATGGATGTACTGCTCATTTGTAAGACTTTAATTTGATTTTTATAAGATTCTCATTTGAAAGACTCTGCTCCTCAGTTTTCTCATGTGTCTATTCCGCCGGCATGTGATGTGCTTGATTAATTCAAACTTTGTATGGAGATATTCTGTATTGATGTTTGGTGGAAGTAAAAAATATACTTAAAAAACACAAAATTTTATTGGGAGGGAAGAAGTTGCAGTTATTCGTGTGAAAGAAGAGAAGTTTGGAAAAATAACGTATCAAGGAAACTGGCGGCCTAAAATTTTTTTAAAATAAGCTGGTGCCAGTCACACTGGCGCCGATTTTTTTTTTTATTATAAACATAGCGCCAGTACAACTGACGCCGAACACACAAAAAAAAAAAAAAAAAGTTGGCGCGAGTGGCGCCGAGCAACTTTGTCCCGGGTTGGGGTGGGTGGGGGGGGGGGGGGGGGGGGGGGGGTGGTTTAATTGGCTGTTGGTTTTATTTCCTTTCATTTCATTTCATTTTTTTCTTTGTTTCATTTCATTTCATTTTATTTTTTCTTTGTTTCATTTCTTTTCCTTGCTTTTTTTTTTTTTTCCCTTTCTTTTCCTTTTTTTTGGGTCAAGGTACATTTTTTTGGCGCCGGTCTTTAAATACAAGATTATTTAACGTTCAGATTGTAACGTTCGGATTGCAACGTTCGTTTTTTCGACCGTTGGATAATTTTCTTTAAATATAAGGTGGTATAGCTTCCACTCACACCAAACACTCCCACTCCTTTCTACCTCTTTAGTTCTCTCAACCAAAACTCCAAAGTTTGAGCAAGTTTTCATTCTAAAGTTCTCTCTCAAGTTTCTGCTATATTCAAAACATTCCATTCTGCAATGGATCAAAGTTTAAGATTGTGGTGCTCGCATGGAGGTGCAGTAAATGGTTTATCTTATGAAGGAAGTTTTACCCAAATATTTATAACTGATCGTAGTATTATATTAGATAGCTTACGCAATTTGATTATTGAAAGTTTTTCTATTCAGTATGAATTTATATTAAGACACGTTTATGAGACACATTATTTTTTATTAGATTGTGAACAAGCTTGGAGTTTTGTTCTTGAAATTAATCTGCAATCGCCATTTATAAGTATTTTTGTAACTCAAGTACCACAAAGACTTGATTATATAAGTACTCAACGCGTTTCTAATTTCGAAGCGGGTCCGAGTCCTTCTAGACAAGTTCCTATTTCATCTCATGAAGAAGATGACACATTAGCTTTAGATAGTAATGGTGATTTTGATGATTTTCAAAGTATTGCAGATAGTGATGATTTAGTTAAAAATTCGGATGATGATATTGAAGATAATGACAATAATGGTACCACAAATGAATTATTCGTCGGACAATATTTCGATAGTCATTCTGCATTTAGAACTTTTATCAGTGACCTGGCAATATTTCGACGTAAAATTTATTTGTGGTACCATTATATACAGATAAATCCATTATTGTCCAATTGCAGTAATTCGATAGTCATTATGAACACGTAAAATCCGGATGATGATATTGAAGATAATGACAATTATGGTATCACAAATGAATTACTCGTCGGACAATATTTACGTGTTCAGCTAGTGTCATGAACAATGCGAAGGGAATTATATATACCTATAATCAACCACTTGCAATTAGAGAGTATATGCTAGACCTATTCGTAGAGGTAATATTTTCCAGATTGCTATATTAGAAAATCGACATTCTTGTTTAGTTGGGCTCACAACAGGCTCACAACAGGTTCTCATCCATTGACAACTAGTTCATGGATCAAAAACAAGATAATTAATATAATTAGGGACAATCAGTCATACAGTTCATCACAAGTTGTTATAGATATACATAGAGAACATCGTATTAATATTTCATACTCTAAAGCTTGGAGAGCCCGAGAGATGGCATTAGCTGAAATAAATGGTAGCTACTTGGATGCATATGCAAATCTTAAAGAGTTTGGTTTTAGAATTATCGAGTCAAATCCAGGTAGCAATTATTTTTTAAAGACTAATGAAAACAATAGCTTTCAAAGAATTTTTATTTGTTTCAAAACATGTATTGACGGTTTTTTTGAGTGATTGTTTACCAATTATTAGTACTGATGCTACATTTTTGTCATCTAAATACTAAGCTATATTATTTATTGCTTGTGCTCATGATCCGAACTATAAACTTTATCCAATTGCTTATGCTGTAGCGGAAGGTGAGAACACAGAATCGTGGACTTGGTTTTTAACTAGTTTGAGAACATCTTTTGAAAAAAAAAAATTCATGAATGGAATAAAATTTCATTTATATCAGATAAACAAAAGGGGTTGCTTCGTGCCATGCGTTTAACCTTTCCAGAATCACGCTATTTCTTTTGTATTCAGCATTTTAAACAGAATTTGAAATCGGTTACCCAGATTAAAAAGTTTTATCAAATGCTTGACTCTCTTGCAAGATCATACAACAAACCAGACGTTGATTCATGGTTTGAAATAATTAAAGCCGAAAACATGGACATGTTTAATTGGCTTGTTGGAGCAAATGATGAAACACGTAATTTTTCACATTGGATTATTGCATATTCTCCTGTTCCTAGATTAGATATTAACACTTCTAATCTTGCATAATGTTTCAATATCTGGGTTAAAAATTTACGTGATAAACCGATAACAATACTACTTGACGGCATTAGAGCTAAGATTATATCTCTACAAGAGAAGAACTGACAATTTGCTCAAAATCTTGAAACAGAGTATTGTCCAAGGATGCTAAAAACAATTGCTCGAATAAATAGAGAAAAGCACCAACTGCATGTGTTGCATATTGAAGGTTATACTTTTAAAATATTAGATCGTGCAACAAATAGAACATATGTAGTATGCTTAGATAAAGGTTGTTCATGTTTACTGTAGTATCATACGTACATACCATGTGTGCATGCCTGTTATGCATGTAAGTCTTGCAATTCTAGTATCACAAATTATCACAAATTATTATTGCAACATATTTTCTACTAACAAGTTGAAAAGTATATACGGGCCGCATCTGGAACCAATTCTACTGTCGTACGATCTTGAAAGTGCTTTGGTTAGAGGAAAAATTGGGAGTACCAGATGTAAGACGCAAAGTTGGACGGCCAAAGAAGAACCACATCAAATCGAAGGATGAATCGACAAGAGATTTACGTTGCAGTAACTGCAATAGACTTGGTCACAACAGAAGAAAATGTACTTATTAGCCATCAAGTCGGTCATGATAGATTTACATTACAATTGTGTAATATTTTATCGTACCATTCAAGATATTATTTTCAAATTGTTACATTAGGACACTGCAGTTTGTAATATTTTACCATTCCATTCAAGATATTACTTTCAATATGTTACATTAGAACACCAACAACAGAATCATCTATAAGAACTACCACGACCGCTTCTAACCCACCTAGCGTACTCTCTTTGTCTAGTTGGTCTAAGATTTGGAGGATCAAACCGATTTGGAGGTGGATCCGAATCCGAATCCAAATCTGTTTCCTCTTGAGTAGGCATTTTAGCAGCTGGAGTTAACACTGGAGCTGCTAGAGTTGACAACAACCTCACATACTCCGCTATGTTTCTGAACCAATCTATTGCTGTTGGAGTTGACACTGGACCGGCCGGGGAGATACTCTCTCCAGCAGCATGGTAGGAAGTCCCCTCTCCATACTGGTAGGAAGTCCCTTTTTCCAGCATAGTAGGAAGTCCCCTCTCCATACTAGTAGGAAGTTCCTTCTCCAGCATGGTATGAAGTTCCCTCTCCATACTGGTAGGAAGTCCCCTCTCCAGCATGGTAGGAAGACTTGTCGCCATACAGGTAGGAAGTCCCTTCTCATAATGGTATGAAGTCCCCTCTCTAGACTGGTAGGAAGTCTCCTCTCCAGATTGGTAGGAAGGGAACTCCTCTTCATGCTCATATATAGTGGAATAACGGCTTCGTCTCTGGCTAACGTTGTCGGAAGGATAATCCGGTAGAATATGTACCGGAGGCAAATGTGGTTGGGCCACGCAAAACATCGTGATTTATCCAAGCCGTCATCCTTCGCATAAGATCGACCATCGTATGTGGCTGCCAGGTGGAACTTTCACTCCTCCTAATTTCTCCTTTAATTTCTAAACCCTGAAATGTAATAGGTTTGGAGGATATATTTATTCAAAAAAATTGAATTTAGCAAAATATTAAAATACACGATTGACAAAATAAAACTTACGAAATCGGTAGGCCTGTTTATTATTATGTGCATGCTTGTATCATCCTCAGCTCTATTAGTGAACCGCGGCTCCTCAAATTTATAATTTCTGTTGCATACACGCGGTGCTCCCCACCAACTTCTGTAAGAAAAGTCATCCAACCCTACAACGTATTATAAATTTTTTAGCCAAATACAACGAATTATTAAATAAAACATCATAAATTAAAAAACTTACAATCATTGGGTGTTTGCACTTGACGAGACAAATTACCAACACTATAACACTCGAATCTTGAATCCCAACCAGGAAGCAGATTATTAACTCTAGCTTGTGCTTGGGCTACAACGTAGCTATTTGGCAGTGGATCATTAGAAATTATTTGAACCATCCCAAATTGTCGCAGAACCCGATCCGTTGGATGGTACATGGTCCGGTAGTCGTATATGATATAATATCTGTGCATACTATACTAATAGGACATCCTCTGCATATCGGGAGCATCGAGCCGTATAACATATGACATCCATGTAACCTATTTCCAAAGTTACTGTAAATAACAATGATACAACTTTATTTTAAAAAAATATAAATATAACATTTATTGACCTCCATATGTTCTAGCGAGTCAAATTGCTACTGATAAATGGGGACAACCTGAGTTCTGCAATGTGCCTGGTCCACTTCATCAACCGTCCATTGCTTGGCTACCGGAAATAGACCAGTTTCACGACTAATATGGGTAACTGGTCTACCAATAGCAAAATGTTCATAGGACCATACCTAAGGTCATTATATCATGCATCTAATCACCTTTGTGTTACAGTATAAGATATTACAATAATATAACAACATTATAAAAATACATGTAGTAGAAGCATGAATCTAGTCAGATTTGTGTTGCAGGTATCTAACATCGTTTTAACAAACTCCGTCAAGCAGGTATACAAAAACGCCAATGCTGCTGCTCCCCATGCATGTCGAGTCTTTTGTTTTAATTTTTCAAAAAGAGGTAAAAGACGAACACTTACTTTGCAGCCAGTTCCGTTTGGAAAAAGAACTGAACCACACAATGCAAGTAAATATACTCTTGTGCAACAAACAATCTGAAATATTAATTAAATCTTTATGGAGTCAAACTACAACAATAATTTTTAATCTGACATAAAATATCAATTTTTATATCCGATTTTCATCTACGACCACCGGACCGTCAGTTGTACGATCAAGAAACATAAAGTTGCTTCATAGCCAACTAACGCTAACGTCCGATCTACCTTCTGTCCCTGTCCGGTCGGACCGGATACACCAAGATATCTACTTATCAAAACACTAGCATCTGATCGATCGGTAAAGCATATAGGATGACCTGTAATACTAATTTAAAATATTATAAGATCGAAATAAATGTATCATTTGTGAAATTATGTAATAAGTTATCGAACCTGTAATAGTTAATCCTAAAATGTTGGCTATGTCCCAGAGAGTAACAGTTATTTCTCCTACTGGCAACTGAAAAATATTATGTTGTGGCCACTAACGCTCTGTTAAACTGAACAACAGGTCCTTGTCATGTTGCATAAACTCTATTTGGTCAACATAATTGAAACCGAAAGACTCAACCAAGTCTTTTTGTTCGAAGATTAGCTCCCATTTGTCGGCTTCGACGTCATTTTTAACATGACGCCATTGACCATGTTCCCGTAAACGTGCTTCCAGCGGATAATCATACAACTAGAAATACAATTTTATTAAGTTAAACAAACTCATTTAATGTATCAATAAAAATTAATATATAATAAATAAAGTTTTGCAAAATAAATTACCTTTTCAGTAAATACCAGTTCAAAAACAAGACTTTCACGTTCTTGAATTTCTCTTTGGGTGATAGGTCCACCAGGAATGCGATCATCATTCTGATTTTTCATTTTCTCTCTACTAAATAGAACTATTCTTCTTCTCTTTGCTGATCTTTTACTTCTTCTGCTGCTTCTGAGTGTTGGTTGTGTGGTCGTCCTCTTCTTATAACCCAAATTTTTACCTACGTCCAAAACAACTTAACGAGTGAAAGAATCTATCTGAACCTCAATCCCTCTCAATCTCCTCAAATCTCCTGAATCTCTTTCAATCACTCAGAACCAAAGAAAGAAAGAGAGAAAGAGGAAGAGGAAGAGACAAACTCATGAATGACTTGACAAAGAAAAGTAAATAAACGGAAAAAAAAAAAAACAAAAAAACAAAAGAAACATAGAAAGAAAAGAAAGAAAATAAAAAGCAACAACAGAAGTTAAAAATTTGCAAAGAAGAACACAAAAAAACAAAAACAAAAAAACAAAAAAGAACAATCAAGCAACAACATAAGTTACAAATTTGCAAAGAAGAAGATAAAAAAAAGAACAATCATTCTCTCGGCCAAAGTTGCTCGGCGCCAGTGTAACTGGCGCCAACTTTTTTTTTTTTGTTCGACGCCAATTGCACTGGCACCATGTTTTAAAAAAAAAATAATAAATCGATGTCAGTGTGACTGGCGCCAGCTTGTTTTAAAAAAAAAATTTAGACGCCAGTTTCACTGGCACCAATTCCCTTGATACGCTATTTCACATATTTTCCCTTGTAACTGCAATTTCTTCCCTCCCAATAAATTTTTCTGCTTAAAAAAAATAAAGCCGAATGTAATTAAAAATATTAAATATACCTCACATCACATCATTAAAAAAATAAAAAATAAAGATTCCGAACGTTATGGCGGACGCCGTGCAAAAAATCATTAAAAAAACCTTTTAGAAAGTCAGGACTGAGATGGGACAAAATATTTATTTGAGTTTGCGAAAAGCTAGAATTTAGTAGATGTAAGAATTGGGTGAGGGTGAAAAATAAAAATAGTTAAGAAACAGATCATTGCTTTATTATGTTTTATCGAAGGGACTAGGGAGATTATGAAATTGAACAAAAAATATAGATAAGCTTAAATTCAAATTGAGTTTCTTAGTGATAAAGACAGTAGGGAGTTTGTTAGAAAATATTATAAAATTTAACTGTTTTATGACTGTCAAATTTGTGGAGTAGTGCATTGTGTATATCGAGTACTGTCAAATTTCTAAATAATAATAATAATAATAATAGATTTGTAAAAAAAAAATTGTAACAGTTATGCATATTAATTCAAAACTGTCAAAATTTTGATAGTATATATAAAATTAAGATCATCAAAATTTTGATAGTCCTATAATATGCAGCAAGGACTATCAATATTTTAACACCGCCAATGATGGATGGCCAATAGTGTACTACCGTTAATATTTTTAAGACTAATTAGCATTTAGACCCTGAATTTTATATACTTAGGCCTTGTTTGGTTCGCGGAATCTCCGGATTGGAGAAGGAAAGTGATTACTTTCCTATGTTTGGGTGCCAAAGGAATTGAGGAGGAAAGGAAAGTGATTCACAATGGAAGAAAAATTATGCCTCGTTTGGTTCACGGAATGGAAGGGAAAGAAAATCAATTCCTTGTCATTTCATTTTCTTTGGAAAATTTTAATTCTCATCGATTTTTCTTTCCGATGTTTGGAAATGCCAAGGAATTTGAAAAGAAAAGTGAATACTTCAATGTGGGAAAGTGAATCCTCGCTTGGATGGATGGAATTACTTTTTTCCATAATTTTTCTTCCATTGGAAATCACTTTCGTTTCCTCCTCAATTTCTTTGGCACCCAAACATAGAAAAGTAATCGCTTTTCTTTCCCAACCCGGAGATTCCGCGAACCAAACGAGACCTTAGGGGGGAAGTGATTCCATCCAAGCAAGGAATCACTTTTCCACATTGAAATAATCACTTTCTTTTCCAAATTCTTTAGCATTTCAAATATCGGAAAGAAAAATCAATGAAAAATAAAATTTTTCAAAGGAAAAAAATGACAAGGAATTGATTTTCTTTTCCTTCCATTCCATGAACCAAACGAGGCCTTAGGTCTCGTTTTCATGGTATAATAAACAAAAGAAACTAAACATAAGAAAGTCCAAGTCTAAAAAATTTAGTTTGACATGTCAAGACTTAATTTTTTTAGACTCTGACTTGTTATGTTTAGTTTCTTTTATTTATTATACCGCGAACATGAGGACAACAACCGAAACATCCTAGAAATGAGGGTATACTAAATAAATAAAAATAGGGTCCGTTTGATTACAAGGTGGAAAATATGTGGAAAAGAAATTAATTTTATGAAATTATTTTCCTAGGAAAAAAAATTACATGGAATTTTAAAATTTTTTTATGGAAAACTTAATTTGGGTATTTGATTGCCATTATTTTCCACAGAAAATAGTTATTTTCAATGGAAAATGATATTTTCCTATGGGTTGGACAAGTTCCATTTTCCACCATTTTAGATGAAAATATGAAAAATGATAGTTTTTTGGAAAATAATTCCATGAAAAATATAAGCTATCAAACACTACAATTGGTGGAAAATTTGTGATGGAAATATTTTCCATGAAAAAAAAACCCAATCAAACACAGCCTTAATCTCTAAACTAAGATAAAATCCAGGTCTAACAATAATTAGTTCTTTTTTTAGGAATATGTAGTAATAGGGACTCACATAGTAGTTAAAAATAAATTTTGGGTCTCCAAAATATCAGACTGTGTTACAGTCACTGTTTACTTTCCTATATAAGCAATAATTTAAAATTTAAATACCAACGTCCAACATTTTGATGGTGCTTATTACTAAATAACCTTTTTTATACCTTATTCAAATAAAACAATGTGACGGAACAATACATATATAAAACTCGCTCGCAGTAAACCTATAAGCCCATGAAGAAAAAGCCTATATTTACGCTCAAGTAAGCGTTAGTAAATAAGTTGGACTACGAGGTTTCTAGCGAGTTGAGCTCGATTAGGCTCATTAGAGCATCATTAGTAGTTGGGACTCTCTAATGCAATTCGGAGTCCAAATTTTCAAAAAAAAAGGTAAATGTAGAATGGGTTGGATTTGTATGAGAATGGTAAGAAATGATAAAGTGAGCTCCGGTCCCAAAAATTGTGTTGTCAAAATTTAATGTAGGAAAAAAATAATATAAATTTTAGAATCTGGAAAGTTGGGTTCCAAATTGGAACTTACTATTCTACAAAACGAGTTTCTACAATCTAGAATCTAGAAATTGGGAGGCCCAACCCTTAGCACCCATGGATGGGTTGGGACCGAAATTGTAGAAATTGGGACTTAGGAATAAGACTTATTATTCTACAAAATGAGCTCCTCCATTCTAAACCTAGAATCTAGAAAATGGAATGGGCCTTACTAATGATGCTCTTATCAAAACAAAAAGCATTCATTTAATAATGAATAGACGAGGGAATCAGAAAGTTCTGAAATGCCAGTACAGGAGAGAATTCCATAGTCCTCAATAGTATAACTGTCATGACAGACACCGGTGGGAGAATAAATAAATAAAAATATTATGATTATTTAGTAACATGATGTCACGATGTCACATAATAGTGGATATTATAGTGTGGATTTTAAAATTGTCTAACATTAGAATTTTGATCTTAAAATTACTGTTCATCAACATACGTGAACATTAATTTCACAATCCAAACCCTACGTTGATAATTTCGAAACTGAAACCCTAATATCCACTATTATGTGATATCATATTATTAAATATTCCAAAATAAAATACTATGTCTCCCCTAAAAATTAAAATTTTTGGATAATAATATATCCCATTGTGTCATATATGACACAACTAATAGTTGACATGTCGAAATTGAACATTGAAGTTAATATTATAATTAAATTAAAAATAAAAATTAACATTAACATTAAAATTAACAAATTTTTAGTAATTAATTTTTTGGATTAAAATCTTGACATATCAGCTGATACCATCCAAATTTTTTGTAACAAATTTTTTGACATATCAGCTGTCGTGTATAATCCAAATTTTGACAAGAATAACAAATTTTGACATATCAGTACCATCCAAATTTTTTTGAAAGTCAAATACTTAACTGAAAAAAAGAAAGAAAAGTAAAAAAAAAAAAAAAAAATGAAAAAAATGAAAAGAAAGAAAGATTGTCGAACATGTGGTGAACAACAATAACAAGTAGCTGATGGCAAACCATACATACGTGCGGGAGAGAAGAAACCGGAATCAATTCTCCCTCTCCTCTTTCGTGGCGGTGGTGGCGGCGGCGGTCGTCGTCGTCGTCAGTCCGTTCCTACTCTTCGTCTTCCTCTCACTGTTCTTGTAAGCCGTGGCGTGGAAGTCAAGAAAGAGGACGAAGAGGGAGACGTTGAACGCGGCGTTGAAGAGCCAGCCGTCCATCCCCTGGCACCCCTCGCCCCCGTCCCCCCTCCTCCGGAAGAAGTGCAGGTAGAGGAGCGCCAGGGACACCGCGAAGCTGAACGCGAACTGCCATATCTGCGCCTCCGTCACGGCCCTCTTCCACCTGGGCCCCCACCGCAGCCCCGCGCTGGCGGAGAGGTAGTAGGCGTACATGGCCACGTGCACGGCCGCGTTGGTCGTGAGCGCCACCGGCAGCAGCGACTGCCTCGTCCGGAGCCAGACGTAGCACATCACGGGCACGACGGAGTGGTGGTAGACGTGGAGGAAGGTGAGGCGGCGGGTGCGCGACTCGGCGCCGGAGAGGAGGATGAGGAGGGTGTCGAGGAGCTCGTAGATCTTGGAGAGGTAGAAGACGTAGGCCCAGAAGAAGACGGGGCCCGCGGCGGCGGGGGTGGTCCGCGGGGGGAAGCAGAGGAGCCAGGAAGGGGAGGGCATCTGGTGGAGGGAGGAGAGGGAGCAGCCGAGCGCCATGGCGAGGGAGAGGAGGAGGAGGTTGAGGTTGTGGAGGGAGGAGACGGCGCGGAGGAGGGAGGGGCTGAGGAGGGGCAGGCGTAGGCCTGTCCTGCGGAAGAGGAGGGTGAGGGAGAGGTAGGAGAGGACGGTGGTGGCGAGGAAGGGGAGGGAGGAAGCGGGGGTCCGGTGGGGGTTCCATTCGAAGGAGGAGATGGTGGGGTGGGAGACTAGGTAGTAGTGTAGGGTTTGATACACCATTTTTTTCTTCTTTCTATTCTTGGGTTGGTTCCCAAGTGAAGTGAGGAGAAGGGATTGGAGATAGGGTTCTCCCTCTCCTTTTAAAGGAACGGAAATTTTCATATAGAGCATTAAAATGTTACCAAATTTCATGTACAGCACAATCTTTCTGAAAATTATATATAAAGCACAAGAACGCTCTTAGGAAGGGCGTTCCTCTTTTTAAAAATATTTAATATTCCCTCACTCCGTTAACTTTAGCCTCCGTTAAAAAAAATTATTAAAAAAAAAGAAAACGCCCTTAGCAAGGGCGTTCTCATTTAAATATATTATTTTATATTTTCCGTTAACCTCTGCCGTTAAGTTAGCGGCAAAAAAAAATAATTATAAAATAAGCAAAACGCCCTTGCGAAGGGCGTTTTGTCAGAAATGACAGAAGGAAACGCCCTTCGTAAGGGCGTTTTCCTCGACACGTGGCGGTCTGCGGGCGCGCACGTGACGCTGGCTGCTGGGGAATCATACGCGTGGCGCATTCTTGGACGCGTGGCGGACGCTGGCGCATTCTCGGCTGCGCAGCGCTTTCACGTGGCGCAGGCTGCTGTCGCAGGCGTGGGCTGGCGCTGTCAGCTTTTTTCGGGGATTGGGGATGCAGCCTTTGACTGCATTGGTATATGTGGGATTCTATTGTTGTGTGTGTCATACAACTTTTTCAGTCACTTTTTGACTGAAATGTTTGAAATCGGGTGGGAAAAATGGATATAAGAAGAGGGGGAGTAGAAGAGGAAAACAGAAGAGAAAGAAGAAGTAAGTCTTGCAGGAGAAAACCAACAGAAGCTAGAGAAGAAAAGGAAGAAGAAACAAGTAGTAAGTAGAAGATAGTGTTCATTGTGAACACGTATTTTTTTGTTTAAATAATTTATATTGTAATTTTTATGGTAATTTTTATGCTATTTTTTTGTTACAGATGGCTAGTCCAAATGATGGAAAAATTTCCGGTGGTCCGTCAACTCCGACCATTTTACATGAACGACAATCTCATGTTTCTAAACTTGTATTTTCGGGAGAGGTAAAATGTTTTTTAGGTAATTAATTTTCTTTGTGTTATTTTTATTAAATTATACTAATGATGTATATACATATATGATTATATTATAGCGCTATGATTATCCTGAAGTTAAATTACGTGAGCATGGTGAGTGGCGATCATCGTGGGAGTTGACTGCACCCCAAAAGGTCTTGATATCGACTTTCGGTTTTGATCTTATTGACGCTATACGTATTAAGCGCCATGACAGAGACCTGATATTGAGCATCGTTGAGCGATGGTGGCCAACACGCAACACATTTCAGCTTCCTTTCGGGGAAATGACCATAACTTTAGCTGACACAGCCCAGATTCTAGGGTTACCTATCGAGGGTTACCCTATATATTTTTACGAGGGGTTGGATGCTTCAGATATCATTAGAACATACCTTGGTGTGGAGCCGCCAGATGATATAGGTGGTCGGAGTACTGTCAGAATGACTTGGCTCCGGTCCACTTTTATGCATCTCGATCGCATCGGCGATACGGCAGTTGTTGTCGATGATGCACGGGTATTTTTTTCTACACTAGTTATCTTTAATTTCTATTTAATATAATTGATATGAAGAGTTCAGTTGTTGTTAATTTTCAGGTGATTTATTGTACAAGAGCTTATTTGTTGTGCCTATGCGGTGCATTATTATTTTCTGACGCAACAGGAAATATAGGTGGTCGGAGTATGTTGCCACCGACCACATGTGCAACATTTACGGTCTAGCTGAACCACATAGCATCTACTTGTTGCATGATCAAATATTTCAAATAATAAATTATCAAACGCAACAACTGTAAATGGTGTGCCTCTCTCATGATACGTGTCACAGTCTTAAGCATTCTTGGACAAAAGTCTGTTTGCATATTTTCAGCATTTGTTCGATGCTTGTCATGCAATGTTATAATTTTAGCTCTAATACCATCAAGCAAAGTTGTTATCGGTTTGTCACGCAAACTTTTTATCCAACCATTAAAACATTCAGCAATATTTGATGTGTTGATATCTAATCGTGGACATGGTGCATAAGCAGTGATCCAGTGCGAGAAAATACGATTTTCATCATTTGAACCTACAAGCCAATTGAAAACATTTATATCTGCAGATTTTATTCTCTCGAACCACTCGTTCGCATCAACCTCATTATAGGATCGGGCAAGTTTATCTAACCATTCTAGATACTTTCGCGAACCCGAACCAGAAAAATGACCTTTCATATTTTGTTTGAAGTGTTGAATGCAAAAAAAATGGGGAGAGTTTGGAAAAATTTCTCGCATTCCACGAATTAATCCTTTCTGCTTATATGATATAAAAGAAATACTATCCCATCGTTCAAAAAAACTTTCAAAAGACATTTTCAAACAATTCAAAAACCATGTCCATGAATCAGTATTTTCTTTTTCAGCAACACAATAAGCAATGGGATATAATTGGTAGTTTGGATCGTGAGCACATGCAACAAATAAATTACCTTGATATCTAGATGTAAGAAAAGTAGCATCAATGCTAATAACAGGTAAACAACCGCTCAAAAAACCATCAATACAAGCTTTGAAACAAATAAAAATTCTTTGAAATTCATTATTTCCAACTGTTTTTAGAAAACATTTGCTTCCTGGATTGGTTTCCATAATTGTAAATCCATATTTTTCAAGACTACCATACGCATCAATGTAACTACCGTTAATTTCTGATAATGCAAGTTCCTTAGCTCTCCAAGCTTTGGAATATGTAATATGCAAACGATGGTCTCTAAGTATATCACGCACAATATGTGCTGGACTATAGGAGTTGTCATCTCTAATTTTACCAATTATTTTATTTCTTACCCATGCGGTAGTAGCTAGTGGATGATGTCCTCCTATAGATCCACCTGAACATGAATGTCTTGCTTCAAATGTACGAATTTCAAAAGTATTACCGTTGCCGACGGCTCTAGCATATACTCTCCAACAACAATTTGGAGAATCACAAGTATATACAATTCTATGGGGATTATTATGTTTAGATGAACAAGTAAAATTATATCTAATTGCTAGATCAGAAATAAAATTTCTAAATTCAGATGGAGAATTAAATGATTTACCAACAAATAATTCGGAAGTGGAAGAATCTAAATTATCATCATTTGACAAATAATAATCTAAATTTTCAACTAAATCATCACTATTTTCATCATCAACATCCATATTTTCAGTGTTAATGTTCTCTTCAATTTGGTCCACATTGCTAGGGCCGGCACCAAATTGATCTTCCAGGATTGGTTGACTACTGGAAATAATATTTGTGGTAGTTTTTGATACCGAGGAATTAATGTAAATTTTAATGCAAGATGAACTTAAACAATTTTGAACAACAAAATTCCATGCTTCCTCACTATCTACTACTAAAAAAGTATCTGTAAAAAACCACCTTATTGTAAAATCATAACTAATAGAAAAACGATCACTAATAATATTACGTAAACTAGCTAGTAAAATATTATAATAAGTAGAAATAAGATGAGTACTACCTCCTTGATAAGATAATCCATCTAGTATACCTCTATGGTAGCAAATTATTGTTAAATTTGGATCTATTACCACAAACTTGTAACCTACCGATGCTAAAAACGAAGGTGAAGAACAGCTTCTGACTTCTCAACTGAAGAATAGGTTGAGAGAACTTCTGAACTGAATAACTTACGTCCACAATAAAAGATGAAGAAGAAATGGTTAGAAGAAGTGAATGTGAACCTCTTCCTCTGAACATTGCTATATATAAGATGAAAAACTTACCGTTTAAAATTATCCGTTGGCTACTCAGTTAACGTGATGATGAACGTTACCTATCCTATATTCTAGCCAGTTAACGTTAGCTAGTGAGCCACTTTATATCCCGAGCCACTTTATATCCCATCTTATATCCCATCTGTACTAATGAGCGGGAAAAAAAACAATACCTACAGAAAGATTCTACTTTATATCCCATCAATTCCTATCCGTTTAATAAAAAAGCTAACGACAGAATCAAAGCTAACGGAAATTTTAACGGATTTAAAAAAGTTAAACGTAACTTAACGGTGTTAAGTAACAAAAATAGGAGTGGACGGAGTTAAGTAAGCCAAAGGGGAGGAAAATAATTAAAAATATAAAACGCCTATACTAAGGGCGTTTTGGTGCTTTATATGAAATTATCCAAAACTTGTTGCTCTGGTTGAAATTTTATAAATATTTTATGCTTTATATGAAAATTTCCGTTAAAGGAAAGGAAGGATGCATGATGGATAAGTAACTCTATGTTGGTTGTGTGTCTATATTTTGATATAACATATGTTGAATTAGATTTATAATTTGGAATCCATAATTCTTTGAAAAAACAAATACTACTGTTTGGGAGATGAATAAATCACTTTAAGGTCTGAAACAATCTTCAAGACAATAGTATAAGGTGTTTTACTCCTTTCTGATGAAGAAAAATTACATCCGATGTGAACAGGCCGGCCTTGGGGGTTAGATTGTTCTATCTGGAGTTCGTTTTGATTGTCCCTCAATCCTTATTGTAGGCCGATCCTAGAGGGTCACCAGTGACCCGACTTCAATTGGTATTATGCTGAGTCTGGGGGGTTGTCCTAAGCAGAGGGAGGGTTGCACAAGTCCAAAGTCTTGTCTGGCTTATCCTTGGACCGGCCTGGATGTGAATATGAATGACAGTTGTGTACTTCAAAGCACTTTAAGATGGTTCTTTAATATTATTGCTACTTGATGTCGATGATACGTTGATCGTTGTTTCGCTCCTTAAAGCATCGATTAGATAAGTGTTTATTGTTGCGTCTATCACCCACACCTTCCTCATTAGTTGGGACCCTATTTGGATTTGTCTAGACATGAGTATTGAAATAGATTGAGCATAATTTAAAAACTTTTTCAATGATATATGTTTCACATTTTGAAGTCTCTACATGAGCTTTATTATCGACCTTCTTCTTAATTAAGGTGATGGGGATACCAAGAAAAGCACATTCTCAATTTAATTAGATCGTGTCACGTACTTGATTAACCAAAATTATAATCTTATATATAGTTTCTCTCTCAAATGGGTACATCGATACTGTGTAGTTCCACCGGCCCCACGTGGATTGTATAGAAGATGAATTGGTATATGTCCCATATTGTCGAAAAAAAATCCATGGGGAAGACCTTCTCCACTTTTCACAATGTCGAGATAATATTATTCTCATGTTCGACCATTTTCATACACCAATGGAGATTATCTAAGTTATGTCATAAGTGTAATATATATTCTTATCAAAAATAGTATCTGCAAGAGAACAGAAAAAGATACACCCACATAATGTACGTGCTAAGACAAATAATTTTACACTAGAAAATAGTGATGGGTTGCGGCCTCATCATTCATGAAGGTGTGTGAGTGGGTGGGGGAGGTGAGGGTCGTCAAATGCTAGATTAAGTGCTTTCATTTTAATATGGCTACAACGAATTTGCCTACCTACATGATCTCTACCTCATCACTCAAATGGGCACATAGACTATGCCTTGTCAGACATTATCGGTTGGTATGAGATCGAGACAAGCCAAAACCTATACTTATTTATTGTATCGGTATCGGTCAACACCGCAAAATATAGTTCTTACTTGGTAATTAGCTAAACTAAGTACAAAGTGATTATTGAACTCGAAATTAACTTTTCAAGCCATAACACCTTCAACTTACAACTTAAGCTACAACATACTTATTATTCTAGGAGAAAAACATTGATGTATATATATAAAATAATGTAAACTACATAAACTATATAAGGGTAACTGAAAACTCAGAGCAAATGATGGCCTTTCTAACCTAGGGCAAGTCCATCCATGTATAAAAGTAAAATTCTCCTAGATATATTATAATTTTATTACAAGTAGAGCTACAATAATACTTGACAATAAACACGTCATTTCGATTGGTTTGAGATTGAGACATTATCGATTGTAGGAGATCGAGACAAGCCAAAATCTATACGTATTTACTATATCGTATCGATATCGGTCGACATTTGCAAAATATATTTATTACTTGGTAAGCTAAACTAAGTACAAACACTACAACAAAAGACCTATTAATGACGCTTGATAAGTGAATTTCATGACGGCTGATAAAAAAGCGTCATCAAAGTTCGAAATACCTTTTTTCTATGACGGTTTAGGCTAATTCTGGGCTTTTTATAACGTTTATAAAATAAAGCGTTATTAATAATTTAGAGCGGTGGCAAACTTGTAATATTTTTTAAGTTTAATTGTTGGCAAAATTCTTGCTATAGCCCGCCTCTCCCCCAAAACATTCTGGTCTTCTCCTTCTCCTCCTTTCTTCTCCCTCCTCTCCCCCAACTCCAAAACCCTAACCCTAGATCCAAAATCTTCGAGGAGATAGTGCCCCGTCCCGCAAAGTCAATCGGAGGAATCGAAATGCCGACGGCATTCGGACTTAGCCTTGCAACGGCTACTCGAAGGCTCGCTCGTCCGAGGCGACTCCTCGCACATGTGGGGTAGTTTCGGTGAACTTGCCTCATCTTAGCCTTCACTTAATAATGTGCATGTTTTCAACTTGCACAAGTAGGCTATAATATAAAAGCTACGAACGCACATAGCTAAGAGAATAATCCCGACCCGTTGGAATGTCTTAGAACATGGAAAATGGTCCCACGGTCTTCATAGAAGTCGGCTCAGCGTGCTTTCAAATGACACTCGTTCCTTCGATCCTGTGGCTTGGGAGAAGGAAGTTGGCTTAAGTTGCTAAGTTGTCCCGATACTTGAAATAGCCTAAGTCCTAGGCGTCGCCTGCGTAAATGCTTGGTAAAGCATGCACGGTCCCGTCATTTTGCCCCAACACTCGAAATCAGCCTAAGTCATAGGCGTCGCCCATATGAATGCTTAATAAAGCATGCACGGTCATGTCCCACAAGGCTTGGCATAGCCTTCGTACGTACCGTAAGTTAAGTCGTCATGCACGGCTTGTTGGCTTAAGTCTAGGCACCCGAGAACTTGGTTGTTCAAGTCGAACGCGTGCACGGCACGTTCCCTCGACACGAAGCTCGGCGTAGCCTTTGCCCGTCGAGTCGTTGCCCGAATAAGTTAGACAAGAGTTGCGTTGGGCTATCGAAGCCATCTCTAGCACTGTCCAGCTCTATCTGTGGTTGTCAAGTCGCGTAGTCCCTTGAGAACAAGGCTCGTCGTATAAGTATATGACTTGAGCGATAGCGTCGCCTATAGAACCAGGCCTGTCTAAGGCACGAGCTATGATGGATCTAGTAAAGAGTATGCCACAATCAAAGGAAGTCCACGCGACTTGTTGTCGTCGAGATCGGTCCCGCTACTTGGGAATCTCGCTAAGTCATGATATGTCCCGCACACGAGATGGTCCCCCGGCTTGGGAGTCTCGCTAAGTCTTGATATGTCCAGCACACGAGATCGGTCCCGCGACTTGGGAGTCTCGTTAAAGTCCCGAGAGAGTTAAAGGAAAGCATGGTCATGTTAAGGAAGGATTTGATAGATCGAGTTGAGTATGCATGGTCATTGGACAACTTGTCGACAAGGTGTAGTCTTCTCGAATGATTGCCGGGGTGCCGGGATCATTCGGTCCGGGGGAAGCGAGTTGCGGCTCAAAGTAGGATGCTGGATAACTGTATGGGAGACTTCGGCGCCTCCGGGCTAGCTACCCGTGTAGGGACGAGCCGATATCCCACGAGCCGTGTCCAAGATTGCTTGACATTGCTAGTGACCACCTCATGTAGATATGTCGACAATAGCGGCACATCGCGTGTATGCCTTTGGATTAGGTTTAGAACTGGAATCATGTCTAGTCGGTAACACAATGTCTGGGCCTAAGACTGGGCTGCAGCATAGGCACCGTGCTTAGCACGATACTTGGCGTCGGGATGTCCATGAGATCGATACTAGGTTTGGCAAGTCTTGTCTAAGTTGGTTCATGAGTCGAATAGAAAGACCGCTAGAGGCGGTCGCATGGATAAAGTCTTGATAAGTTGCGAGGCGCGGCCTCAATCTTGTAGCATATACAAGTCTAAGCAAGGTCTTAAGGCACAAATCAAGTCTAGCGGCACGACCTGCACTAGTCGTCCCCTTGACGTCGTTGGCACGAGAATAGGCTTGAGGCACTTGAGTTCAAGTAAAGGTCTTGGCACGGCCGAGTCCGTGTAAGTTGCTCCTCGGTGTAGCACCGTCTCGAATATGTCTAAGTCGCGAATAGAGTATGGCACGACCCTGTCGTCCCGAGTTTAAGTTGGGTCAAGTACATGCACGATGAGGCACTGCCTCGATCGAAACACACGTTGGAATTATAGCACGAACATGTCTTGGCACCTCGGTTTGGTCGGACGTCTTCGTCCTAAAATGAATCCTAAGGCAAGACTAGAAAGACAATCGAAAGGGTTTTAAGCTGCATAAAGTAAATGAACGTGTCGGTTATGTATGGGTGGGCGAGAAGCTCACTCCACCAGTACAGTTGAGTACTGACACCCACACAGTGTTCATGTGCAGGCACAGGTAGAAGCTCGTGGCGCGGAGCTCGCTTGGATGCGTTGAGGCACGGAGTTCCTTGGCGATTCGAAGCGTGCGACCGCGTGGATTGAAGACTTATACAGGACGTAATGTATGGACATCGCCTTCCGCTGGCTCAAGCATTATAATCGAGAGATGAGAGAGAGCAGAGTGAAATATAAAATGAGAGAAAAGTGAGCACGAGAGACTTGTAATTTGGCCTTGCGCCCATAAATGTAATCTTGTATTTAATATCAATAAAGAGATTCTTTTGAATCACTTGTGTTCATGGGTGTTTGTTCCAAATTTCCGCTGCATGATTCAATATTTCTGCTTGGGACTTCTGTGTGACGACCCCGTCGCCGCCGATGTAATCGGCCGTTATGAAACTGCTTTGCACGAGCGCAATCTAGGCTCGTACGGCATCACGCCTTAGTGAGGACGATCGCTCCTACGGGAGCGGGGCGTGACAACCTCACTCTCCTCGTCGCCCTCCAGGACAAGCTCAAGGCCACCGCGTACGCGATCGACAAGAACGCGAAGGAGGAGCGTTAGGGTTCTGCTCGTCCTTTTCTTTGCGCTCTCCCTTTCCTTCCTCTTCTCTATTCTCGTGCTTCTTTCCGACCCCTTTTCGTCCTCTCCCTCCCAATGGCGGCTCGACGGCTCAAGAAGTCCCTCCAGAGGTCCCTGTCCTCTTCCATCACCATCTCCTTGAGTTCCACCGCCACCAACATCAACACCTCCAAGCCCTACTTCCCTTCCATCTCCCCCAAGCTGAAACCCGGCAAGCGAGGCAACGACCCCAACAGCCTCAACTCCAGCACCGAGAAGCCCGCCACGTCGAAGAAGTCCGCCCCGCCTATCGTGAGGAAGAAGTCGAAGAAGTCGTTGACCGAGCTCCAAATTTTTTTGGTCAGCCGCCCAAATTTTATGATCAGCCGTCCAAATTTTTGGTTCTTCCAAAGCCGCCCAAATTTTTCGTGTTTAAAATTCAGATTCATATTAATCAAAAAAGAAAAGAAAAGGTTTAGTTATAGAACTTACGACTTTTAATATACAGTTATGATTTTATAGAACTCCTGCATCCAGTCCCAGGTTTAGATAATCGTTTGAACATTTTCTTAGTTAAGAAGTTCAAATTTATCTTAAAATTTAATTATTTCCATTTTCTGAACTTGCAACTGTGCTTAGTTCTGGGTATCTCATGGTGGGCAGAACCTTCAAGATACATTAGCTCGCTATACAAGTTTAGATTGGTCATCAAAAGAGCTTAAGTGCTCTGGTTCAGAAGATGGTAGTCACACATTTGAGGTATAGTTTTTGAAGAATTTTGTGGCTATTATCTTTTCAGCTTATTTTGTTCCTTTAAAGAAGGCACATTCCTGGTTGTACAGGCAATTGGACTAATGATTGGCATGGAAGATGTTTCACCAGAGAAGCAGTCGGAGTACCTGGCAGCATTGCTCAAGCCTCTATGTCAACAGGTGAAACTGGACTTTGAGAAAGGCGCCTATAGCTATTTTTTTGGCTATTTCCTTTCCAGTGGATGGTATCTTGTGTTATAATATGTACATGAATCCAGGTTGAAACCTTGCTCTTGGAAGCTAGAGTACAAGGACTAGAAGAATCTTCTGCAAAGGTTCTGAGTCTTCAACAACTTATTATGGCACTGAATGCTCTCAGCAAGGTCTTATTCCAATCTACAGCATTTATCAAGGTCAGTCATTTAAGTCTTCGGTTAGCGCCTAAGATGCATCAAGGGAATGAAGTCTATCATGATTTTAGTAAAACATAAGGATAATCGTTAGCTTATCCTTGGACTTCGTGAACAACATTTGATCTTATAATTTAGCAGTCTACGAGATTGAGCTACTCATTCATTTCAAGTGATGCAATCTACAACTTCATTGTGCATGAAGCAATTGTTTATGGTTTGGGTATTTCACCATCGATCATAAATCATCTCTGTAAGAAAGGGACTCAAATCTGAAGGAAGCATCTCACAGTGTTGCAGTAGACCCAACTGTGAACTTTCTGTGTCTAAAACCATTTTTCTGCACAAAGGGTTGTTTTGCACACAATAAGCTCAAGATATTTATCAATGTGAATGAAAGGGGGGCTAATACAACATGCTTGCTCTTGGTTTTTGTTCTAGAGCACCATTGCTAAGTTTCTGGAACCATGCATTGCATTGACGTACTTAGTATCTCAAAATTCGGCATCCACTTTCTTGTTACGAAGGAAAAACTTATTGTTCGAAATGTATTGGACTGCCACCAAAGTTGGACATGAATTCTGAGAAATTGGCGAGGGACAAAAGTACCAGAAAGCTCATGAATACATTCTACATACAAACAAGCCAACTGAATCATGATAGAACTCCTTTCTTGTATATACACATTAACTATATTGTTCTGCATATATCTTGACTGACGTATACTGAAACCATAAAGATACAAGCTCCAAGAATCTGTGGCAGCCAAACAGCCTATCATTCCAATTATTTTCCTAACCCGCGTATGTGCATACTATTTCAAAAGCCAATATCTGGAAATTCTAGTAAGCAAGCAAACTCATCTCCAACATGCAACTACTACGCAACACCATCTCCAAGCTGCTTAGGTGAGCGATAACACCATCTCCAAGCTGCTTAGGTGAGCGATACTCTCTGAATTACTTTATTTGCTTACAATGTGGTTGCTTATCGTATAGGACTTTAGTGAGCGGCTTGTCACAACTAGTCGTCCAGCAATCGGCATTCTCAGGAGTAAAATTTAAATGATCTAATCAATGTCGGATCGCGATTATGGTGTACCATTTAAGATGTTTCAAAATATTGGTATTGAAACTTTCCTTAGTACTGACAAGTGTGCATATGGCTAATAAAGTTTTGCTTAATGGCTTTTGGGTTTCCAGGCATTGGATGTTCTTCTACAAATTCTCGTGGCTTTTCCAAATATCAAGCCCTTGCGCAATAGGGTAAGTACTTGATGCAACCACTTCTTTCTTTCTGCAATGTCCAAATTTACCTTATCTTCAACCTGAACAAAATGCAGGTTACGTCCTTTCTTCACCGCATGGTAGAAATTCTAGGAGTATCTGTTTTTTCTTACCGTTCTATTTAACCTTCTCTTTATAACTACATGACTCCTTGCAGTTGTTTGCTGTTGTGTACTCTACTACTGGTACCAGTAATGTGTCACAAGTTGATTTATTTTAATTTTTAAAGTGTGATTTTATTTTTTTATTTATTTGATGTAATC
The DNA here is from genome assembly GCA_029216955.1 of Iris pallida. NCBI lineage: Eukaryota > Viridiplantae > Streptophyta > Magnoliopsida > Asparagales > Iridaceae > Iris > Iris pallida. The sequence continues at coordinate 1,341,432 of JANAVB010038617.1, read as the reverse complement.
TACTTATGTTAGGTATGATTGGGATGCTGCAACTACATTCTCTTTTCTCCAGAAGTATGGCCTTGCAGGTAATTCCTCATGCGATCACACTCGTACGAAGAGCATTACCTCAATGTAGGCATTCTGTATGTTAACTCCTTTCTCATGAAGAATTTATGCAATTCAGCATTTGGATATTAAATATGTGTTATGAATTTGAATTGTTCCCAATAAGTATCAGGCTTTTGCTACTTGTGTAGTTGGAAGTATTATAATCTTGGAAGCTAATTCCTTATATTTGCTTGTTTTATCTTTTTCAGGATTTTGCTACATGTTCTGTGGACAGTTTTGATGTGGCCAAGTTTTGATGTGGACAATTTTGGTAGTTGTAAATATATATATGTATTTGGATATTCAATGTATTGAAGATGTTGATATGTACTCTATTTTGAGAAATGTAATAAAGATGGTGATATATAATGTTAAGTTTTTGGAATGTAATATATACTGTGCAGTATAGAGCATTATAAATATGCTAATTTGAATAGTATAAAGTGTTATAAATGTGCTGCATTGAGCCTATACATATTATCTATTCATGACGTTTTAAAATTGTTCTGAATTGTGCACTATATATTAACTATTCATAACGCTTTTATAGAAACTATTCATGACGGTTTTTTTTATGACGCCTTTAAAAAATATTTATAACACCCGTTTTCATAACGGTTGCTTTGAAGAAAAAAGCGTCATGGTTTGTCATTAATGACGCTTTTTAGCCGTCATTAATAGGTCTTTTTGTTGTAGTGAAAGTAATTATTGAACTCGAAACTTTTCAACCCATAACACCTTCAACTTACTAAGCTACAACCTACTTAGTATTCTAGGAGAAAAACATTGATGTATATCTATAAAATAATGTAAACTACATAAATTATATAAGGGTAACTGAAAACTTAGGCCTTTTTAACCTAGGGTAAGTCCATCCATGTATAAAAGTAAAATTCTCCTAGATATATTATAATTTTATTGCAATAATACTCGACAATAAACACGTCCTTTCGATTGGTATGAGATCGAGACATTATCGATTGGTATGAGATCAAGACATGTAATGCCTGTGGTTCGTATTACGTATTTTGGAAATACGTGTACGTGTCTTTTCTTGTATTATTCCTTGTTTAGCTCTCGGCTTGGTTTAACTCTCGGTTTGGGTTGGCTTGGTTCGGCCGGCCCAATGCTTGGTTCATCATGGGCCAAGGGTGGAATACCTTAGCCTATGCTTCTCCTTCATTTCCACCACAACCCCCCCTCTTTATTATCCCCACCAACCTTCTCTCTCCTCCATAATTCTCATTTATTTCTCCTTCCTCCACCATTACTCTTCTCCACCAACCAAGAACACCATAGGCAAGTGCAACTTGCTTCCACAAGAGAACTCCTTTTGATGGTTTCATTAGCTTCTCCTCATGATTCTAAACCACATTAGAACTTGTCATTTTCCATTTTGAGGCTTTAATTCTTGTAGATCTAGAGTTTCGCTATTTTCGGATTTTTGGTGTTTTGATCTATTAATCTTCCTTGTTTTCGAGTTTTGATAGTTCCATGTTGTAGAGCATTTCAGGCTACCCAGTTTTGACCTTTGGAAAGTTGGATTCGGACTTGTTTTGACCAAGATTTGGACAATTGAAGCTTAGATTCAACTTTAGAGTTCTTGTTGTTCTTGCCATTTGGAGAAGACAGTGAATAGTGAGCTAGCTTTTTAGCTTACGCCGCTGAGCTGTACGCTGCTATTTAGCGAGCGTACGCTAGCCTTCGTACGCTGCTCTTTAGCGAGCGTACGCTAGCCTTCGTACGCTGCTCTTTAGCGAGCGTACGCTAGCCTTCGTACGCTGCTCTTTAGTGAGCGTACGCTCACCTTGATACGCTGCCTGTTGGCAGCGTGTCTTGAGCGTACGCTAGCTTGAGCGTACGCGTGCCTTGGTACGCTAGCTTAAGCGAGCAAGGCGTACGCTGGCCCCTTTCCTACGCTAGCTCGAGCGTACGCAATCTTGAGCGTACGCTGACCTGTAGCTTGAGCGTACGCTGACCTGTAGCTAAAGCGTGCCCTTGTGTACGCTGACCCTTGCGTACGCTTCCCATTGGAAGTGTATGGATCCTTTGGTACGCAGACCTGAGCGTATGCTAGCCTGAGCGTAGCCTGGCTTGAGCGTAGCCTGATTACCCCTGATTACCCTTGATCTTTTATATCCTTACGCCTTTTGTCATGAACTTGATAATCACGAATTTACTTGATATGTTTGGAATTTGATAACTGAGCCTGACACGATAGTGACCCGTAGTGGTGCACTCCTGACATAATAACCTGACACGACCTGATAGTGGCCCATCGTGGCGCACTCCTGACAAGTATACTTGACATGATAACCTGACATGTTATATCTTGATAAGCTGTTACGACGGCTGCTTGACATGACACGACCTGTATAATGGCCGGACACCGTAGGTGATTTTGTTTGTACAAATAATCCAGTCCTGTCTTGCATCATGTCTAGGAGGGGACTCCTGAGTACCACGGTCAGGAGTACCTACTAAAATGGACTAAGGTTAACAACTAGATTAATACATTAGTCATGAAGAGATTTTCCAGCTACAGGCAATCCCGTTACCTGGGTGCGCTTGGGATCTGTAGCCTGCCGTCGAGTAGGGCACATTTCCAACACACTGTCATGTGTTGTACCCTTCAAACTGCTTAAGGGTACATGCATTTCCTGGATGATGTACCCACCTGAATTCAACCCTAATCTCTCGACCTGGGTGACCTGGATGGTCTGTAGGGCTTGTGGCTGTGGAATAATCTCACTGCATCTTGTTAGTAATTAGGCTTGTGACAACCCTAGTTAGTTAAAGTATCAAGCCGTAGTTCTTGGTTGGCCGTGAAATGATTGGACGGAGTCTAACCAGTCTAGTCTTGCCCTGATCCTGTTCTAGATTATTGAATGACCAGAATGCTTGTATTTATTTTACCGATAAATGGTGAGAAACCAAGCTCCGTTCAGACGAAGGGTTACAACCCCGGTCCTTGTTTGGTTTACGGGTTGTAACCTGGCTATCTGAATAGTTCTATGGTTATCTCGTCGTATATCATCCTGATATGTTTCCTTTTATTCCAGTCCTTATTTTTATTTATATTTATATCTTGTGCTGATTGCTGGTTTTAGTTCTTTTGTGAAGCCTCCTTTGTGGCACTTGCTCTTTCTGGGGTCTGACCCAGCTGGTTTTGTGTGGCCAGATTTTGGAACAGCTCCAGAGGATCTACCGACTTCCCAGCCAGATGGTGGCCACTAGACGGAACCCTGGCAACGAGTGGGTTATTTTTGGCTATTCCGCTCTATTGTAAAAATATTCTTTTGAGGCGTTTAGCCGACGAGCACCTGTTTAGCTCGATTGCACTTACTTACTGTCTGCCTACGGGCTGTAACATGATTGACAAATCCTAGGGTTGATCATGTATGACTAAACTCTTGCTAGTCCTAACATTTTGTAACGACTAGCTTCATGATCAGCTGAATATGTAATATTTGGGACGCCTTATTATTGTATATTTAATGATCATACATCTTGTGACTCTTACTTACTTGCTTATGATTGAGACACTAGGCTTGTTCATGACCTTAAGAGACTGTTGGCTTGTAGATAAACCCTCATGTATCCTAGACAGCCGTGACTGTATAGCGAGATGGAATCCATTTCAATATACGTAGCTGGCTTTGTCTGCCCCCGCTCTCCCGTATTCTGGTTCTGGGGCGTGACAAGACAAGCCAAAACCTATACGTATTTATTGTTTCGTATCGATATCGATCGATACCGCAAAATATAGTTCTTATTTGGTAAGCTAAACTAAGTACAAAGTGATTATTGAACTCGAAGCTTTTCAAGCCATAACACCTTCAACTCACCACTTAAGCTACAACCTACTTATTATTCTTGAAGAAAAACATTGATATATATATATATATATATATATATATATATATATATATATATATATATATATATATATATATATATATATATATATAATAATGTAAACTACATAAATTATATAAGGGTAACTGAAAACTCAGAGTAAACGATGGCCTTTCTAAACTAGGGTAAGTCCATCCATGTATAAAAGTAAATTTTCCTAGATATATTATAGTTTTACTGCAGGTAGAGCTACAATAATACTCGACAATAAACACGTCATTTCTTCGTGGTATGATGTATGCTACTATCCTTTTCAATGTAAGTGCTCCTTTCGGAATTAATCAGCAAGAGTTTTCAAACACAACATTATAGTTCTAAAATTGTGCACACAACAGAGAGTTTGGAAAAAAAATAGAAACAAAACATCCATTCGTTTGGGTCCAAATCACCCTAAATAAGGGTAAAGTGCAAAAAACCCCTCGTTAAATATGTACCTTTTGCGTAGAAAGACCTTTTAGAATTTTTTTGTCAGTTTACCCCTCCTTAGATTATATATCCGCTCGATTAGGCCCCTCCAGCCAAATTTTAAAAAAATTATACCAAAAATACCCCTCCCTCCCTCCGGCGGCGCCGGCGCTGGCGAGCCCCCAACCCCCCCATCGCCGGCGATCCCCCAGCCCCTCCCGACCCCTCCCCCCGCCAACGATCCCCCACTCCCCCCGACCCCCCCGATCCCCCCTCGCCGGCGAGCCCCCAGCCCCACCCTCCTCGCCGGCGAGCGCTCCCCCGACCAACCCCCCTCCTCCTCCCTCACCGGCCTCGAGCCCCCCTCCTCCTCCTTCGCCGGCCCCACCCCCCCGCTCCCTCGTCGGCCCCGACCCCCGGCTCCCTCGCCGGCCCCGACCCGCCTGCTCCTCCTCGTCGGCGAGCGACCCCCCCGACCCCGCCCCCTCTCCCCCCCCCCCCCGCCCGACCCCTACCCCCCCCGCCTCCGTCGCCGGCGAACACAGCCGAAGAATGAGGGGGGGAGGTAGGGGTAAAATTGTCATTTGGGGGTAAAATGAGCATATTTCATACTTTTGGGAATTTTAAGAGCATGGGGTCTTTTAGTGCAAAAGACACATATTTAACGAGGGTTTTTTTGCACTTTAACCCCCTAAATAATGATAAAAGAAAACGGTCTTTGGCGGAAGGTAATGTGGACAAAAAAATGCCAACCACAGGGGAAGAGTAGGAGAAATTATTAGGTACTCCCGGCTCACCACTGGATGTGCTGAGTGGTGAGACCGGTCCAAAGAACAATGGACACTTGGCAATAACCAATTAACTCAACACTTCCCACATCAGAACCGAATAGGAGAAGATAACGAAAAAAGCTAAAAAACAAACAAACGTCAATTCATAAGTTAGCTTAATATTAATATTAATTTTAATTTTAATTTTAATTTTAATTTTAATATTAATATTAATATTAATAGTAATAGTAATGTTAATGTTAATCTTAATATTAATGTTAAGCTTAATATTACTGTTAATATTAATATTAATCTTAATGTTAATATTAATATTAATATTAATGTTAATATTAATATTAACATTAATATTAATGTTAATATTAATATTAGTATTAATGTTAATATTAATATTAATATTAATATTAATTCAAATTTTAATATTATTGTTAATATTAATATTATTATTAATGTTAATGTTAATATTAATTTTAATTTTAATGTTAATATTAATATTATTGATTTTGTTAGCTTTTTCGTTATCTTCTCCTATCCGGTTCTGATGTGGGAAGTGTGGAGTTAATTGGTTATTGTCAAGTGTCCATTGTTCATTGGACCGGACTCACCACTCAGCACATCTAGTGGTGAGCCGGGAGCCCCAAATAATTTCTCGAAAAGTAGGGCCAACGGCTCAGCATTTTTGGTGTAAAAAATGTACTACTAGTGCATATATATATATATATATATATATATATATATATATAATCCGGATCAAAAGTATCGTCGCGGGAGTTCCATCGAAGTCCTGTCCCCCTGCACCATCGAATCCGGGGAGGGGGGTTCGTTCGATCTAACGGTCGAGTGGCGGACGAGGCTTCTGTGGGGTTTTCGAACCGTGTATGTGTGTATATATATATATATATATATATATATATATATATATATATATATATATATATATATATATATATATAAAAGGGAGGTGATGTCTCGGCCCGCACCCAGTGTAGGGGCACAAGAAGTGGTTACGTCCAGCCTACGCCGCAGTGTCGGCGGTAGAACGTTGTCCAAGGTCACATACATCTAACAATTATAAGGTACCTGTACAGTATATACACTCCGAATGGAGGTGACATAATAAAGTACAACTCAATCACAACTAAGGAAGAAAGTACGATAAGATAGAATAGATGAAATCACAGAATCCACAGATGAATAATACAAGATACGAGAGAGCTAAATGTCTAAGATAATAACTCCACAAATCCAGAATAGCAAATCTCCAAAAAGTACAAGTTTATCCAATAGACAGAATGATGATAAAATACTAGTCTAGCTAACTAGCCTAGTCTACTGGGATAAAGTCATCTGCAAGTGCTGGGTCCTCCTGAGAGTCCAGCTCACATGTGTCATCTAGGCCTGCTCCGTAATAAGTGGGACACAGCTCCTCAAGGTCATCTACAATATTTCAACAGGTCCAGTCAGGATGGGAGCGAGCACAGTACATCTCACGCAGTTCACATCATGACAGGAATATAATACAGGCAATAGAGTAAGATACATAAAATGCTGAAGAGTATACATCAAGTAAAAGAGAAGACTGTAATAAAATATCTACTATAAGTAAAGAACTACAGTGAACTAGTGATTTAGAGTACAAGCTAGATATGTGAACGGCTTGATAATAAACATGAGAGGTTGTATATGGCTACACTACTTTAGAAATTGTCCACATGACTGTTTATACTCCTCCATCCCCAATCAATACACAAGAATCCGTTCAAGTTATGTTATTGTACATGATTTCACATGGGGGCCCATAAATGGGTGCACATGAATATAAACATGGGGGCTCCGTGAACATGAGAGTACATGAATCACGAGAGTGCACATGAATGGTGAAAGCACAGAAATACATGATGAAAGTGAAATGCACATGACATGATATATCCGATGCTCCCGAAGGGGATAACATCATATGAAAAGATTTATATAGTACTAATCCGTGTTTCCATCGTGTCAGCATCAAGTAAATTAATCTAGAGCAAGAATATAGTCCTAGCAAGTATGAAACGGTCAGATAATGTACTCGCCTGATATCCTGAGTGTCTGAATGAAATACTGCCTGAGGAGTGATGTCTGGCTCCTATTCAGAACAGTACAAGCCACAACATATCCAAACTGGTAAAATAAACTGCTACGATGCATTCTACATGACGTTTGGGTCAACCTAGGCTAAAGTCAACCCTTGGTCAACTCTAGTCAACTACTCTAGTCAAACTAGGTCAACTAGGTCAAACCTAGCCCAACAAGTCTTACTAGGCCTAACCAAGACTATCCTAGCAAGCACACATCAATACAAGTCATATAAGTCTACATAACCCAACACTCATGTGGACACACTCCATACACTACCAAAATAACCAACTTTAGCGACGGCCACATCCGTCGCTCATCCGTCGGTAACATAAATTACCGACGGAATAGCGACGGATATTTGATGAAAATGGCCGTCGGGAAATACGTCGTCGCTAAAATTTGTCCGTCGCTAAGCCGTCGGACAAATGATTAACCGACGGAGTAGCGACTGATTACCGACGGTTGCCTTTCAATAGTTTAGCGACGGATTAGCGACTTGTTCCCGTCGGTTTACATGCCATATAATATTACACTACAAGAAAAAAGATGATTCTTGACGGTTTATAAGTTGACGGTCGTCAAAAGCCGTCAACAATAGTGGTTTTCTTGACATATTTAGGCTTACGTCAAGAGATGACCCTTTTTTTGTTAAATTAACAATTTTATAGCATGTATGTTGACGGTTTTAGAAGATGCGTCAAGAAACACCAATTTTTATTGACGTATTGGTGATAACCGTCAACTAATGTGTGTGCAAAAAAATAGGCGCAATTTTTTCGGCTGCCATTATAGTAATTTTTTAAAAAAATTTATGTATGTTGACGGTTGATGGTCCATTATAATGGAGCAACCAGCAAACTTTCTTTCGATAACATGTCTCTTCCTCAGAGAAATCCTCCCTCCTTCCCAAAAAAAACCCCACTTTCTCCTCTTCCCCAAATAAAAACCCTCTCCCTGAAAGAAAACCCTACTCCATTCTAACCCCTCTCAGCCTCCATTCAAATCCCTCTCCATTTTAACCCCCAAATTCGAACAGAGCGTCGCACTCAAGACCCTCTCCGCTGACGCGGTTGTCCGGATCGGCCTTCCACCGGGATGCTCCAGCTACCTTGGCACCTCCGCCATCGTCGATGCATCCGTGGCTTAGGAAATCAGGTTAGGGTTTTAGTCTTGGACGAGGGCTATGGAAAGGAGCCACCTGAGGAAGATCGAAGCTGATTTCGACAACGAGGAGGACGTTCTCGACGAGGGCAACGTCGACCTAGGTCCGATTTCTCTTTTTTTTTTTCTTATTCTAGGGTTTTTTTCATGAGTGTACTTGGATTTGATTCTTGCTCTACGTATGGTCATGTTTTGCTTTGCTTTAAATTTTAGGGTTTGCATTTGCTGTAAGATTTTGGGTTTGAGATTTCTTTAAATTAGTTTTTTTTGGGTGATTTCCCTCTCCAATTTGGGAAAAATTAGTTCAAGTTGTTTTCGTTGTTGTTCGCGAACACGACGCAGAGCGGGATGCAGATGAGTGCGCCTCACCCTCTTCTGTGGTGCAGCACGACGAGCTCCGGTCCAACCAAGCTAGGAAGCTGACCATAATAGGAAGCTGACCATAATAGGGATGCAGATCAGTCATGCTTTCGACTCTACAGTTGCTAGCTTGGTGGATCCCCAATTTTGGTGCTCAAGGTTCCTTATAGTTGACCCAGTACCTATACTAGCTCAATTCTTATCATATTCCTTTGGTGTCATCCTTACTGTTGCTGCCGATAAATACCTCTACTCAGACTTTCATATGTCAAATTGTATTTCGAATAAGTAACATAAGAAGGTTTCCCTATCAGCAATGGTCGGTTTTGTGGTGGTTTTTTTACTTCAACTTAACAATCTTAGATGTCGACAATAACAATTGGGTGATTGACGAGTGGAGCTACTGAGCTCTTCGAGAGCCTCCTATTATTTATATTGTTCTTTGCCTATTGGGTATATTACTACAGAATATACCCAATTGTTCCTAGCCTATTGGGAAGATGCTAACTTTTGAAACTATTATGTAATGTCTGCAGTTTCGGCGTGAAAATTGGTGATGGGTTTCTTTTACTTTGTAAAGAATTGGTTCCAACCAGTGTTTTTCTAAAGATTGTGGGGAAAAAATGCTAACTTTGGATATTATTATGTAATTCTCTACAGTTTGGGTAGGAAATTGGAATGATTTTCCATAATTTTGAGCAGAATTAGTTCCAAACTGTATTATTCTCAAGCTTGTGGGAAAACAGATGTTATCTTTTTTACATTGTACTATATAAATTTTGCAGTTTGTGCGGAAATTGGAGATGGGTTTCTATAATTTTGTCTAAACTTAGTTCCAAACTGTATTATTCTTAAAATTTGAAATTACTTTGTAAATTTTGGTAGATATTTTCGAGATTCAGGGAATAGATGCCAAAGACATTCTTCTGTAATTTCTGTGCAAATTGGAGATTGTTTTATGTAAATTAGCCTTTTGTAATCTTCAGGCAATTAAAATGAGCAAGATTTGTTTGCAATAGCGTAGTCATGAAGCTTCTGAACCATATTCTCATTCAATGGTTTGTAACTTTCAGGAGGAAGAATGTAGTAAAGGCATCACGCCATCACGTGTTGACAAGTTCTCCAAGAGCGACGTCATTGTCTCTCCCTCTATTCTCTCGGCCAATTTCTCCAAGCTGGGCGAGCAGGTCTTATTTCATAACTCTTGCACTAGAAGAATTTGAGGGTTTTTTCCCCCAGATGGTGTAATGATTTCGAAAAATCTCCCCTAATTTCTGATGTTGTTAGGTTGACTAACACTCAAACCTTAGCTGATGCTGATGTTATTCTTCAAATTCGGACTAGTTCTGTTCTAATTTGTGCAGCATGGCTGATCGTTATCACTATCGACTGATTTATTCAGTCTTGGTTACTGTTGCACAGGACAATACACTATTCAATAAGTAGCTAATAGGTTAGCAAATGAAGGAAGGAAATAAAAATAAATAAAGTACCAGCGTATGTGGTACTAGTAAAACCTTGAACCTATTTGTCGTGTGAGGAGTAATTTGATGGAGGACTAGGCCCATACTTTTACAAACTTCAATTTTAATGAGTTTATTAAGTATATGAGTCACTATAATTAGTTTATTTCAGATTCACTTAATTTTGGTAGATTATTTACTGGAAATTTCATATTGAACTAAATTTTTTTATTGAATGGCTTGTTCTAGTTATAATGATAATATATGATTCGTTGTGCAAGTACTGCGTTTGTTGGAAATGGGGACTTCACTTTTCCGATACTGACCGATACCGACATTTGGGGGTCACTTTTCCGATCAGTTTGACAAAAAAATTAAAGGAAAAAGACAAATCAACAAGGGTTTGAAGCATAATAAGGTTTTAAAAGCATATAAAAGATGAAAATTGATCTATTGCATGTAAACCAATCGGTAAGGGTGACTACTATATCATTTAATTTCAAAACTACTAAGAAAATACTTATAATTATGCCTAAATGTATAAAATGTATTTTTAAAATGTTAATATTTTATTAGTACTCATTTGTTTTCCGATACCAAAAAAATCCGATACTCCGATCCGAAACCGCCGATACTACCGATATCGTCGATACAGATACTCATAGGAATTGTCCGATACCGATTCCGATACCGATACTGCGAACCTTGCTTTAAACTATGATTGCATCATTGAAACAATACTGAGTAGCAAATAATAATTTCTTAGTAGCAGATGTTTGTGTCGACACAAATTTCTTTACTGAATTTTTTGGTGAAACAAAACACATGACATACATGTGTGTGCATATATATTTTTTAATCTTCACAGATGCATGTAATTCTTTTAGTATATATTTTGTTTTACATATAATTTTTTTCTTTAATTTTTGTTTGCAAGATCAAGTGGACAACATGCCAATTCTTTGGGGAAGACATTCATATTATGACATCTATCATCATTTTGGATAAACTAATGTATGCAATGAAAAGATAAATTATTATAGGCTAATTTTTTGGGAATACAGTCAATTCATGTGTTCCTCTTTACATTACAGTTGTATACAATACGTTTGTGGAATACAACGTTTGTGGAATACAATGTTTCTCCTTCAGCAAAGTTTGCATCTTTAAGAATGCTTTTTTCCAATTTTGCAAAGTTTGGATTTCAATTTCCTGTGCAAAAAGTTGGGAATTTTGTTGAATTTGTGTTTGGGGTTGAACTGGGAATATGATCTCACTTAATGATTGACACCTAGCCTAGGAAATGTAGTGTTTTCGAACTATGGAATGAACCACAAATTTGGGTTCTGAACAATCGAGCACACTGCACTCTAAGTCCTGATACTTTAACACTTTGTACACTGGACACTTGCCTTTGTTTTGCATTGGACACTTTAGATTGCCTTCCTCTGGACACATCCTGTGATACTGTATTGACACACCATGTACACTTGACACTCGAACACGTCTTCATTTCACTTGACACTTCACATGTCTGCTGCACATACTGTTCTGTGTCTGCACATTGCAATACATAACCACTGCATCACTTAATGCCCTTGCTTCACATCATTGCATCTTTTCCCTGTTTGTATTTCATTTTCATATCTTAGCCACTGCACACACCAGTTTTGCTCTGTAATGACACACACATGGTTACATACCCTCTCATTCACTGCAATTGACACCCACCTCATGGACACCTTGAGAGTCCAATCATGAACATGTTTTCAGTTTGCAGTTTGCTATTAAGACAGTTTCCAGTGTGTAGTTCAGGAGCTTCTAAATTATGTATGCAGCCCAGTTCAGGAACCTCAATGAGAAACTTTACATGATTGATAATTTAGCTAGCCTTCAGATTCTTTACATGATTGATACATGTTTGTGAATTATAGTTTCAATATGGCTAGCCTTGCAGTTCTTCTCAAGTGATTCAAATTGTCTCGAGTGCTTGTGTGTGCAGCAATAGAGTCAAACTGTATTGATAATCCTATAATAGTGAGTTGATATATACTTTGTGTTCTTGTTTTCTCAGGAACTTGCTGAAAAATGAAGGTGGATGCTAGGGGAATGTTGTAGATATGGAGGGATCGATGTGCTCCGATATGGTTTGCTACTTTTTTGTTTGTTTCATTTGTAGTGTTGGTGGATTATGTTGTGGTGATAAGTGATAGTTGTGTTTGTGGTTTGGATGTTTAAGTGGTATGGAAACAACAGATGTGGGATGTGTACTTTATGGTTAGATTATGTTGTGGTTGGACAAGTGAAGAATATTGTGCTGGGATGTGTATATTGAAAGTTTTTGTTGTATGAACAATAGTTTGTTAATATGAAATGTGGGTTCTAGTGTAATTTGATGTGTGTAGCTTCTGGATTGATATAATAATGTGTGGTTGATTAGTATTATATAATTCTTGACGGAATTTTGGCATGCTTATCTTGATGGTACTTTGGATAGCTTCTCTTGACGGTTGTCAAACGTCAACTTTAATTTATAACATGCTGCACAATATAGCCGTAAATTATTGCTTTTCATGACGGTTTTTGTCCATCAAGAATATATGCTTTTATTGACGGCTAAATTCCGTCATCTAGGCCGGAGTCAAGAAAAGTATTTGCCTACGTTGACGCTTTCTAAAAACAGCTATCTTGACGGCAAAAAAACAGTCAAGAAAATTACTTACTGTGACGGGGAAAAACCGTCAAGAAAAGCCATCCTAGCAACCGTCAAGAAAAGGGGTGGACTTTTCTTGACTCCAGCCTAGATGACGGATCTGCAACCGTCAAGATACACTTTTCTTGACGGGGAAAAGCCGTCAAGAAAGCCCTTTATTCTTGTAGTGTTAAAATATCCGTCGCTAAGGCGTCGTAAATAGGTCGGTAAAAGCGTATCAGAGAGGTTCCTGATACGCAAAATCAGTCGCTATTCCGTCGCCATTCCGTCGTTAACCTCGACGTTATAGCGACGGATTAGCGACGGGTAGGGCGTCGGCCTGGTTCTGGAAAGCTTCCATATTTCCAGAACCATGTCGACGGATAATGGGTCGCTAAGCCGTCGCTAGTCCGTCGTCATCCTCGACAGATTAGCGACGGATTAGCGACCCACTATCCGTCGCTAAGTCTCTGGAAACCTACCATATTTCCAGAACCATGTCGACGGATTTGCCGTCGCTAGGTAGTCGATATTCCGTCGCTAATATTCCAGTTAGCGACGGAAGTTCCGTCGCTAGTTCGTCGCTAGCTCGTCGCTACCTGCAAATTTATTTCAACCAGTTAGCGACGGATTCGCCGTCGCTAGGTAGTCGCTAGGTGGTCGCTAACTGCAAAATATTTATATCACCCAGTTAGCGACGGATATTCCGTCGCTCGTCCGTCGGTAACTGCAAATATTTATATAACCCAGTTAGCGACGGATTTGCCGTCGCTAGTTAGTCGCTCATCGGTCGCTAAAAGATATATCCGTCGCTCGTTAGTCGCTAGTCCGTCGCTAAATGCAATATTAATTAAAAAAAATTACAGAAACATTCTATTTCCTTTTCGTAAATATTACACATATTCATAATATCCAATATCCAAACATCCATGTACGATCAACAAATATTCAAATATCCAAATTCATAATATCCAATATCAAACAGAAATATCCAAACATCTATGTACAAATATCCAAACACAAATACACAAATTCATAATATCCAAACATTCATGTACGCTTCCAAAATATCCAGAATTTAAAATCCAAAAACAGTACAAATATCCAAAAACAGTACAAATATCATTGAGATGGATCGCGTCGTCGTCTCGGCGCCGCCTCGGCTCTGCGGATGTACTCTTCCACCATGTACGTCGGCACCTGGGACAACACATGCCCTGGAAGCGTGCGGAGCTGCTCTGGCGACATCAAGTCCATGAGCCCAATGAGCGCAGTATCCGGTACCAGGCGGACCTCGGCAGAACGGTCAAATAAATAACGTCCAGGGTCGGAAGGACCGGCAACCGCACTAGACGTACCGGGAGCAGACGGATCTGGACCGGGAGCAGAAGAAGGACGCGGAAGGCGCTCCAGCACATCCGACATTAGACTCCGTATTTCGGACATATCGGAGGTGAGAGTCGCAAGCTGCGCCCTCATATCGTCCGACGGGGGTGCGGGAGGAGGCGGGGGCGGTGGATATCTCGGAGTCGCGCCCTGCAACGACGCTGCCATGGAACCTACGCCGTAGACGCGCCCTTTATTAAAGCCGCCGACAGACTCTACGAACACATCGTCGTAGCGAGCGGCCATAGAAGAGGGCGTCTGGGTGGGCGTCGTTTCGCCAACAACCTCGGCAGGGGGCTCAATCTGACTAAGGGCCTCACGATATGCAGCCTATCCAATGAATGTGTTTATACTATAAGTTTTCCTAAGTTATAATCTAAATCCTATGTTTCCCTAAGTTATAATTTGAATCCTACGTTCACCTAATTAAGTTAACAATAATTATATTTCTAATATAAATCTCATAAACGTAATTACTTACATCAGTCGCCTGGGCCCTCGCGTCGACGAAGCTCCCGTCTGCCCGCCTCTTGTGTGTATGCAGGAATACATCGTAGGCGGTGACCGACTCCGGCTCTCTCCCCTCCTTTACCGCCCGTTGTGCCTGCATACGAAATATACGTCGAATTTAATTAACTACGTATATTAATAGTACCGAATTTAATAGTGAAATGAATTTGCGGTATCTCACCAAATCTGCACGCGTCGCTGCGTGGGGCTTTGAACCTCCCGTATGCAGACCAGCGGCCTGTCTGCTCGCCTTCGCTTTCTCTGATTTCTCCCTGTACTGAGCAGTATTCATCTTATCCAACATCTGCTCGTAGTACTCCTCCCGGAGCCACTTCTTCCTCGAATGCGCCGTACGAACGTCGTACACCGCATCCCGTATCTTCTTCCCGGCGGCGGCTTTGTAGGCCTTGCGAATCAACTCCTCGCGATGGGGGGGCCACCAGAACGTCGTCTGACATACAAATTAAATTATCACGTAATTAAAAAATTAGTGGATTAAAGAATAATTAATAATTAACCAAAAGATATATATATACCTTCATCTCCTCGAGCCAGACGTACTGCATGTTCTGAGGCACCTCAGAAAAATTGAGGTAGGGGCCATGGTAGTTTTCCCGGATAATTTGCCCGAGTATCCGGGCAGCATCATACGGGAAAAACCTACAAAGAAGCAAAGACTGGATTATTAACTTGAATAAATGAAACAAATTTAATAAATTTACTTAAATTTACTTACGTATCACCCGCGGGCCATAGCTCTCGTCGGTTCTCGCCTATCGGCCTCTCTGGAGGCGTCGGAGGATCCGCGGGTCCGCGGATGTACTCACCGGTAGCAGGATGAAGCTGAATCCGGGGGTACTCCGGAGCCCACCCTGCAGTAACTGATGGTGTACCCGCTGGTGCATCCGGGGGCGGAACGGATCCGCTAGCGGATGGAGTCTCAGGCCTCGATGAAGATGAAGGTAGCACAGAGATAGATCGACGGCGGGAAGAGTCTGTGGCCGGGCTCTCCAGGTCGGGATCGGAGGACTCTATATCCGGGGAATGTGGAAGGCGACCACGACCGCTACCACCACGACCGCTACCACCACGTCCACGGCCAGTGCCGCTACCACCACGCCCACCACGGCCAGTACCGCCACCACCAGCACCACCACGGCCACGGCCACTGCCGCTACCAGCAGCACGAGTGGTAGTGACCATGACCTGTAAATAGAACACATAAATATAATTAACAATATAGAAGTATAAATGAATATAAAACTGAACTAAAATATATATACCAGCAGCAGGGCGGCGAGTGCCGTCAAGACAATGAGAACTAAGAGTGCCATCTGTAAAAAGAAAATCATACAATAAGTAGATGATCGAACGACAAAAACATAAACTGAAATAAGAATGTGTCCGTCTAAACTGAATTCACTAAGTTAGTTGTAAGTGCTTCTAATATATACCGATATTTAATCTAATCATCGTTATCGTCCTCGTCCTCATCGTCATCGTCATCGTTCTCATCCTCATTCTCATCGTCGACTTCATCTATATCATCATCCTCATCGTCGACTTCATCTGTATCATCATCCTCATCCTCATCCTCATCCTCTTCTTCTTCTTCTTCTTCTTCTTCTTCTTCTTCTTCTTCTTCTTCTTCTTCTTCTTCTACTTCTTCTTCAGGCTCAATACTTGGGACAAGATGCCTCTTTCTCTCCTGGTTGACAGCTAAGTCTTGTATATCAACCTCTTTCTCCCCTCTATTTTCCTCAGCATGAGGTATATCGACATCTTCCACGTCTATGGTATCCGACTGTTGTCCCATGTATTGGGGCTTCTCGATCTGGTCCTCTTGGTATGCTGGGTCTCCAACGTTGAATGTATTTCTAGATTTAATCTTGCATACTGCCCACCAGTCAAATCGATCTCTACGACGCCTTGGGTAGCTTGTATAGTAGACTTGAACAGCCTGACTTGCTATCGCAAACGTGTCGGACCCTCTATACCTCCTGCGATGATTTATATCGACGAATCCAAATTGTTTATCGATTCTCCAACCGATATTTGGTCTCGTATCGAACCACTCACATTTGAACATCACAATATGCATATCATATGGGGCACTATATTGTAAATCTACAATCTCCCGAAGCACTCCATAATAGTCAAAGTCCGGCTCGTCGTCATAGATGGTGCCTCTTATGCAAACACCAGAATTCTTGGTATCGAAGCCGTCATTGAGAAATTCGGCATTTATAGCATGCTGAGTTGACTTAAACTTGAAGCCATTTACGACATAGCCTGACAAAGTCTTTGCATGCTTCTTCGGTCCCAATGCCAAATAATGAATGCTCTCATTTATGAGTGTTGTTTCAGGCAATAAAACCTGTAAACATGTATTGATAATTTAAATATTTTAGCTACATATATTTTAATGGTAGCCGCATAACATATTATCTCAGTTACTTACGTATTTACGAAACCAGGACGGAAAGGTACAATCAACCTCTCTTTGAAGTCCCTCATCTGTAATATATGGTGTCCTCATTTTGACTTCACCTCTAAATACACTGTTAGAGAGAATAAAAATAAGTGTAGTCACTTAATTCACCAAATTAGAGATTATAACGAGGCGTAGTCACTTACTTCTCCAAATCTCTCACTTCTTGTATGTCACAATTTAACAAGACATATCGGTGAGCGGTATCATACTCATCGTCGGTCAACCACCGTTTCTTACTAGCCCCAATAGGTTTGCCCCTTAAATTGAATATACCTCCATCCTCAACGTCTTCTTCATTCCTTTGAGGTCTATTTCGATTTGTCTCGACATGAGTATCGAAATAAATGGAGCAGAAATTTGACACCTCCTCGATAAGATATTATTCGCATATCGAAGCCTCTATATGAGCCTTGTTGCCAACTTTCTTCTTTAGATGGTGTAGGTACCTAAAAAGACAAATTATCTTGAGAATTAACAATGAATTGTAAAATCCACTTAAATTTCACTTAAATTATATCGATTTTTATTTACCTTTCAAAGGGGTACATCCATCGATAATGAACAGATGCACCGACACGGGCTTCGTATGCTAGATGAATCGGTAGATGCTCCATGCTGTCGAAAAAGCCCGGTGGAAATATTTTCTCTAACTTGCAGATTGTTAAGACAATCTTCTCCTCAAGTTGTACCATATGTTGCACCGTCAGCTTAGTTGAACAGATATCCCTGAAGAATGTGGACAGCTCGGCCAACGGAACCCATACAGCAGAAGGCAACAACTCTCTCAAAGCAATGGGCAGTAATCTTTCCATAAACACGTGGCAGTCGTGACTCTTCATTCCCGTTAGCTTGCGTTCATTGAGATCAACGCATCTAGACAAATTCGAAACATAGCCGTCGGGAAATCTTAAATTAGATATCCACTTGCAGATTATTAATCTATCTTCCTTGCTCAATGTGTATGGCGCTATAGGCTTACTTAATTGTCCACCAGCACCCCTTTATATCAAGTTCAGATGAGGACGCTTGCATATCTCGGCTATGTCTTGTCTTGCTTTTGGATTGTCCTTCGTCTTTCCTTTAATATCCATGACGGTATTGAAGACATTATCGAACACGTTCTTTTCGATATGCATGACATCAAGATTATGCCTTATAAGATTATCTTTCCAATAAGGCAAGTCCCAGAAGATACTCCGTTTGGTCCAGTTATGGCTTTGTCCGAACCCCTCGACACGATGGTTCGATGGATCTTCCATTACGGTGGGCAATTCCTTTACAGCTTCCCAAATATCGTATCCCGAAAATCTGGCAGGAGGTTGAGAAAATTCTTGTTTTCCATATCTGAACGCGTCCTTATTCTTTCTCCAAGGATGGGTCGCGGGCAGAAATTGACGGTGACAGTCAAAGAAAGAAGTTTTTCCTCCATGCCTAAGGTGGAACGCCTTACTATTTTCCATGCATATCGGACAAGACATGTTGCCGTGCGTACTCCATCCCGACAGCATACCGTATGCTGGAAAATCATTGATTGTCCACATGAGTGAAGCTCTCATCTGAAAGTTCTGTTTCCTGGAAATATCATAGGTCGTGACGCCGATCTCCCACAGCTGTTTCAGCTCATCCACCAACGGCTGTAAATATATATCGATGTTCTTCGTCGGATTTTTAGGACCGGGTATGATAGCTGTCAGAAACATATAAGGAGTCTTCATACACATCCATGGTGGCAGATTGTAAGGGGTAAGAATGACCGGCCAGCATGAGTACTGAGATCCCGACTGTCCGAAAGGGGCGAAGCCATCAGCACATAGCGCCAGGCGTACATTTCTAGGCTCTGCAGCAAAATCTGGATGACACAAATCAAAATGTTTCCACGCCTCTCCATCCGAAGGATGTGACAATTCTCCTTCGTCCTTTATGCGTTCTTCGCTGTGCCACGTCATGTGTTCTGCTGTATTTAGAGACATATACATCCTCTGCAAGTGCTTCGTGATCGACAAGTAATGCATATACTTGTAAGGACGTCGTTTTCTAGTCGACTTTCCTTTTCCCTATACTGGCTTGTAACGATCCGCATTACAGAAGCTGCAACTTTCTGATACGCAATTCTTTTTGTAGTACAATATGCATCCGTTGCGACAACAATCTATCTTCTCGTACCCCAGTCCCAGTTGTCGGACCATCATCTTTGACTTGTAGAAGTTTTTTGGTAGCTCTTTTGATTCCTTCGGTAACACCTCCTTGATTACTTCTGTGATCCGATTATAGCAAGCTTGTGGCAAGTTAAAATCAGACTTTATGTTCAACAACCGTATCGTCACTGACAGTGCGTAATGAGTCTCACAACCAGGATATAGAGAAGTATCTGCGTCCTGAAACATGTCATAGAACTCCTTCGCCTCGGGATTAGGATCCTCCGGATCAAAATTAGGCCCTGCCGCATCATACACCATATCTCGTGCAAGGTTCTGCAGATCTCCATAATCAACAGAGCATCCGTGGTCTTCGATGACATCCGTTGCAGCATTATCATCAAAAGCATAAGTAGCAGCTTCCGCAGCCTGCCTTTCCGAATATAGTTCACCTTGCGATGACCACAGGCCGTAATTACGTACGAAACCCTTACGGGTCAAATGATCTCTCACAGTCACCACTTCTTCGTAACGTCTATTGTGACATTTAACACATGGACACTTAATTTTGTTACCGTCCATGTATTGAGCTTTGCTCATTGCATAATTAAGAAATACTTCCACGCCTGCCTGAAAATCGTCACTCACACCAATTCTACTCTCGTGTTGCCGTTTGTACATCCATGTACGATCAACAAAATAACGACTCATCCTCAATTTGGATGTGAAAATCTGTATCGTAAGACAAACTAAACATAAGAATAGCCCGATACCGATACTCATAAATTTGGATTAGGGTTAGGATGTTAGATATAAGTGAACTAGGTGATGTAGAGTACAATATAGGGAACTGTGAATGGACTGAAAGTTGCACATGAGAAGGTTCAATGAAGGGCCCATAAATGGGTTCACATGATAAGTTAGTAAGAATCCACATCACTATACATACTCCCCCGTCTCAGGAGTGTGTCTGGCTCCTATTTAGAACAGCACAGGTCACAACATGTCCAGAATAGCAAAACAGAGCTCTACAATGTATATCGGTATCGGACTATTCCTACGAGTATTGGTATCGGCGATATCAATACTCATGTGAATAGGAGATTGCAATATAAGTCTAAGCTATCTAGCTAACATGTATACTTGCATTTACATTGTATCATAACTTGTATCTAGTTACCTTGCTAATCATGTATATACTCTTAACATATATGTGAAGACACTATACTAACATGTATTTAAATCAAGGTTCAAAGTATCGGTATCGGAATCGGTATCGGACTATATATTCCTACGAGTATTGGCATCGGCGATATCAATACTCGTGTGAATAGGAGATTGCAATATAAGTCTAAGCTATCTAGCTAACATGTATACTTGCATTTACATTGTATCATAACTTGTATCTAGTTACCTTGCTAATCATGTATATACTCTTAACATATATGTGAAGACACTATACTAACATGTATTTAAATCAAGGTTCAAAGTATCGGTATCGGAATCGGTATCGGACTATATATTCCTACGAGTATTGGCATCGGCGATATCAATACTCGTGTGAATAGGAGATTGCAATATAAGTCTAAGCTATCTAGCTAACATGTATACTTGCATTTACATTGTATCATAACTTGTATCTAGTTACCTTGCTAATCATGTATATACTCTTAACATATATGTGAAGACACTATACTAACATGTATTTAAATCAAGGTTCAAAGTATCGGTATCGGAATCGGTATCGGACTATATATTCCTACGAGTATTGGCATCGGGGATATCAATACTCGTGTGAATAGGAGATTGCAATATAAGTCTAAGCTATCTAGCTAACATGTATACTTGCATTTACATTGTATCATAACTTGTATCTAGTTACCTTGCTAATCATGTATATACTCTTAACATATATGTGAAGACACTATACTAACATGTATTTAAATCAAGGTTCAAAGTATCGGTATCGGAATCGGTATCGGACTATATATTCCTACGAGTATTGGCATCGGCGATATCAATACTCGTGTGAATAGGAGATTGCAATATAAGTCTAAGCTATCTAGCTAACATGTATACTTGCATTTATATTGTATCATAACTTGTATCTAGTTACCTTGCTAATCATGTATATACTCTTAACATATATGTGAAGATACTATACTAACATGTATTTAAATCAAGGTTCAAAGTATCGGTATCGGAATCGGTATCGGACTATATATTCCTACGAGTATTGGCATCGGCGATATCAATACTCGTGTGAATAGGAGATTGCAATATAAGTCTAAGCTATCTAGCTAACATGTATACTTGCATTTACATTGTATCATAACTTGTATCTAGTTACCTTGCAATATAAGTCTAAGCAATCTAGTATTGGTATCGGCGATATCGGTAGTATCGGCGGTATCGGATCGAAGTATCGGATTTTTTTGGTATTGGAAAACAAATAATTATTAATAAATTATTTACATTTAAAAACATATAATTTATACATTTAGGCATAATTTTAAGTGTTTTAAGTATTATTTCTTAGTAGTTTTGAAATTAAATGAAATTAAATTAAATAAAATAGCATTATTTCTTAGGATCGGGACATGCCAAACCGTATCCGTATCGGGGAATGCAACCCATTCCCCACCCCCCCGACCCCCCTGCCCCCATTCAACACCCCCCCCGACCCCCCTGCCCTCTCCATTACCCACCACCCCGACCCCCCCTGCCCCCATTCCCCACCCCCCCGACCCCCCTGCCCTCTCCACCCCCCACCCCCCGCCCCCCGACCCCCCTGCCCCCATTCCCGACCCCCCCCCGACCCCCCTGCCCCCATTCAACACCCCCCCGACCCCCCTGCCCTCTCCACCCCCCACCCCCCGACCCCCCTGCCCCCATTCCCTACCCCCCCGACCCCCCGACCCTCATTCCCCACCCCCCCCCACCCCCTGCCCCCATTCCCCACACCCCCCCGACCCCCTGACCCTATTCACCACCCCCCCCCCCCCGCCCTCTCCACCCCCCCGCGAAGCCGACCCCCCCCACTCCCCCCCCGGCCCCAAAACCCAAAATTAGAGAAAGAGAGAGAGAGAGAGAGAGAGAGAGAGAGAGATACCTGGTAGAGAGAGAGAGAGAGCCGCGAGAGAGAGAGAGAGAGAGCCGCGCGCGAGAGAGAGAGAGCCGCGAGAGAGAGAGAGAGTTTTGGGGGGAATGAAAAATTCTCCCCCGTCGGTTCAATTTAAGTTAGGGCACAAAACCTAGCGACGGAATAGCGACGGAATAAATTAGTCGCTAAACCGTCGCCAATTAAAAGGTGTTTTCCGACGGATATATCCGTCGCCAGTTAGTCGCTAAAGTTCCCGCCAATGTTTAAAGATTTTGCCGCCAACATTTGCGACGAATAAGCGACGAAAAAGAATCCGTCGCTAACGTTCGTCGACTTAGCGACGGAAACCCGACAAATTTTTACATTTAAAATTGGAAAAATTATGTTATGTTGTCTGTCGCTAATCCGTCGCTAAGATGTCGAAAACTGGTCGCTATTAGCGACGGAATCCGTCCGTCGCTAAACTTCCGTCGGTAAAGTGGGGTATTTTAGTAGTGATATGCCATAGGCTATACTACCTAGGCTATATGCCAACCCAATGATATAGGCATACACTACATGTTCTACCATATATCTATACTAATTATATAGACAATGCATATATCTATAATACATCACATTTATCACACAAGTTATATATATATATATATATATATATATATATATATATATATATATATATATATATATATATATATATATATATATACATACACATACACATACACATAGAGGGATAGAGACAATGCATATGTTTGTGTGTCTAGGTGTCTCAGATTCAGTCATAGGTTCCAGGTTCACAAAATAGTGTGTGTGTGTGTATAGGCTATATGTGTTCTCAGAAATTCAGGAAAACAGTGAATGTGTGTGTCTAACATTGTGTAAGTTCTCAGGATGACAGTTCAAAAGTGTGTGTAAACATATGTGGTATAGAACATTAATCTCAGATTTAATAGTGTCAAAATCATTCTCAGATTTAATATAAACAACCAATGTGTGTGTGTGAACATTATATGTAATAGGACTCAAAATTCAGTGTTATCAGATTTTAGATTCCAGGAAACAATGTATAGGAATTACAGTAGGAATGTGTGTGAATGATATGATATCGAATCTCAGAGTTTATAGGTTTCAGTGTAAAAACAGTTGAACTCATGCTTCCTCAGGTAACAGTGTATAGGTGAACATTATGTGAGTGATTTGCCCTCAGATTTTGTGTGAGTGTGATGAGTGAATAGATGTGTAAATCTCAGATTTCAGGAAACAAGCAATGTGTATTTGTGTGTGTAATGAACTCATTATGTTCTCAGGTTAACAGTGTACATTCATAACAGTGTATCAGTTGCCAAATTCAAAAGCCCAAAATGCATTTCAAATCTAATTTTCCATGCTAATCACTACCCTAACATGATAGGCTAATGCCTAATATGAATTTAGGTGTACATATCACAAATTAATCACAAAAAATCAACTAAACACAAATCAAAATTCTTAGCAATACCAATGACAGTTTAGTATCAGGAAAATAGGAATTTCCCAATTTTGAATTAGAATTTATAGCTAATAAACAGTTCAATAGGTTGGTAAACATAACACTACATGTGCACGTGTCGTGGGGTGTCCCAGTGTCCAGAAAACTGGACACAATTTGTGTCTAACCACTCCACGTACACAGACACAGAAACTTTGTACTGACAGCGTCTTGCACGCGTTCACAGCACTCGTGGACACGACATGACGCAAAATAGGACATGTGCTCGTGTCTAGGTGTTCTCCTAGGATAGGACTAGGGGTTGACCACCCTGAGTCGTGTCCAAACCGTGTTCTCGTGTCTAGGTGTTCGCCTAGGATAGGGCTAGGGGTTGACCACCCGGAGTCGTGTCCAAACCGTGTCTTCGTGTGACACGAAGACAGTGTCAGAGCCATAGGCCGACCGTACATTGACAGTACGAAATCCATACGGCTCGAATTGCTCACAAACCACTCCATAATATCCCACGAAATTTAATACCCTTCGTGTCAGTCATCTCGTGTACACGCAAAATTTGGTTCCTCTCGTGCTGTGTCCAGGAGAACTCGGACACGGGTTGCAGGACACCCGCCGAGCCCCCCGTGCTGCATGTCCAGCATAAAATAAGACACAAAACCGACACAATGATCAGCTCAGTCTTCACAAATATTATAGTACACATATAGATCTATGAAACCATGCAATTAGTTTTACAAAAATCGGAAATAAAATCCTAAGTGACATTTTAACAAATATTTACCTATACACTATGACATGTGTCCTATACGGACACCAAACGGACCCGAATTCTATCCAAACTTTAGGAAAAGCTAGGGAACACCTAGATCTAGCCTAATATGCAAAGAAAACAGAATATTAGCACAATTTGAGGGGTTTTACCTATAGGTACAAATAGCAAGAAAAAGCTTCAAATGGGGAGTGTTCTCCTTGATAGCCAAATGCTCCAAATTGATCCAAGGCTGAGATTACTCTCCATGAACAGCAAGAAGAGGTTGATTAAATTCATATGCAAAAATTTTCTTTAGATGCTCTATATTTACAAAATTTCCATTTTTATAATATCATAACTACCCCTTCGCATAAATTTGGTCATATATATGTATTTGAATTCACAAACTCAGATTTGGATTGCGATTTTTGTCTTCTTCTTCTTCACGAGAGATCTGAATTCTATTGCTCTCATCTTCAGGAGAGATCACAAAGATCGTTCGTAGTTCACTATGCTTTTCTTCAGTCGAACTCCGATCATCGCCCGTCATCATCATCATCATCATCTTATTCGTGGAGAGATTTGAAGTTTTCCGACGATTAGGTCAATTATGGAGAGAATATCTTCTTCTTATTCTTCTCCATAAGAGTTAGCATCGTTTTAAAAGAAGAACGAAAACTCTTCAATCATTATTCCTGACAATTTTTTTCTACAAAAAAACAAAACTCTTCAGGAGTGATCGCAAAGATCGTTCGTAGTTCACTGTACTTTTCTTCAGTCGAACTCCGATCATCGCTCATCATCATCTTATTCGTGGAGAGATTTGAAGTTTTTTGACGATTAGGTCAATTGTGGAGAGAATATCTTCTTCTTATTCTTCTCCATGAGAGTTAGCATCGTTTGAAAGAAGAACGAAAAACCCTTCAATCTTTATTCCTGGCAAATTTTTTCTACAAAAAAACAAAAAATAATGTTTCTGTCAACTGTTCTCCGTCATTTAACACGGAGAATTACCATTCCCCGTGAATTTAACACGGAGAATGATCGTTCTCCTATATTTTAACACGAAAAATGGTCATTCTCCGTAATTTTAACAACGGAGAATGGTCATTCTTCGTAATTTTAACACGGAGAATGACTATTCTCCTGCATTTTAACACTGGAAATGGCTATTCTCCGTAATTTTAACACATAGAATGGCAATTCTCTGTAATTTTAACACGGGGAATGGTCATTCTCTGTGATTTTAACACGGAGAATGATCGTTCTCCGTGATTTTAACAACGGAGAATGGTCATTCTCCGTGATTTTAACACGGAGAATGACCATTCTCCTGCATTTTAACACGGAGAATGGCAATTCTCCGTCAATTTAACAAGGAGAATGGCCTTTCTCCCACGGATAATAGTCATTTTTCGTGATATTACTATGGAGAATGGTCATTCTTCTGCATTTTAACACGGAGAATGACTATTCTCCTGTATTTTAACAAGAGGAATGACCAGTTGAAACTTTTGAGGGCCTTAACTTTTGACTGGGAGGTCGAAACGAGGACCGATTTGTCGCAAAAGGAACGTATTTTTGAGGAGCCTGAAATAAACTATTTCACGGTTTGACGGACTGTCGAAATTTTAGAATCGCAAAAAAATAATGTTTGGACCTCCATTTTAACACGGGGAATGGCCATTCTCCGGTTTGTCGTAAAATGGCCATTCTCCTGCATTTTAACACGGAAAATTGCAGTTGATGCTGCTGATGATGATGAAGTAGGAACTGATGATGATGACATGGTGTGAAGATTGCGAATGGAGAATCACTGACGAGTTTTTGAAGTAAGTTTTGAAGATTTTGGAGGAGAAAACCTAGATTCGAAAGTAAGCAACGTATGGAAGAAGAAGAAGTATCGAAACGTTTTTTTAAGAGTAGGTTTTGTGGGTATTTTCAATAAATTAGAAGAGCAAAAAGGTCATTCAGGACCCTTTTATATATTTTTCGCTAATTCTGGACACGCGATAAAATGTTATTTTGCGGTAGATTTTTCATAAAACTTTTACAATTTTTGGACATTTCATAAATTATCCACATATATATATATATAATATATATATAAATAAATATATATATATATATATATATATATATATATATATATATATATAAAATATATATATATAAAAAATATATATATATATATATATATATATATATATATATAAAATATATATATATATATATATATATATATATATATATATATATATATATATATATATATATATATATATATATAACCTCTAGCCTAGTGGTTAAGAGAGATGCATGCGGTCCAAGTGATCGGAATTCGAGCCCCAGTGGAGGCGAGTTCACCACAATTACCCATTGCTTCAATATATATATATATATATATATATATATATATATATATATATATATATATATATATATATATATATATATATATATATTGAAGCAATGGTTAATTGTGGTGAACTCGTCTCCACTGGGGGTCGAACTCCCGACCACTTGGGCCGCATGCATGGTTAATTGTTTGGTTTTTAGTTTTTGGTGAAGTAAAAAATTCAAAATTTTTGTTCGAATTAAGATTTTGGAATTTGGGAACCCAACCGAATGCAAAACATTAACTATACCTTCAACCCCATATATGTTTATCTTTACATTGCATATTTATAATTTATTTGTTGTTGTATTGTGTACCTGTGCCATTCTACTGATTTGTAATTACATGTTGTTTTATTATTTGTTGGTTTTTGATTTATACAAAAAATTGTATTTGTGAACTAATATAGTCCCATCCATTACGCAATAGACCTAGCAAAATCGGTCCAACCGATTAAACCGAACAAATAAACTAAAATGGTTTGGGTCGGTTTATTTTGGATGAACCGAAGGGAACCGAACGAATCGAATCCAACATAATCGAATGTAGGGGTGAGCATCGGCTCGGTTCGGTCTGAACCGAACCGTTTTACGTAAAACCGACAGTAATCGTAAACCGTCCATTAAAAACCGAGAACCGGACCGACCAAAATTTAACCCGACCTGAACCGAACCGAATTAGACCGGTTCGATTTTCGGTTGGTTCGGTTTTACGGGCCACTGGACTGGGCCAAATTTGTAATGAGTCCGGGTGTATGAAAAATGAAATAAAAATCAATAATGGGCTGGAATTTTTTAATGGGCCGGTTTAATGTACAATACAAATTTTGTTATATCTCAAAATATACATATAACAGCATAACCTTGAATTTCAAATTGGACTTGAAGTCCAGTGCACAGTATAACACAAATATCAAGTCTCTACTCTCCTGTACAAAACCCTCTTCAATAATACAAAATACCAAACAAATATACAAATTACATCCTGTAGAGAACACTCAGAACAGAACAAATATATATCATGTACATGTATCCGGTAGAGAACACTACAGTATAATACAAATATCAAGATTAAGTTACACCACAGTATCCAAGTCTCCAGTACAGAGAACCGAACTAATATATACAAATTACAAATTCACAATCAAGAAGAAATGTTCATTTTGATGTCAGCACATCCAATCCAAGATTCCAAATTCACCACAGTATCCAAGTCTCAAGTACAGAACCGAACTAATATATACAAATTACAAATTCACAATCAAGAAGAAATGTTCATTTTGATGTCAGCACATCCAATCCAAGATTCCAAATTCCAGACTCAACACACAAGTTAAACCTGTATATACAATAGCTTAAAGAAAGGCTCAGAATGGCTTTTAATGCGTCATTAAAGATGCAATGTATGCCTCGCCAATGGCTGTAACGAGTGCCCCGCCAATGGCTGCAACGAGTGCCAAATCATCATCGCCAATTCTAATGGAAAAACTTAGTAAATTTTTTGAATATTAAAAACGACTATGAAGAGAGTACCTCACCAATGGCACACTTTAACAAATGCCTCGCCAGTGGCTGCAACGACCAACAAGTGCCCCGCCTCTACAAGCACTCAAGCAGTATCCAACATGTACATGTATCAGAACACGAAAGTATCACTCATCAGAATATGATGCAAGTATCTAAATTACTGAACAGTTCAAAGAAAAAGTATTAAAATTACTGAACAGTTCAAAGGACAGTATGAAAATGGTTGTTTTCCAGAGAATGAGAGTATGAACTATGAAAATGACTTTTCCAGAACTGTATTTCAAAATGGTTGTATCAGAAGATTCAGAAAAAAGCATGTACCTTTCCAGAGCAGTTACAAAATGTGTCAAATTGACATATTTTTCCAGACCAATATCAAAGAATTAGAAAAGTATCAAAATTTCAACAGAACAACATCAAAATTGTCTTTTCCAGAACTGTAAGTCACAAAGTATCAAAATGACTGACATATTACACTATTGTAAGTCATAGAGTATCCAACAGTAGCTATAACTGTAAGTCATAGAGTAGCCAGCACTAACAGTCTAGTAGAACAGTAACAAAATAACTGACATATTACAATAATGTGTTCCAAAGACACTGATTTAAAAGAGGGGAAGTAATTAAACCTCGCTCGTTGATGTTGAGTCCACCGTTAACTTACCCAATTCTAAATGAAAAGAACAAATCAATGAACAAGTTAAAACTATATCAAATTGAAAGAATGTAATACAATATAGAAACTGAAAAATACCCATTTCAACTTTGTAGATATCCTCGAAATCTTCTACAATAATAGAAGCAATGGATCGATCGGAAGGGCTCCTAAACCAATCTTGACAACAAATAAGTGCTTGAGCAATTTTAGGAGTCAAAGAACTTCTATAACAATCAAGCACACGACCACCCGTACTAAAAGCGGACTCGGAGGCCACGGTAGATATGGGAACGGCCAAAACATCCCTAGCCATCTTCGAAAGGATCAGAAAACGAGAAGAATTAAGCTTCCACCATCCAAAAAATTAAAATCATCACTTTCATCATCGTCGTCATCTACGGTGCTCTCCTCTAGGTAACGATCGAGCTCAGATTTAATGTCACCGCCACCTAATTCCATCTTGTGCTTCTTGAATTGGGCATTCATAAATTTTTTCAGTTGCAATGTATTCCCCGGCTGGTTTTCACTAGTAGATTGTATCCTATCAATAGTAGTAGTACTATTGCCACCAATTTGAGTAGTGCTAATATTTTTGTACTCATTGAACATAGAGTACAAAACACTCTTCACTTTCTTTTTCATGGAATCGCTCTTCTCCGTACCATATAGTTGATTAAGAGCATATTCCACATACTCCAACTTGTGGCGTGGATCAAGAATTGGTGCAATAAAGATAACCATATTCATTTTCTCTATGTCCCCTCAATACTTATCATATTTTTCTCTCATTTTAGTGGCCATTGTAGCTAAGTCAAAGTCACTACTCTCCTTCGAAGTACGCAATAGAATGTCAATTGATGTGATTTCATCAAAAAAGTTATTGCAAGTGACATACAAAGAACCAGAGATACGTAATGTGAGATCATAGAAGTGTTCTAGAAAAGTGCACAACCTTCTAGCATTGGACCAATCTTCTTCACTAGGATACCCACCATTCTCCACTAGCTCTAATCTGAACCACGGGTCGACAGATGTGTATCTCTCAAAGGCACTTTCAAACCTTTGAGCCGTGTCTAACATCAAGAATGTAGAATTTCAACGAGTACTCACATCAAGACACAACAACTTTTTTGCTTTGTATCTTTTCGGCTTCAACACACTCCTTAAATTTTTGGAATCTACTAGGAGAGTGTCTCACATATCTTATAGCATTCCTAACACGAGAAATCGATGGAGACATCAATTTCAAACCATCAACCACAACGAGATTGATGATGTGTGCAATGCATCTCATGTGTAGATACTTGTAATTTAGAATCCTATTTTCCCAATTCTGAATTTTCTTACTCAAGTAAGAAATAGCAATATCGTTGGAACTTGCATTGTCAACTGTGATTGTGAATACTCTATCGATGTCCCACTCAAGCAAACATTTCTCAACCTTTTTCTCGATGGCCTTCCCTTTGTGACTAGTAATTGGACAAAAATTTATAATTTTTTACTTCAATTACCATTCTTCAGTTATGAAATGTACAGTAAGACACATATAATTTATCTTTTTTAATGATGTCCATATGTCCGTTTCTAAGGCATACCATTTGATTAGACTCTTTCAAGTATGATTTAAATTTAATCTTTTTAGTAGAGTATATATCATAGCAATTTCGTGCCACGGTCCATCTTGATGGAATACGGAATATAGGACACGCAACACTCAGAAAGTGTCTAAAGCCTTCACGTTCCACAGTTCGAAACGGAAGCTCATCAACAATAATCATGTGTGTCAAGACTTTTCTCACATCATCCTGATTAAATTTTCAACTAGTAAGAATTTTATCCTTGCCTTTAGCATTGGGTTGCAAGTTCAATATTGATTGATTGGAATCATGATTTTTTGGATTCATCGAACATGCATTCCAATAATTTCTCACATTTGTTGTTCCATTCACTTTACTATGACAGTGATATACTTTTTTACAATATTTGCAACTAGCCTTTGGCTGACCTTTCGCATCCACGGATGTAGTGACCCGTTCCGCCCTAGCGGAACGCCGATTCAAACGGCAAGTGCAACGACTCAAGCGAGCCGTCGACCCGAAGAGTTGGCATCGACCAGATGAAGAATCGATGCAAGGCTTACATTGGCCCGTCAAGATGAATCCAGACTTAGACTTTCAAAGGTGCACTAGGAGTGTCGCTCGACCGATACGAACATCGCTACGGTGGGTGGCTCCGATGAATCCGTCTTTGCTTAGCCTAGACACATAATAATACGGACACTATCACTGAAATCGCTAGGCGATAACACCGTGCATGCTAATAAATGACCCAATGCACCTAGCTAAGGGATTAATCCCATCTTGTATGCTTGTATAGAATATGGAAAAGAACATGGAAATTGTGAGAATTCTCGCACCGTGCTCCACGCTCGTGCTAAGGCACAAGCTTACGTTTACGTCCCTGATGCGTTTAAAAAATGAAACAATGAATGGTTTACAACAATGAAACGGAAGACTATCGATATAGTCGTTCCGAGTAGAGTATAGCAACATTGAAAGACTTCAGGACCGATGGGTCGCCAAGGCGACTCCCGTACGGGGAGTTGCATAACGTATGAATGAAAGAATGAATGAATAAGTGAATAAATGAATCAACGTGTGAATGAATGAATACGTGAAGAATGAACGAATGTATGAACACGTGAAAGAAAGAAATGAAAGAGTGAATAAAAGATAAGAAAGAAAAGAATGGTTAGCGACAGGTATGACAGGCACGTGCAACGGGGCTCGCTACCTGCGCTGCACGGATGCCAACCTGGTCGATAACGCATTATGGCTAAGGGTTAGCCTATGACGATAAAATACGAAATGGTCGTGGACGGACCCGTGCACGGGTGATACGGATTCCGCGGTATGATCAAAGGGAGGATCGTGGCCGGCCTAGGC
This sequence comes from Iris pallida, assembly GCA_029216955.1. NCBI lineage: Eukaryota > Viridiplantae > Streptophyta > Magnoliopsida > Asparagales > Iridaceae > Iris > Iris pallida. The sequence goes on along the minus strand of JANAVB010038617.1, from coordinate 1,309,042 downwards.
GGGATCAAGTCAAGCCTTACGGGCTGCTTGGGTGCGGACTTGGCCACCCGGGGGACGTAAGTGCAGAGGTATTTCAAGAGACTAACGGGGTGTGTGCCAGTCCTCACCCTACGCTAGTTGAGAAATACCACGGTGGGATGTGTCCTAAAGGGCTTGTGATGCCAGCGACCGGTGCATATAGATTTAAGTGGGCTTTGCTGGTGGCAATCCACGTGCAAGTCCTTGCATTGAAATCAAAGTAGTCTAAGTTAACTGTACAAAGCACTTTCTGAATAGGCTTGAATATAAAACACAAAATGATGATGAGTACTTTGAGAAAACGAGTTAGAAAACGTGCTTACGACGTGCTAGAACCCGAGGCAAGGACACGCACTTGACATTGAATGCTTTCATGAACTACGTTAAGTTATTTCATATAAATTGTTGACTAACTTGGTTTACGTTGGACAGGGAAGGCCGGACGGGTACGGAGCTTCCATCGAACGTGCTAAGGCGCGGAGCTATCTCCGGAGCCTTGGAGCGTTGCAAGGAACTGAAGCACCATATACAGGACATAATGTATCGAAATATCGCCATGAATCATTCCATGTTGTAAGCCACTTGGCACGCCTTTTATGTTTCAGAGAGAGAGAGCTTGAGCAATTTGTAATATCGGCCTAGCACCGCTTGTAAAGTTCTTGAATATCAATAAAGTGTTGAATTTGCTTCAATTTGTGTTCATTTACTTTCCGCTGCAAATGGGGACACTCTGTGCGACTCTGTGGCCTAGCTCAAATCGGCCATTTCTGGACTTAGCCTTGCACGGACGCAACCTAGGCCCGTGCGGCATCACGCCTTAGCGAGGACGATCGCTCCTGCGGGAGCGGGGCATGACAGATTGGTATCAGAGCACGGCTTTACGTCCTTGGACTTCATTTCGATTTCTCAGTTTTGAAAGCTCATCGTTGGAAAAAGAAGTGTACGCTCTCTCTCATTGTGCCTTGGGATGTTCCATACAATAAGTCTAATATTTTCAAAAGCTCGTTCAGGCGTTCAATCAAACGCATTAGTAGGCTATCGCCGAATGCATTGGTAGGCCTTTGTGCCGAACGGTGTCAACTTGTCTTGAATGAAAACACGTGCTAAAGTTAACATGTCGTGTGCATGCCTAACTAGTCCTACGATGACCCTAGAAATGAGCGTGTAAACTCGAAATATAGTCCGCACAAGATGGTTATTCGGCACAACTTAGTCCGCGTGTCGTGCACCTAGACTTTTGGGTGAAATTTTTTGCGAGCAATATCAAGTACCGCTCGGTCGGGAACAGAGATACACTTAGAGTGTATATCGATAGGTACGCCATCAAACTAACGCTTAGGCGTGCATGGAAGATTTATTAGATTTTGAGGATTAGTGCGAACGACTTAGTACGTCGAGGCGACGTGAGCGATTATGCTAGATATTCGTCGAACGAATCTGAAGGATGTCTTAGTGCATGATGCAAATGTGATTGTGGATTAAATAGGATGGCTTGAACCCAAGTGGTGTATGTGATAAGTTCGGAGAAGAATAAGAATGAATATCGACGACTAGATTATATGGCTCGAATCCGAGTGGTGTATGGATGTTCTTGGAAAAAAATCATTCGAGCGAAAATTGAGGATTACAAAACACAACGAGTACGTCGGCGAGGCGATGCGATCGCGCAAAGCCTTAGAACGCATCACGCTTAGTTGGTCGTGACTTCGAATATCCCGAACGAGATGTCGTTCGGACAACTTGTCAATGGGCAACGCAAGTTAGAAAACGATTCGAAAAGATGAATAAAAATGAATGGTCTTGATCGAGGAAAACTTAGAGGATCACGCGCGCGATTTTGGATTGATTCAAATAAATTGTGACTTGAGTTTGGACAACGATCTTGAAACTAGCTTGAGGAATAGCGATCAAACTTGATCTTGAATATCAAGAAAATTATGGAATATCCAACTCGGACAACAGCATCAACGCACGACTAGAAATCGGTTGCAAAGGAAGATTGTCAGATTACGCATATCGTCGATGGTATTGAGGCGTATCAAAGATCGATATACGATAACTCGGGGGTACTCTGACTCGGCGAATGACGATCGTACAAATGTCATTGTCCCGTTGGATGCTATACTTGGGATGTTAAAAATGTGTCGAGGAAAAGATAGATTTAGCTCGAGGATTTTCTAGTTGAACGTATGACGGTCAGACTATCGAATTGATTTGACTTGGATGAAAATGTGAATGCTTGGATTTGCTTCATTGACAACCACAACGTTGACGTTCTTGTCTTATACGAACGTAACTCCAGCCTCGCACATACGTCGCGCTGGATTATGGCGATCACTCCGCGTGAGCGCTGATATGGTGATTCATACAGCGAGAGTGATTGAACTTGGATGGCGTGGCAATCTGATTGCTTCGACTTGTGGTTTGACGCGAAGGTGGACTCGAGAATGAATTTGTGTGCTTGAAGAATTGAACTTGAGGATTGAGTAGGTCCAATCCGCGTATCGAGAATGAGTTAGTCTAAACACAAACAAGAGTTACGCCCCGATGAGAATGATTATTCCGCGGGAGCGTTGCATGGTGATTCATGAACCACCGTGGATGATCAGACTCGTGTGAGATTGGGACGCAATGTATTATCGAGCTGGATGACCTCGTGATCGAATACACGAATTGGTTAGAACTGGTGATTGAACGGAATTGAATATGTGCAATGTAAGTCTTGATGCGAATTAGGTGATCATGCTCGATGTTTAGGAATTTGAATGAAACGAACTTGGGTAGAAACTCTCGTACAAGCGAACAAATGGTCTGACCATAGGATTTGGGGCGAGCGTCGTGCAACGACCTTGCATGACGAACCATGGACCTGACGTATAACTATGACCTTGTGAGCTGACCTAGAGGATAGGCGGACGACCCTATGCCGAGTGATTGAACCTGTGCGATGGTATTTACAATATCGTCTGGACGGACGATAGACTTTGGGAAACAAGACTTAGAGTAGGACGGGGAACTGGAAGTGTGCGTGAACGACGACAAGATTGGCCCCAAACGAAGGGAATGATAGGGATGGATGATGCGCAAGTAAAAGTTAGGATAACGAATTGAATCGTTGATAGGAAGAAATACTTGATGATGGTGCAATACTTGGTTTTGAATCGGACGAAAATTACTTAGGCTTGGTCGACCCCGCTAAGAAGAAATCGTACTGATTTCGTGGACAATAACGCTTGAGAAGCAAATCGAATCATCTTGAGGACCGAGATAAACGACATGTGATACACACATGAGTTCGGTTCTAAATCGAAGTTAGCAAAGCGATCAGCAAATCAAAAATATCACGAGTAGCTTGTCCGACTTCGCTAGTCGCTAAGCTTGGTTGAAATGTACGTATTCGAGGGATGCCTTGGATACGTGCACGATCTAAACTCAGCGATATGATGAACTCGAATGCAGCTACAAGTGGGTGTTGCGATGCGCATAAACGAAAGTGAGTTTGCCTCAGTGTGAAACCCATAATTTGCAGATAATTAATTAATTAGTGTTTTCATAATATTTCAAAATTATTATTATTATTATTAATATTACTATTAATTATTTTTGGGTGAAAAAGGATTTTTAAAAAAAATATAACAACTTGGCTTTTTGTTTCCAGACCCAGACCCGAGTCCAGACCCAGACCCAGGCCTGAGCCTGAACCCAACCCAATTCCTTTCTTTTTGAAAATCTGACTTTGGACCAGGTTTAATAAAATAATAATATTTTGAACACTCTTGAGTTGGTCCACGATTGGACCAACTCTTCTCACCCCCTTTACACGTTCAAGTCAGCCCTCTATTTTCTCTTCCCACCTTTACTCCTCTCCACAAGTTTTTCACCACTTCCACTTATTTCTCCAACTATCAGACACCTCCCACTCCATTATCTTCTCCTTCTTTCTTCTTCTAAACTCACAGCACCAACATTTCCCTCACGAGCCCAACTTCACAGAAGACCCCCTCTTCTCTATTTCTCCACATTCACTTCTCTCAAACCCCTTCCTACCTAACTCTCTCAAACCCTTCACCCGACTTCTCCTCGGCGACCACCTCTCGCCGATAGCTCCCTCCGGCCGACCACCGGAGGCCGCGTCCCCGCGCCCCCGCGCCCCCGCGCCTCCGGCGTGCCCCGAGCCCGTGCCGCACCCGCGACCATCCCGACCGCCCGCAGCGGCGGCTCCTCCCCGAGCCCGCACGCCCCTGTGGCCGCGGGTCCCTCCGCCGGCAGAACCCGACCCTCTCCGCGCGGCCGCTGCGCTGTCAGCGCCCCCGCCGTGTCAGCGAGCCCCGGCGGATCTCCCCCGCCGCTGTCGTCCGCTGCCCTAGCGCGACCCTTCTCCGCTGTCCGCGGACTTCCCCGTGGCCAATCCCCTCTTCCGCTGACTTTCCCGCACCCCTTTGCTGTGCGTGGTTGAGCCGGGATCTTCGACCTGCTGCCGAACTTAGTTTCGGATTATTCTCGAGTTTTTTCCGCGGCTCCCCGCCAACGGAATCTGGTAATTTCTGGATAATCACAGTAGTTCGTCCCCCATAGAGTCGATGATGATAGATCGGTCCCCCGGTTCCCTCTCGGGAATCCGGTTAGCTGCGTATATTATCGTTTAGCTGCGTTAGATTATTTTCCTGTGTTGCTTTGGTGTGATTTGGTTGGATTATGAGATTCTCGGACTATTCGGGAATTTATTCTGGTGGTGTTGGAAGTTATTTTGGTGGATATTCTGTGGATTATTTTGGGTTGGAAAATATTTGCAGGAGTTTGATGGCGCACTTCCCAGTTTTGGGTTTGTCCCGAAATAGAGGAAGTGCTGCCCAAATTTTTACAAAACCTTATTTAATTTGATTTCAAAATCGGTTTTCGGAAATGAATTTTAAAACTGAATTTTCGGGTGACGACCGTACCGGTCTGTGGGCCCTGGCGAAATGCAAACGCACCGGTCCGACCGGGCGTTGTGGTATTAGCTGGATTTTGATGATGGACCGAGTCTGAGACTCTTAACATTTATTTTAAATTATTTTATTTAATATTTAGGCTATTTATTATAGTTATTTATTTTACTGCATTTTATTTAGTAATTAAATCATTTCCTCTTATTTGATGTAAAAATAATTGTACAGGGCATAAGCCCACTCTAGGATGTTTAGCTGTGCCCTTGTATTGTGTAGTGTAGATTTTACTTTATTCTCTGGGTGGACGTTGATCTTGGGTGGTATTTTGATTAGACGTATAATCGTAGTTAGAACGTAATCATAATCGTATAATTAATTAGGAATTAAATAAATGGATAAAATATTAGTAAATAACTAGTTCATGATTTGTCACTGCAAGAAACTATATTTTATAGATATATTACAAAAATACAAAGTTTCCAAAGATAATCGGTTCTCGTTATTATTTCCAAATAATCGAATTAACCAGCTTAATCAAACGCACGTAGTTGCGACGTAAACGTTAGCTGTAGATTAATAAAAATTAAAACCTGACTAGGACTTACTACTAGAGATTGCAACTAGCACACTTAGCCTGGTTATTCAAGGTTCTAAGTCGAGTTCTCAACTGTAGGAACTCGAAGTTACAACTGACGTTCCTCCTCGGTACCGACTCGTCTTTTCAGTCATTCTAATACAAGGCAAGTTACGATTTGTGTATTTTTGTATTTTACTTAGTAAAGTTAAGCTGCATGTTAAACCACACTGCTGACACAGAACTCCATCTTGGGGTTCAACTACTGATTGATACTGTTACTGATTGTGGGACTGGGGGAATAGTGTAGGCGTTTATGACCAAAGCCCTACTGTCATAACTGTATTAGCTTGCCCCTCTTACACACGGGGATAAGCCATATCGTATCGCTAAGATACTACTGCTCAACCCAAGCCGGTCATAGACGTTTGCATATTCAAAACACACAGAACTGTTTTAAAACCGCTGAAAACTGTTATTTCAAACTGTTTATCCTGCACTTTCCAATTATTATTTAAGATATGAGATGCATATTTCGTTCTTGCTCCCTCCTGACTGGAGACAACATTTTAGGTAACACTGAGGATGACGAGCTATACTATAATAGTTATTTTGACCCGGTTCTCTACCCTGCGACGGTACCGGAGCCGTCTTTGAAGGACGCTGATCCTGGGTCTGCTGAACCTGATGCTTAGATAGTTTCCTTTCTGCATTTTCTTTTATTTGGAGTTTGTAGCATTTCCCATCCAGATGTATTTCTGAATATTTTTATTAAACAAAGTTTCATTTCTGAATAGAACAGTTGTGACAAATGTAATTGTGTTGTTGTGAGTACCTGCAATGGAACAGCTTACTGCCGCCGTCTCACCACGGTGCAGGCTGGGCATGGTCCGGTTCGACCCATTAACTTGGGATCGGGTCGTGACATGTTTTCAGTGGTGGCCCATGCAGGTCCCACAACAAACAACAACTTAGGAAAACATACCTAGAAACAATTAGAACACTAGAACATTGATTTGTCACGACATAGGTCCGATTCATATATAAATAAATATTTTTGCTTGATTTTAGACCGGTAGGCTACCTTGCTTATGTGTGCGTCCTAAACCTTCCAGAGAATGACCGTTGACCAAATCCTGCTGGCGATGAGGTGTCATCTCCGGATCATACCCCATCTCCTCAACCAAGCCCAGGGTCTCTCTCCTCGCGGCTGTTTGACCGTCCTCATAGTGCATCCAGTGAAGTTTTCCCTACACTGGCGATTCCTACCTCATCTCAAACCAAGTTGCATTTCCTTGGTGGAGAATTCATTTTTGTTGCTCCACCAGTACCAGCAATCATCTTCCAAATGGTTGTCCTATTTCAAGAAATCCTGGAGTTCCAGAAAGCTCAAGATGAAGCCCAGCAAGAACAGAAGAATATCACGAGAGAAGACATGAAGAACGTCATGATGTAGCCTTAGTTATCCCCAACCAAGTTAGAGCAGAACTTTTGTCCTAGGAAGGATACCCTTGAATCTAGAAGATATTTGGGTCCCATCAAGTACTCTACTTTTCGGCAGCCTTGTCGTAAGAAGCTATGGGCTTGTAACTACTGCAAGAGGCCTGGTCATCAGGCCGTTAGTTGCCGCAAGAGATTGGGACAATGTTTGGCATATGGATCTGCTAAACATCGGGTAAAGGACTGCCCTTATCTTTCCATCAAACCAGAGCTCATAACCCAGCCACACCTGTTAGGCCACAACCTAGGGACCCTCTTCCTATCCAGCAGACCCTGCCCTTACAATAAGGCATAATGCATACTCGAGGTTCATAGAAAAGGAAGCAGTTGGAGACTGCTCATGCAGAACCATGAAGAATAGTACCTAGAACTGCTGAATAGCATCATCTTTTTGGAAGTTGTAACAGGATGTCCTTAGATCAATCATAAGAGTTTTTGCTGTAATTCTCCACATGAATAGAAGTTTGTAGTTACACCCTGTCACGACCCGCACCCGCTAAAAGGGCACGTGACGTGACAACGCCCAGCCCTCACCGAAATATCGGCAAGGAACGCTGTAGATTTTCCTACTCTAAACAGTTTATATATATAACAAAAACCTGTCGAGAATATGGTCAACTCCGAACGGAGGACAAGCAATGAATATATACGAGTACTCAATCACGACTCTAAGATAACAAAGTAAAAACTGAAATGTAAAGACAACAAGACGATAAAATAATAATAACCTGTCAAGTCCAGACACAAAGAATATATACAGTCCAAGTCTCTAGTACAGTCCAAAATGTAATACAGTCTCAAAAGTAGCTGGAGACAATGTCCAGTACAAAAGACCTACACTAACTAAGTAATGGGTAGGGTCTCGTCAGGCGGAGCTAACCCCTGCTGGACCAAAGTCTCCAAGTCTATTCCCACTACGTCATCTGGACCGTAGTAGGTACAGTAGTCTCCCTCATCTGCATCTGTAATATTTTCAACATATCCTGTCAGGATGGAACGAGTACAATCCACTAACAACATTTCACAAGATATGACAAAAGCTATAATCTGTAAATAGAGAGTATATACAAGAAAATCATGGAATGTACATGTGAGAATCATGGCAAGGTAAGCTGTAAAACTGAAGCTAGAACAAGGCAAGTAAACTGATCATGGCATGTACAAGAATCAAGAATCATATATCTAGGTGTGTGAATACTAGCTACAACATGTGGCCAGCTTGGGTCTGCACAAGGTTATGATCAGCCAATCCCACGTGGAGTGTAGGATTGGTAGCATTCAAGGTCTACAAGAATAAACAAGGTGGATAATGACCACATGTCTACACTAATACTCCCCGTCCCCGACTGGTAGAGTGGATCCAAACAAGACACGTCACGACGCGGGATTCTACGAGAAGGGAGCAAGTCTCCTCGAGAATCGGCGTCCATGTACTGCACAAGAACTACAAGGGGGCTTGCACAAGACATACCAAGACAACAAGGAATAACACCTCATGTCGGGATCCATGAATACCAACCCGTGTGACCAATGTGTCGAGAACAAGCATATCTATACTAATTACATGGATTATATCAGTCAGCATAAATTGGAAAAGTGTCAGAGAATGTACTCGCCTGAAATATGATATGGTACGTCAATCGGAGCAAATGCAGCGTCTCGAGGACCTATAGAGAACAAGACGTATCAATACTAAGTTTAGGAAGTAAAGTTAAATCAAAATAAACCCTATTTAGTCATCCTAGGTCAAGACATGCCTAGTCGGGTCAATCTTGGTCATGGGAGAACATTAGAAGTTAAACCGGATCAATCTAGGTCAAAAACTGGTTTACCGTTGACTTTTGGTCAACGGGTCAATTCTGGTCAACTCGAGGTCAACACTAGGTCAACTCTAGGTCACTGGTGACTAATAGTTGATTTTTAGTCAACGGTCCAAGTTGGATGGAATTTGGGACCAAATTGGGTAAAGTGTTGACCCATAGTTGACTTTTAGCCTAAAAAGTCAACCGTGGTCAACCGGAGTCAAAACTAGGTTTAGACAGCTAATCCTACTCATTACCAACCTATATAACCTATGTCGAAGTCCATCTTGGACTTCAAACTCAATTTCTCGGCCGTAGGCCAAATTTCTATTTTAGCCTTAAAAATGCCAAATTTCACCCTTCGGCGACTAGCTAGTTAACCCACCTACGCTCGTTATTTTGACCCGATCTCCCTAGGGTAGTATGGTACTATCCTATACATATAATATCTACCAAAATACTTGGGTAACGCGGGCATCCAGTCCACGATACGGCCCGTTGCAGATATCTCAAGTATTTTGAGATACGCGCTGACACGGTGCGATACCGGCGCCCTACGACCCCGATTTCCATCCGGGAGCTTACCCGCAATATCTAAATCACGTATTCATACCCCACGCCAAGTTTCAACTCAATCGGATACTCCGAACTCCGTTTCGCCCTCTAACTCGGTTTTTCCCCTTTTCTATTCTAGCCTTTTTCCTATTCTTCCAACTTCTTTAAATCTTTCCTCCCAACCTCAAATCCTTTTCTAATTTCTCATTTCATAATCTTTTTCTACTCTTCTCTACGATTCCAACCATATATAATACTCATATATATATATCTATATATATATATATATACTAGGTGAAAAGGGGGGTTTAGGCTTAATGCCATAGAGGGGGGGACTGTTATGTCCCTGGCAGTCCTAGGACTGCCGCCCGTGTGGCAGTCCAAACCCTGCTTTGGCTGCCCCTACGCTGCCCCTGCTACTGCTTAAGCTACTGCTGCTACTGCTTAAGACTGCTGCTGCTGCGGCAGTCCTGCAGCTGCTGCTGCTGGCACTACTTCTCTCCCTCTAGACCCTCTATGTATATACATATCAATCCTATATATATCTCTATCTATATATACATATATATATATATCTATCCATCCCTCTACCTATATATATAACACACACACACGACCACGTATACATATAAACACACACACACATATAAATACATATATATACACACAACCATATATATATATATATAAACTCCTATACTTATGTATATGTATATAACCACATACACACACACACACATGACAACTCCACCACTACTCTCACTCATACACCACCACCACCATTCTCTCACTTCCACCACTCTCTACACACACACACACACACACACACACAAATACATATTATACATACATACATATATACACATATATATTTACATACATATATATATATAACATACCATTTAATATAAACCTCCTAATTAACCACTTAACCAAATTCTAGAGAAAACCTACAAGAATAGGGGCAAAGTGTAGAGAATGAGATTCTCTACACTTATTGTGAAGGACAAAAATGAAGAGAGGAATTTAATGAGGGTTTAATGTCTTACCTAAAGGAGAGAGAGAGCTTGGAGGAAGAAAGGAATTTTGAAGAAGGAAGGAGACTTAGGTGAGAAGTAAACAAAGAAGAGAGGGGGGGTTTAAAGCCATGGCCGGCCACTCCAAGTGTGGGCTATTTGGCTTGGGATCCAATAGCCCACAACCCAATAACCTAAGTTTGGGGTTATTTTGAAATCGGGTTGGTTTGGTTCGATTTGGTTCGATTCTAAATGACTAATTGAGTCTCTAAAATGACTAATTAAGTCATGGAAAATAGGTTAATAATTTCTAGCCTATTTTTGATGGTACATGGGCTAAGCCCAGCTAGTATGTGGGTCCCACTAGGGTCCAGGCTACCCGGGTCTCCAAATTGGGTCCGAATTGGATAAAATCCAAACCGACTCAAATAAATTCCTAAAAATCATATAAAATCACTTAAAATTCCTAAAATATTATTAAACTTGAAAATGACAAAAATACCCCTAATTTGAAAAAACTGGGGGTGACAAATCTACCCACCTTAAAAAAATTTCGTCCTCGAAATTCAAACGGTCGTACTCTTCTCTAGGTCAAGCACCCCACAATCAAGGTCTACTAAATTTTATCCTAAGTTATATAACATGTAACCCAGGAAGTCAGAACACATGCATGGTTTTAAATATCTACAGTATTATGTTATTGCAGTCTTCATTGGGGTTTCTATTTATCTAGCATGATCATCACATATGCAAACTAAAGGTACTAAGAAAGCAATCATCAATCATCGGGTAGAAGGAAACAGGTAAAAGGAAGGAACGAGACCTAACCTCCTAATCCAATGCGTGCAGGATCCTCAACTGCCATCGCAAAAACCCTGTCCTGGCGGGGTATATCCCGCTGCTGGTGGAGGGCGTGATGCGGTGCCATAGGTGGCCTACCCTGTGCTCCTTGAGCTGCACGGCGATGGTTCGTAGGACAATCTCTCAACTGATGTCCAGCCTCCCCGCAATAGAGGCACAAGCCCAGCCTCTTCCGGCAGACCTCCCAGATGTGACCGGGCTTCTTGCAGTAACCGCAAGGAGCCCCATGCTGTGCCTGCCTCGGCTGAGTGTGCTGCACCTGCTGCTGGACCGGTGCTCCGGCCTGCACCTGCGGCTGGTGATGCTGGAAAGAACGATGCTGAAGCTGAGGGCGCTTAGCAGCCCCCGCGCTGCTAGAAGCTCCCGAGAAATGATCACGCTCCCTCTTGGGCTTCAAGCCCCACTCCCGCTCTACCTTACGGGCCTCCCTATAGATCTGGGTATACGTCTCGTAGAAGGAGGGAATGAGGTGCTTGATATCCCAAGCCAACCCCTCCCTGAAACGGCTCGCCCTGGTCTCCGGGTCTCGAACCATGTACTCTGCGTATCGGCTCAGACGGCCGAACTCCGCCGCGTACTCCTCCACAGATAGACTGCCCTGCTGCAGATCCTGGAACTGCCGCACCAGGTCAATCTTGTCCGTGGGGGAAAAGAACTTCTCCCTGAAGAGGAGCGTGAACTCTGCCCAAGTACGGCCCTCTCCAGCTAGGGCTGGCTCGTTTCTGAACCAAGTGCGCGCAATGTCTAGCAACTGCAAACCTACCGCCTCGACCCTCAGGTCCTCTGCCAGGCGGCAGGCCCTCATCTGCCGCTCGATATCCTCGAGCCAATCGTCTGCATAGACCACGCCCTCGGTCCCGCTAAAGTCACGGGGCCCGAGCTTCCTGAAGTCCTGGATATCCCCGTACCTCGGTCGCGTCCCCAGATGAGGAGCCCTCTGCTCCACGGCTGCAAGGGCCAACTGATGGGCATCCTCCATGCACTGACGCATCGCGTCTGTCTGCCTCTGCTGAGCCTCGGTCTGGGCTCTCTGAGTCTCCAGTATCTGCTGGAGGAAGGTAAGCATCTGCCCCATATCTGTAGGCAGAGGAGGTGGAGGTGGAAGTACGCCTGCAACTGGCGGAGGAATCCGCTGCGCAGGAGGAGGAAGAACGCCCCCGACTGCTCCCGTCGTGGCCCCGGGCACTGCGGGAAGAGTACCCGCAATGACCCCAGGAACTGTCATCGAGGTAGCTGGAGGAGTACCTCCGAGACCTCCAACAGAAGTCCCATCTGCAGGGGAGGTGACCGGAGCCTGTCCGCCAGAGGTGGCAGACCTCTCCGTCTCCCCGTGCTCCTCGCCAGGAGAGTGAGTCATAACTATCCTGGAGACAAATTGAAAAGAAGATACCAATATGGCACATGAAGGCAATATCAAGGGAGGACAGCTAGAATGCAGTAAATCGATATCAAAGACGGTAAGCAAGATAAGCAAGGAAAGATCCTACTGTGATTGAGTACTCTCTTAGCCTATAGCCTATCCTAGATACGTACCGCAGGCTCGTAATAGCACTCTTAGTCGAGCGCCACTACGACATCGCACTAATTGCGACTTCAGGACCTGCGTGGGCCACCACTAAAACGTGTCACGACCCGCACCCGCTAAAAGGGCACGTGACGTGACAACGCCCAGCCCTCACCGAAAAATCGGCAAGGAACGCTGTAGATTTTCCTACTCTAAACAGTTTATATATATAACAAAAACCTGTCGAGAATATGGTCAACTCCGAACGGAGGACAAGCAATGAATATATATACGAGTACTCAATCACGACTCTAAGATAACAAAGTAAAAACTGAAATGTAAAGACAACAAGACGATAAAATAATAATAACCTGTCAAGTCCAGACACAAAGAATATATACAGTCCAAGTCTCTAGTACAGTCCAAAATGTAATACAGTCTCAAAAGTAGCTGGAGACAATGTCCAGTACAAAAGACCTACACTAACTAAGTAATGGGTAGGGTCTCGTCAGGCGGAGCTAACCCCTGCTGGACCAAAGTCTCCAAGTCTATTCCCACTACGTCATCTGGACCGTAGTAGGTACAGTAGTCTCCCTCATCTGCATCTGTAATATTTTCAACATATCCTGTCAGGATGGAACGAGTACAATCCACTAACAACATTTCACAAGATATGACAAAAGCTATAATCTGTAAATAGAGAGTATATACAAGAAAATCATGGAATGTACATGTGAGAATCATGGCAAGGTAAGCTGTAAAACTGAAGCTAGAACAAGACAAGTAAACTGATCATGGCATGTACAAGAATCAAGAATCATATATCTAGGTGTGTGAATACTAGCTACAACATGTGGCCGGCTTGGGTCTGCACAAGGTTATGATCAGCCAATCCCACGTGGAGTGTAGGATTGGTAGCATTCAAGGTCTACAAGAATAAACAAGGTGGATAATGACCACATGTCTACACTAATACTCCCCGTCCCCGACTGGTAGAGTGGATCCAAACAAGACACGTCACGACGCGGGATTCTACGAGAAGGGAGCAAGTCTCCTCGAGAATCGGCGTCCATGTACTGCACAAGAACTACAAGGGGGCTTGCACAAGACATACCAAGACAACAAGGAATAACACCTCATGTCGGGATCCATGAATACCAACCCGTGTGACCAATGTGTCGAGAACAAGCATATCTACACTAATTACATGGATTATATCAGTCAGCATAAATTGGAAAAGTGTCAGAGAATGTACTCGCCTGAAATATGATATGGTACGTCAATCGGAGCAAATGCAGCGTCTCGAGGACCTATAGAGAATAAGACGTATCAATACTAAGTTTAGGAAGTAAAGTTAAATCAAAATAAACCCTATTTAGTCATCCTAGGTCAAGACATGCCTAGTCGGGTCAATCTTGGTCATGGGAGAACATTAGAAGTTAAACCGGATCAATCTAGGTCAAAAACTGGTTTACCGTTGACTTTTGGTCAACGGGTCAATTCTGGTCAACTCGAGGTCAACACTAGGTCAACTCTAGGTCACTGGTGACTAATAGTTGATTTTTAGTCAACGGTCCAAGTTGGATGGAATTTGGGACCAAATTGGGTAAAGTGTTGACCCATAGTTGACTTTTAGCCTAAAAAGTCAACCGTGGTCAACCGGAGTCAAAACTAGGTTTAGACAGCTAATCCTACTCATTACCAACCTATATAACCTATGTCGAAGTCCATCTTGGACTTCAAACTCAATTTCTCGGCCGTAGGCCAAATTCCTATTTTAGCCTTAAAAATGCCAAATTTCACCCTTCGGCGACTAGCTAGTTAACCCACCTACGCTCGTTATTTTGACCCGATCTCCCTAGGGTAGTATGGTACTATCCTATACATATAATATCTACCAAAATACTTGGGTAACGCGGGCATCCAGTCCACGATACGGCCCGTTGCAGATATCTCAAGTATTTTGAGATACGCGCTGACACGGCACGATACCGGCGCCCTACGACCCCGATTTCCATCCGGGAGCTTACCCGCAATATCTAAATCACGTATTCATACCCCACGCCAAGTTTCAACTCAATCGGATACTCCGAACTCCGTTTCGCCCTCTAACTCGGTTTTTCCCCTTTTCTATTCTAGCCTTTTTCCTATTCTTCCAACTTCTTTAAATCTTTCCTCCCAACCTCAAATCCTTTTCTAATTTCTCATTTCATAATCTTTTTCTACTCTTCTCTACGATTCCAACCATATATAATACTCATATATATATATATATATATATATATATATATACTAGGTGAAAAGGGGGGGTTTAGGCTTAATGCCATAGAGGGGGGGACTGTTATGTCCCTGGCAGTCCTAGGACTGCCGCCCGTGTGGCAGTCCAAACCCTGCTTTGGCTGCCCCTACGCTGCCCCTGCTACTGCTTAAGCTACTGCTGCTACTGCTTAAGACTGCTGCTGCTGCGGCAGTCCTGCAGCTGCTGCTGCTGGCACTACTTCTCTCCCTCTAGACCCTCTATGTATATACATATCAATCCTATATATATCTCTATCTATATATACATATATATATATATCTATCCATCACTCTACCTATATATATAACACACACACACGACCACGTATACATATAAACACACACACACATATAAATACATATATATACACACAACCATATATATATATATATAAACTCCTATACTTATGTATATGTATATAACCACATACACACACACACACATGACAACTCCACCACTACTCTCACTCATACACCACCACCACCATTCTCTCACTTCCACCACTCTCTACACACACACACACACACACACACAAATACATATTATACATACATACATATATACACATATATATTTACATACATATATGTATAACATACCATTTAATATAAACCTCCTAATTAACCACTTAACCAAATTCTAGAGAAAACCTACAAGAATAGGGGCAAAGTGTAGAGAATGAGATTCTCTACACTTATTGTGAAGGACAAAAATGAAGAGAGGAATTTAATGAGGGTTTAATGTCTTACCTAAAGGAGAGAGAGAGCTTGGAGGAAGAAAGGAATTTTGAAGAAGGAAGGAGACTTAGGTGAGAAGTAAACAAAGAAGAGAGGGGGGTTTAAAGCCATGGCCGGCCACTCCAAGTGTGGGCTATTTGGGTTGGGATCCAATAGCCCACAACCCAATAACCTAAGTTTGGGGTTATTTTGAAATCGGGTTGGTTTGGTTCGATTTGGTTCGATTCTAAATGACTAATTGAGTCTCTAAAATGACTAATTAAGTCATGGAAAATAGGTTAATAATTTCTAGCCTATTTTTGATGGTACATGGGCTAAGCCCAGCTAGTATGTGGGTCCCACTAGGGTCCAGGCTACCCGGGTCTCCAAATTGGGTCCGAATTGGATAAAATCCAAACCGACTCAAATAAATTCCTAAAAATCATATAAAATCACTTAAAATTCCTAAAATATTATTAAACTTGAAAATGACAAAAATACCCCTAATTTGAAAAAACTGGGGGTGACACACCCTTATGGCAGATGTTCTCCCTGATAGTCTCCCCGGATTATCCCAGATCTAGGCATAGGATTCACCCCTGACTTAGTCCTCGGCTCTTTCCCTAAATTCTAAAGGATGTTACAGAGTCAACCCGAAGGTGGCCAAGAAGATGAGGGTCCAGATCAATGAAGGCTCTAGGATTTATTCAGAGTGGAACTTCACCTTAGGGAGTACCTATCTTGTTTGTGCCCAGAAGGATGGAACAAACAGATGTGCATCAATTACCAGACACTAAAGAACAAGTACTTTCTGCCCGGATCGAGGATCTGTTTGATCTGGTTGTGTGGAGTTAGGGTGTTTCGAAGTTTGACTTAAGATCTGACTACCATCAAATCAAAGTCAGGAAGGAGGACATTTTTAAGACGGTGTTCAAACACTAAGTATGGGTAGTTTTCTTTGGTCATGACGTTGGACTGACCAATGCTCCTGCTATGTTCATGAACCTCATGAACAGAGTTTTTACGAGTATTTGAATCAGTTCATCTTCTCCATAGATAACATTCTGATATATTGGAAGACTGAAGAAGAGCATGAAGAACACCTGAGGAAGATTTGGAAACTTTGAGGAAAAGGAGTTTTATGGAAAGTTATCTGAACGTAGATTTTGACAAGGTGGACTTTTTGGCCATGTTGTCAAGAGAAGAAATTTCGATGGGAGATAGCTGCTGTTGAAAAGTGGTATACCCCAAGTTCAATTCGGAAGGTTCTTGAACTTGGCTGGCTACTATCAGAAGTTCGTAAAGGATTTCGCCAAGATTGCTGAGCCGATGACGAAGCTCACTTGGAAGAATGAAGAGTTCATCTGAACGAAAGTTTGCCAGACGGCATTGAGGAGCTGAAGAAGAGACTTACCACTACACCAATCCTTGTGCTACCCGCAGGAACCGGTGGGTTCTCAATTTACAGTAATGCCTCTGGAAGAGGACTGGGCTGCGTTCTTCAACGACATGGGAAAGTAATTGCTTACACATGTAGGCAACTACAGACTCATGAGAAGAATCATTCCACGCCTAATTTGAATTGCTGCAATTATCTTTACTTTGAAGTTATGGAAGCATGATTTTATGGAAAGGGAGTAAAAATTTATACGGACTACAAAAGTCTGAAATATGTCTTCACTCAGAAAGGGCTGAATGTTAGACTAAGAAGCTGGCTGAAGCAGATGAAGAATTTCGACATCAACCTGCAGTACCATTCAGGTAAGGCTAATATGGTCGCTGATGCACTTGGTCGATACTGATGGCAAAGTTCTTAACCAAGGACTAGCACCCGCTAGAAGACATCGAGAAGTTTGGACTGGAGGTGATACTACCTGGAGATAGAAAGACGGAGCTGGATGCTGATTCAGTATTGATGAAGTTCGAGGCTGAGGGATAAAAATCAAGAGAACGTAGTTTCAAAACGAGGCACTTTGCAGGCTTAGAGATCAAGTGTTGGCAGGAACACTTGAGGGTTTCTAAATTAATCAGCATTGGAACTCTGAAGAATGGTGCGAGACTTTGCGTGTCGGCTGACAAACGGAGGAACGAGTTGATGGAAGAAATGCACCAGTCGCAGTATTCTATATTCAGGAGATAATAAGATGTATCGGAATATGCCTCCATTGATTGGTGTTATGGAATAAAGAAGGACAATTCCAGGTATGGGATTAGACGTAAATTTGTCAACATGAGGAAATTAGCAAGAGGACAACAAGTTTGTTGGAGCCGCTGGACAATTCAGAATGGAAGTAGAAGCATATAACCATGAACTTTGAGTAAGGATTGCCTTGTTCCCAAGGAGGGAAGGGCACTAATTGGATTATTATAAACCGACTGACTAAGCCGGCACACTTTATTTTTCCTTCAAAGTTGGTTTATCCACTAAGAAGTGGGCAGCATTGTACGGAAAGCACATCTACCGGATTCATGGAGTACCGCGGGACGAGCAATCAGAGAGGTCAATCCAGACGCTTGAAGATGTATTGAGATTTTTGCGTCTCGGAATTTGGTAGGTCTTGGGAAGACCAAATTACATTTGGTTAAGTTTCTCCTACCAGAGGAATAATCAGTTTCGACGGAGCTGGAAATTGAGGCCAGGTACATCAGGTCATTTGAAGTTAAGACGCGTTGGGAGTAGCGTACCAGTTAGCTCTACCAGCTAATCTTGAGATTGTGCAACGTCTTCTACGTCACAGCTCAGACGATACATTTCGGATCCGAGTCACATTTTGGATAATTCAGAGCTGAAGATTGGAATCAACCTTTTCAGTGCCAGAGAAACCAGTTGCAAGCCTAGTCGAGATGAGAATCAGAATTTGAGCCATCATTTAAACTCCTATTCCTTATTTTTTTTTCCGTTCTAAACTTGACTGATGCTGACGAAGTTAGCCTAGTTTTGCAAGCTATCTCTTTATCAAGCTTGATCATGACAGTATTTATTGGGTGCACCCACTAATATATTGTCTAATCGGACGGTTCATGATGGTCTGATCAACCTCGTGTACTTTGGTTCGCTTTTGTTTTTTTCTGCGTGGATGATATCATAAAACTTGTCCCTAAACCGTCTCATCCACGACTGCCTTGGAAATCTTTATAGTTGGACCTGAGTTAAGGGCGCAGTACCCGTACATGTTTGTCTTTCCTACCTTACTTTAAATTTCGAGGACGAAATTTTCTAAGGAGGGAAGATTGTGAAATCCATAATTTGCAGATAATTAATTAATTAGTGTTTTCATAATATTTCAAAATTATTAATAATAATAATATTACTATTAATTATTTTTGGGTGAAAAGGATTTTTTAAAAAAATATAACAACTTGGCTTTTTGTTTCCAGACCCAGACCCGAGTCCAGACCCAGACCCAGACCCAGGCCTGAGCCTGAACCCAACCCAATTCCTTTCTTTTTGAAAATCTGACTTTGGACCAGGTTTAAAAAATAATAATATTTTGAACACTCTTGAGTTGGTCCACGATTGGACCAACTCTTCTCATCCCCTTTACACGTTCAAGTCAGCCCTCTATTTTCTCTTCCCACCTTTACTCCTCTCCACAAGTTTTTCACCACTTCCCCTTATTTCTCCAACTATCAGACACCTCCCACTCCATTATCTTCTCCTCCTTTCTTCTTCTAAACTCACAGCACCAACATTTCCCTCACGAGCCCAACTTCACAGAAGACCCCCTCTTCTCTATTTCCCCACATTCACCTCTCTCAAACCCCTTCCTACCTAACTCTCTCAAACCCCTCACCCGACTTCTCCTCGGCGACCACCTCTCGCCGACAGCTCCCTCCGACCGACCACCGGAGGCCGCGCCCCCGCGCCCCCGCGCCCCCGCGCCTCCGGCGTGCCCCGAGCCCGCGCCGCACCCGCGGCCATCCCGACCGCCCGCAGCGGCGGCTCCTCCCCGAGCCCGCACGCCCCTGTGGCCGCGGCTCCCTCCGCCGGCAGAACCCGACCCTCTCTGCGCGGCCGCTGCGCTGTCAGCGCCCCCGCCGTGTCAGCGAGCCCCGGCGGATCTCCCCCGCCGCTGTCGTCCGCTGCCCTAGCGCGACCCTTCTCCGCTGTCCGCGGACTTCCCCGTGGCCAATCCCCTCTTCCGCTGACTTTTTCCGCGCCCCTTTGCTGTGCGTGGTTGAGCCGGGATCTTCGATCTGCTGCCGAACTTAGTTTCGGATTATTCTCGAGTTTTTCCCGTGGCTCCCCGCCAACGGAATCTGGTAATTTCTAGATAATCACAGTAGTTCGTCCCCCGTAGAGTCGATGATGATAGATCGGTCCCCCGGTTCCCTCTCGGAAATCCGGTTAGCTGCGTATATTATCGTTTAGCTGCGTTAGATTATTTTTCTGTGTTGCTTTGGTGTGATTTGGTTGGATTATGAGATTCCCGGACTATTCGGGAATTTATTCTGGTGGTGTTGGAAGTTATTTTGGTGGATATTCTGTGGATTATTTTGGGTTGGAAAATATTGCAGGAGTTTGATGGCACACTTCCCAGTTTTGGGTTTGTCCCGAAATAGAGGAAGTGCTGCCCAAATTTTTACAAAACCTTATTTAATTTGATTTCAAAATCGGTTTTCGGAAATGAATTTTAAAACTGAATTTTCGGGCGACGACCGTACCGGTCTGTGGGCCCTGGTGAAATGCAAACGCACCGGTCCGACCGGGCGTTGTGGTATTAGCTGGATTTTGATGATGGACCGAGTCTGAGACTCTTAACATTTATTTTAAATTATTTTATTTAATATTTAGGCTATTTATTATAGTTATTTATTTTACTGCATTTTATTTAGTAATTAAATTATTTCCTCTTATTTGATGTAAAAATAATTGTACAGGGCATAAGCCCACTCTAGGATGTTTAGCTGTGCCCTTGTATTGTGTAGTGTAGATTTTACTTTATTCTCTGGGTGGATGTTGATCTTGGGTGGTATTTTGATTAGACGTATAATCGTAGTTAGAACGTAATCATAATCGTATAATTAATTAGGAATTAAATAAATAGATAAATATTAGTAAATAACTAGTTCATGATTTGTCACTGCAAGAAACTATATTTTATAGATATATTACAAAAATACAAAGTTTCCAAAGATAATCGGTTCTCGTTATTATTTCCAAATAATCGAATTAACCGGCTTAATCAAACGCACGTAGTTGCGACGTAAACGTTAGCTGTAGATTAATACAAATTAAAACCTGACTAGGACTTACTACTAGAGATTGTAACTAGCACACTTAGCCTGGTTATTCAAGGTTCTAAGTCGAGTTCTCAACTGTAGGAACTCGAAGTTACAACTGACGTTCCTCCTCGGTACCGACTCGTCTTTTCAGTCATTCTAATACAAGGCAAGTTACGATTTGTGTATTCTTGTATTTTACTTAGTAAAGTTAAGCTGCATGTTAAACCACACTGCTGACACGGAACTCCATCTTGGGGTTCAACTACTGATTGATACTGTTACTGATTGTGGGACTGGGAGAATAGTGTAGGCGTTTATGACCAAAGCCCTACTGTCATAACTGTATTAGCTTGCCCCTCTTACACACGGGGATAAGCCATATCGTATCGCTAAGATACTACTGCTCAACCCAAGCCGGTCATAGACGTTTGCATATTCAAAACACACAGAACTGTTTTAAAACCGCTGAAAACTGTTATTTCAAACTGTTTATCCTGCACTTTCCAATTATTATTTAAGATATGAGATGCATATTTCGTTCTTGCTCCCTCCTGACTGGAGACAACATTTTAGGTAACACTGAGGATGACGAGCTATACTATAATAGCTATTATGACCCGGTTCTCTACCCTGCGACGGTACCGGAGCCGTCTTTGAAGGACGCTGATCCTGGGACTGCTGAACCTGATGCTTAGATAGTTTCCTTTCTGTATTTTCTTTTATTTGAAGTTTGTAGCATTTCCCATCCAGATGTATTTCTGAATATTTTTATTAAACAAAGTTTCATTTCTGAATAGAACAGTTGTGACAAATGTAATTGTGTTGTTGTGAGTACCTGCAATGGAACAGCTTACTGTCGCCGTCTCACCACGGTGCAGGCTGGGCATGGTCCGGTTCGACCCATTAACTTGGGATCGGGTCGTGACATGTTTTCAGTGGTGGCCCATGCAGGTCCCACAACAAACAACAACTTAGGAAAACATACCTAGAAACAATTAGAACACTAGAACATTGATTTGTCACGACATAGGTCCGATTCATATATAAATAAATATTTTTGCTTGATTTTAGACCGGTAGGCTACCTTGCTTATGTGTGCGTCCTAAACCTTCCAGAGAATGACCGTTGACCAAATCCTGCTGGCGATGAGGTGTCATCTCCGGATCATACCCCATCTCCTCAACCAAGCCCAGGGTCTCTCTCCTCGCGGCTGTTTGACCGTCCTCATAGTGCATCCAGTGAAGTTTTCCCTACACTGGCGCTTCCTACCTCATCTCAAACCAAGTTGCATTTCCTTGGTGGAGAATTTATTTTTGTTGCTCCACCAGTACCAGCAATCATCTTCCAAATGGTTGTCCTATTTCAAGAAATCCTGGAGTTCCAGAAAGCTCAAGATGAAGCCCAGCAAGAACAGAAGAATATCACGAGAGAAGACATGAAGAACGTCATGATGTAGCCTTAGTTATCCCCAACCAAGTTAGAGCAGAACTTTTGTCCTAGGAAGGATACCCTTGAATCTAGAAGATATTTGGGTCCCATCAAGTACTCTAATTTTCGGCAGCCTTGTCGTAAGAAGCTATGGGCTTGTAACTACTGCAAGAGGCCTGGTCATCAGGCCGTTAGTTGCCGCAAGAGATTGGGACAATGTTTGGCATATGGATCTGCTAAACATCGGGTAAAGGACTGCCCTTATCTTTCCATCAAACCAGAGCTCATAACCCAGCCACACCTGTTAGGCCACAACCTAGGGACCCTCTTCCTATCCAGCAGACCCTGCCCTTACAATAAGGCATAATGCATACTCGAGGTTCATAGAAAAGGAAGCAGTTGGAGACTGCTCATGCAGAACCATGAAGAATAGTACCTAGAACTGCTGAATAGCATCATCTTTTTGGAAGTTGTAACAGGATGTCCTTAGATCAATCATAAGAGTTTTTGCTGTAATTCTCCACATGAATAGAAGTTTGTAGTTACACCCTTATGGCAGATGTTCTCCCTGATAGTCTCCCTGGATTATCCCAGATCTAGGCATAGGATTCACCCCTGACCTAGTCCCCGGCTCTTTCCCTAAATTCTAAAGGATGTTACAGAGTCAACCCGAAGGTGGCCAAGAAGATGAGGGTCTAGATCAATGAAGGCTCTAGGATTTAGTCAGAGTGGAACTTCACCTTAGGGAGTACCTATCTTGTTTGTGCCCCAGAAGGATGGAACAAACAGATGTGCATCAATTACCAGACACTAAAGAACAAGTACTTTCTGCCCGGATCGAGGATCTGTTGATCTGGTTGTGTGGAGTTAGGGTGTTTCGAAGTTTGACTTAAGATCTGACTACCATCAAATCAAAGTCAGGAAGGAGGACATTTCCAAGACGACGTTCAAACACTAAGTATGGGTAGTTTTCTTTGGTCATGACGTTGGACTGACCAATGCTCCTGCTATGTTCATGAACCTCATGAACAGAGTTTTTACGAGTATTTGAATCAGTTCATCTTCTCCATAGATAATATTCTGATATATTGGAAGACTGAAGAAGAGCATGAAGAACACCTGAGGAAGATTTGGAAACTTTGAGGAAAAATCGGCTCAAATATGACTTTTGGGTAAAAAGTCAACTCTGGGTCAACCGAGGCAAAATCGGCTCAAATATGACATTTGTAGGGTGTACCCAACATGCCACCCAAGTTTCAAGTCAATCCGACTACCCGAACTCCGTATCTCGAAATTACCCGATTACCCCTTAACATTTACCCTTAAACCGTTCTAACTTGACGCCAAGCGGCTTTCCTTAGGAATTCCACTCCGTGCTTCCTAGGATAGTAGGGTACTAGCCTATACAACCATTACCTACCAAGGTTTCTAGGGTAAGTGGACATCCAGTCCATCTTACGGTCCGAATCGCCCGTTTACCCGTTATCTTGAACATTTCAAGATACGGGATGGTGCGGTGCGATACCGTCTCCCCAAGCCCACACGCAACCCTGATTCCAACTCCGAAGCCTACCCACAAAATTTAAATCACATTACCTAAGTCCCCTCCAAGTTTCAACGCGTTCCGAATCACGGAACTCAATTTTACCCCTTAAACCAAAATCCTAACTTAACCTTTACCCTCTCATTCACTCATTCAACTCTCACTTTTCACACCCTCTTAGGACCAACTTTGGGGGCTATTCTAGTGGGTTTATTAGGATTATATAGAGCTAATAATAGGGTATATATATGTGTATATATATATCGGTATATAGTGGGGTATATACGGGGTCGAATATGGGGTAAAAAAAGGGGGGGTTTGCCTATTATTGCTGCTACTGCTGCTGTTCTTGCTGCTGTTAGGGGGCTGCTTAGGGGGGGAAAACAGCCCCCTAGCTGCTGTGGGTGCTCCCCCTTTCCCCTCCACAAATCCTCCATCATTTCCCCTCTATTTTCCTCTCTAAATCACTCTAAAACCCCTCTAATCTATTCTAAAATCCTTCTCTAATTCTCTAATATATATATATCACTCACCACATCTAATTATCATTCCTTCTCCTCACTATACTCACCATACACACACACATATATGTATGACCACACACACACACGTATATATCTACACATATCTATATATATATATATATATATATATATATATATCCATCATTTCCCCTCTATTTTCCTCTCTAAATCACTCTAAAACCCCTCTAATCTCTTCTAAAATCCTTCTCTAATTCTCTAATATATATATATATCACTCACTACATCTAATTATCATTCCCTTCTCCTCTCTATACTCACCATACACACACACACACATATATGTATGACCACACACACACACCACACACACACACACACACACACACATATATATATATATATATATATATATATATATATATATATATATATATATATATATATATATATATATATATATACACACACACACATATGTATCTATATATATATAGACACTCACACACACACATGGACACACTCTCACCCACACATGGACACACTCTCATGACACAACTATCACTCTCCTCTACACACACACAAATACATATATAATACACACACAAAAATACACATGTATATATATATATATATATATATATATATATATATATATATATATATATATATATATATATATATATATATATATATATATATATATATATATACCACTCTAAAAAGAATAAAACCATAATTAATCCTTAACTAGATTTTAGGGGAACCTAACAAATCTAGGGTCAACTTGTAGAGAATGGTCCCCTCTCTAATTTATGTGAAAGAATAAATGAAATGGAGAATTAAATGGGAGTTTAAATGTCATACCTAAATGAAGATTTGGAGGAAGAAGAAGGAGTTGGAAGAAAAGAAATGAAGAGAGAAGAAGAAGACTTAGTGAAGAAGAAAGAAGAGGTGGAGGGGGTGCCTATAGGGGCCGGCCATGGTGGTCTTGGTAGGGGCACTTGTATTTACAAGTTTGCCCCTACACTAGCTTACATGCCAATTAAATCCAAAATGGGTTTTGGAAATTGCTAAAATTAATTAAAAATCATAAATAAACTAAATATACCATGGGGGACTAGTCCAAACTCCTAAACCTAAAAGTTTAGTGTGGTGGGCCATGGTTAAATAACATGCTAATTACGACTCAAGTCGAAATTCACCGGGGTCCCGAATTAACTCGGAATGCGATGAAATTCGAACCCGACTCCTATAATAATTAAATAATATTATTCATGAAATAAATTCCCAAAAATATTATAAAATGGAAATTTTCATTTTACCCCTAACTGGGAAAAGTGAGGGTGACAAGTCTATCCACCTTAAAAAAAATTTCGTCCTCGAAATTAAAACCAAACAATAGTAAATATCAAAATCACAAGTCATGGCTTAAAATTTAAATAATTAAAATCTCAAAAATCAAAGCAAGAATTAAATGACTAAAATTATAAAATTTAAAATTACTCTCAAATAGAAACTGGGTGCTACAAGTCTATCCACCTTAAAAAAAAAATTCTCAAAAATTAAAACAAATAAACACAAAAATCATGCAAATCGATAATCGTATGCGTCTGTCCAATCATCATGATACTCAGAATCTCCGTCATGCCAGTGAGCAAGGCTACGATAATCACAGAGTCCTCAACTATGGTACATACATCTAGAATTATGGTATTTAAAATTTTCGCATTGTCGCATGCTTGGCAGCGAAAACCTTAAATTCCCACACCCAAGAAATACGACCATAATCCGACTATATGTCCTCGCTATGCCTGCTAGCATGACCCTAGAGCATTCAAAAATCTCATAA
This sequence comes from Iris pallida, assembly GCA_029216955.1. Taxonomy (NCBI): domain Eukaryota; kingdom Viridiplantae; phylum Streptophyta; class Magnoliopsida; order Asparagales; family Iridaceae; genus Iris; species Iris pallida. The sequence goes on along the minus strand of JANAVB010038617.1, from coordinate 1,282,738 downwards.
TCGAGGCGACCTAGCCCATACGACTTATCTTAGAAGGAAATCACATCACAAGAAAAATTTTCATCCAACGATCAAAGAACAGATAGAATCGAAGTTCAAGACAGTTTATAAGAAGGAAAATACGAAAAGGAGATTCGAAATATCGGAACCTGCTATTTGCTCTGCTACTGCCGGAGTGGGCTCAACTGTCATGGCGAAAATACACCCCTGCTGGCCTCCTCTAGCCTGCTGTACTCTGTCCTGGTCTCTTCGGATTCCACTAGCGTGGCAATCCCTCAGCTGGTGGTCAGGCGCCCCGCAGTATAGACAGATGCCCAACCTCTTCCTACAAGCCTCTCTATTGTGCCCCGGCTTCCCGCAGAAGCTGTACGGAGTAGCCGGTCTCTGGCCCTGTCCCTGGTGCTGCTGGGCACGCGCTGGTGCCTGCTGAATCTGTAACAGAGGTTGCTGCTGAAATGGCTTCTGCAGATGCTGAAAGTGGGGGTGCTTGGCCGGTCCCGCACTGGAACTCGCCCCCATGGTATCGCCGCTCCTCTTCGGCTTGAGGCCGAAGTCCTCCTCTGCAATCTGCGCGTCCATCAATATCTGATCGAACGTCGCGTCACGGCGACCCGAGGTACGGGTGCGCACTGCATGAATAAGTCCCCTACGGAACTTACGAGCCTTCTGCCCCTCTTCTTGGATCATATCAGGAGCGAACCTGCTAAGGCGGAAGAACTCTGCTGCATACTCGCCCACCGACGAGTTCCCCTGCACTAGACCCACGAACTGGCCCTCCAAAGCTGTAAGAGCCACGTCCGGGAAGAACTTCTCCTTGAAGAGCCTCCGAAAGTTCTCCCAAGTCTGCTCTCTCACGGACGAACGAGGATCCGTGCGGTACCATGTCAGCACAATATCGAAGAATCGGCTGGCTGCGGCCGAAACCCAAAGTGCTCTAGGAAGCTCTGCCAGCTCCATGCTCCGCTGCACATCCTCTAGCCAGTCGTCTTCATAAAGGATACCCTCCGTTCCCATGAAGTCCCTGGAGCTCATCTTCCTAAAGTCTAATACTATCCTCGGCCTGAACTGCTGCTGGTACGGCTGTTGGCCAGTAAGGCCCTGCACCGTACCTGGTGCCACTCTCTCCACTACTGCCAGTACAAGCTGATGCGAGTTCTCCATACTCTGCCTCAGCATCACAATCTGACCTCCGACTGGCACTGCGATGCCTCTTTCTGGGCTCGATGTGTCTCCATCATCTGCTGAAGGAGAAGGAACATGTGATGTATATCCGTCGGTATCGGTGGTGGTGGTGGCAGTATCTCTGGAGCAACGGCCGTAACCCTCTGGGGTGGAGGTGGTAGACCTCCCTGTGCAACTGCCAGGGCCTCTGGGATAGTGGAATCACTGGGGGCAGTCTCGTGAACCTCCTCCTCAGCCTGATCAGATCTCTCGGGCAAGCTACTCGATCCAGTGGCCTGCGGGTGCGTCTTCGTCATCCTGGAGACAAATTGAAACAAGGAGATCAATATGGCACATGAGAAGATATTATCAAGGAAGGACAGTTAATTTAATACAAGGGGAGTAATCATGATAATCAAAAGATCGGAAGTTTTCCTAGGTGTGATTGAGAAACTCCTATCATATCCTAGGTCCTACGTCCTAATCGCAGGCTCGTAATTAGTACTCTAAGTCGAGCACCATTACGAGATCGCACTAATTACGACACGAGACCTGTGTGGGCCACCACAAAAATGTGTCACGACCCGCAACCTTATGAGGGGCACGAGCACGTGGGTACGTCCAGCCTACGCCGCAGTGTCGGCGGTAGAACGCTGTATATAACGTTTGTAAATACTACGACTAACAGTATAAATGTACCTGTACAGTATATACTCTCCGAATGGAGGTGACATAACAATACAGTCTCAATCACTGAATAAAACTAAGGTAGATAGCTCAGAAGGAAAGACATATGATAGATGAAAGAGTAAATAAGTCTAGAGTCCAATACAAGCCCAGATATATACAACATCACAGGGTATCAAAATATAATATAGAAACTACAATCTGATAAAGCTAGCTGGATCGCAGTCCAGTCAAACCTAGCTAATCTACACCACTCCGGGAGTATAAAATCTAGTGGCTCTACTATAAGCCCACGGTCCTGGACTACTCCATCTGACTCGAGCCCATAATAGGTCGAACAGTCCGCCTCAGAGTCATCTGTAATATATCATAACGGTATCCTGTCAGAAAAATGAGCAAGTACAAACACTAACAGCAGTTCCATGTGAATTGACAAATTCTATAAGAGACGGTATAATGAACTACAAGACAAAGATATATGAAGACTTGGGAACCGTTCGGAAGCCGAGTTACAACCCTTAAACCAAACAAGGACCGGAGTTGTAACCCTTCTCCCGAGCAGAACCTAGTCTCAAATCAAGGTATAATATAAAGGCATGTAAAACATGTCAGTAACTGAGTATCATAGCATGGTGAGAAAGTACTGAATGTAGAACAGAACAGGATATATGATAAGATAAGTAAAAATAAAATGTGCCTTGAATTATTAGAGCGTTATGTGATCGGCAAGGGAATCATGGTAGGGTTATCCACTTGGCCCGACAATCCGCGATGACCTCAACGGAAAGTCATGCCGGCCAACCTGGATAACATGGACATGGAGGTATCTGCTACACCCTACGTGAGGTGAGGGTGGCGCAAGCAAAATAGTGACATGGGGCTTTGATCACATAACCCCTAATAATTCTCCATCCCCGAGTAGTAGAATGGACCTGGACATGACACGTCATGACACGGGATTCCCTAAGAGGATAGCTACTCCCTATCAGGAATCGGTGTCTATACATGTACAGGGAACAAGACCAGAAATGTACATATTGTCACGACCCGCACCCTGATTAGGGGCACGAGAACATGGGTTCGTCCAGCCTACGCTGCAGTGTCGACGGTAGAACGTTGTATAGGTCATCTATAACATCTAACATCTAACAATAAGATATATAAACCTGTCATCTCCGCACGGAGGTATAACATAATCATCTCAACTCTATATCTCAAACACAAGTCTAGGAAAGATAGAGCATGATATGGAATCAGATGAAAGGAAGAAACTGAATATAATAGAGTTATCACACCACACAAAGTAGATGTCCAACACAAATAAGTACAAGACCTAAAATATAACTAAGTCACAACTAACAATCGGAACAATCCGATACAAAATAAAAACTATAAACACTAGACTAGACTAGGCACCCTCTACTGAGCTAGATGCTCCTCAGGCTCCTGAAGGTCACCCTCATGTGTCCCATAGAAGGTAGGGCAGTCACCATCATCATCTGTAATATTTTCAACAGGTCCAGTCAGGACAGGAACGAGCACAATACATCTCACGCAGTTCATATCATGTTGGAAAATGTAAAGCATGCATAGAGTAAGATACATGGACTGTAAAGAAATATATAAAAAAATGAGAGAGATTTGATAACTGAAAATATCTATATATATGATAAGTAAGAACTGTAGGTAACCTGTGATTTAGAGCATGAGATGGTTATATAAACGGGTTAGGACAATGCAAGGGTAACTCCATCATACGTGAGTGTGTTATGGACATATACATGATTTCACAAGATTTCACAAGATGGGAATTTTGATCACATAACCATTTCCTACTCACCCTCTCCAATCAATACACAAGGATCCAGTCAAGTTACGTTACCTTGCACAAGAGGTTTTTATCATGTTTGCTCACGTGATCATGAGAGTACAAGATTGCACAAGAGTATACATGAATAGAGGTGTACATGAAATACAAGATGTTCGTAAAAAGCACATGACAACTGTATTTGATGCACCCCGAGGGGGATAACATCGCATGACAAGATCCATATAGTTCCAATCCGTGATAATAACGTGACAGCATCATGTAAAGTAATCTAGAGCAAGAATATAAATCCTAACATGTATGAAATGATCAGAGAATGTACTCGCCTGTCACCCTGTATGACTGATATGAATAGATGTCCGAACTGGTGCCACAGAGTCCTATTTAGAGTAAAACAGGTCACAATATATCCACAATGGTAAAATTAGAGTATACAATGCATACTACATGATTCTAGGTCAATATGGTTGAAAGTCAACTCTTGGTCAACTCTAAAAGTCAAACTAGGTCAAACTAGTCAAAGTTAGGTCAACCATGGTCAAACTAGTTAGGGTTTAGTCAAACTAGTCACTCTAGGTTATTTCAAGTCAAATCTAGGTTAACTAGGTCAAGTTTGACCTAAGGTTGACTTTGGTCAACTTTAGTCAAACAAGGGTCAAAACCTAACCTCATAGCTATAGGCTCATAAATGAATACCATAGGCTAATATCATATAGGTATCTATCTCTATACAATATATATATATACACACATATATATAACTTTACATATACATATACAAACATTACTACATAGGCCTATAGCCTATGTAATACTCATATATCATATAGTATATATATATATATATACAATATATAATCTAATACAAATATATATAACATATATATATATATATACAAAACTTATATATCTACAATACATATATATAGAGAGAGAGGGGAAAATGAGAGGGTGAGTGGTGTGTGTGAGTGTGAATGAATGATAGGAGTAGATGTGAATCATGAGTGTGCCTGTGTGATAGGAAAATAAGGTAGGGCGTGTGAGTATCCAGTGTCACATAGAGTGTGTGTAATAGGCTCAGGAATTAGTGAAATAAATAGGGTGGTAAAAGAGTGTAGTGAGAAATCAGTCGCAGGAAAACCCAATGACAGTTAGCATACCAAACCCGATTTCTAATAACCCATTGCATCACACAGATCAAAGTTAACATGTTCATCACTCATCAAATATGTAGTGAACTAAATATAACATTTCATCATCATTAATTCAGTAAAAAATGTGAATTAAAAACTCAGGAACCATCTCAGCCCTGTGTATCAGTCGGGTAACAGTCCCAATGGGGATTAGTGAATTCGACCCCAAAAATTATCACAATATTCACAAATAATGGTTGGTAATGTGTCATGCATGTGTCAGTGTATCCCACGAGTCATGTGGTATCCATACAACAGGACACAACGTGTCCAGACACTCACGAACACGCACAGACACACACAAGCACGCACAGCCTCGTGCACGTTGTAGGATGTGGAAAATTATGACACGCTGTCATTTTAATCTATACGCTCAAGGCCATACGCTTACCAAAAGCCATACGCTTAGTGGATATTTTATTATTTCTTCTTAAAGTGGTAGCACAGCATATATTAAAAGAAGAATGAATCTGATGTCTCGTCTTTCGTGCAAGGACAGCTGTCCAATGGAGACCAACCGTCGTATATGTATTCGAAGAGTTGGTTTTGTCTTTTACGAGGACAGCTCAGCAGATCATAAATGTAAAAGCCATCATTACTGTCAGTTTTGACAGTCTGTCAGCCGTCATATCTGCAGTCACGACGCTCGAGAAAATCTTTGACAGTTATTTGAAGATATGGCGTATCAGAGAAGATTGATGATGGCCACGTGGCCATTTCTTCAGTGAGCGTATGAAGTCTATACGACTCCTTTCTTCTTATTGAGCGTATGAAGTCTATACGACTCCTTCCTTCTTCAGTGAGCGTATGAAGTCTATACGACTCCTTTCTTCTTCAGTGAGCGTATGAAGTCTATACGACTCCTTCCTCATCAAGTGAGCGTATGACTCCTTTCTTCTCCAGTAAGCGTATCAGCTTTATTTTGTTTCTACATTATCCAAGTCAGCGTATAACTCTCCTTCAACGAGGCAGCGTATTACAGCAACCATATCCAGGATTACAGTCAACACACGTTCTCACGTGTCCTGTACCAGTTATCCACTTCTCTAGAAGTTATACAACGTGGCATCCAGGCCATCAATCTCTCCTGAACATGCTCCACTACTTTCAACCGCATGCTAATGTGTCTCCATCAGAATTAGCCACGCGTCCCTGCTGTTATGCACACGTCAAGTAACTACCTGAGCGTATGCTTAAGGACAGTTATCCTGAACTCTATAAAAAAGAGTTTCTTCATCTTCATCGGAGACTACAGTCAATTTCAGAGAGAACAGAGAGATTGCCCAGTTGCTGTCCAAGTTCTTCAAAGTTCGAGTTTTCTTCATCGCATCGTCCAAGGGATAAAGTAATCGTCTTCTAGATTAGATTCCTACAGTTGTAATTTTCTCAGATACAAATAAATAAAGTGAATTTATTTATGGAAAAAAATTGGCGACTCTGCTGGGGAAAGCTGTCTCCTCCAACGAGATAGCAACAACTCAATGCGATACTTCATCGATCGGCTTGACGAAAAAGACGATGGTTGTACAATTCGACCAATCGGCTTATGAAGAAATGCTCAAGGCGAAGGAGGGCCGCACTGCTTCCTCCGCTCTTCCTACTGCCAAGAAGAAGGGACGCTCCGTCTATGTCCCTAAGTCTTCTGCAGCAGTCCGAGACGCTTCTGTCACTTTTCATGCTGACAAGAACACGTCTTCAACTTCCATGAAGCACAATTCGGCTTCTCGGAACACGGCAACAGTGGCTTCTCCTAGTCACACTGACAAAGTTGGTTCTTTAACCAAGTCAGCGTGTACAAGGAAAACCATCTCTGGACATGTCAAGGTCCCTTCTTCCTCTATTCTTACGACAGCAGTCGGCTCTTTAGCTATTGATGACTCTGAGCGTATGGTATTCAAAAACCAACATCAGGCAGCGTACGCTAAGCCAAAGCCAGCGTATGCTAATAAAAAGGCAGCGTATGACCAGAAGTCCAAACTGAAGTCAGCTTATGCTAACAAATACAGTCCTTTGACTGTTTCTCAAAATCAGGCTGGGGGTTCTCTTCCACAGAATATACAAATGATTCCCCCTCAACTTGCACATCTTGTGCCAACCAAGGAGAAAGACTCTTTAGTCAACTCCTCTACTCCTAAGGTCTTTACCTCTGGAGTTAATTTGACTAGTACTCTTACTAGATCAAACAATGGAAAACGCCTTTTGGCTAATTCCTCCAAAGATGGATTATTACCGACTCCTAGTTGGAATAATACTCATCTTCCTTCTCTCAAAATTTCTCGGTCTGAGAAAGGCAAATTACAAGTATCCAAGACTGATATCAAAGTCAAATCTCCTACGGATCTTCGTAACAAGCTTAATCAGAATCGGTTCAGTTCCACTGAGACAAGTATATTAGACCCTGATGCAGAATATGCCGAGAACTATGTGGCTCAAATTAATCAGTCTTTATACACTCAGGAACCAAGAAGACAAAAGAACAAAAGACAAGTTTCTACACAGAAACTATCTTCAAATACTTCCCAATCTGTTCCTACAGATCTCCGAGAATATTTGCAAAATAAACAGAGAATTGACACTCCATCAGGCTATGATATTGCTCATATTTGCCATGAAAAGCATGGTTGCAACTTCCAACCTCGAGTTGTAATTCAATGTTGTTGTTCACCAAAAAGACAATCTGTTTTCGAACGGATTCAGTATGAACCAATGTTGGATGAAGATGAACCTCTCTATGCTTCTGTCAACATGACCTCCAGAAATATTGGGGATAGCATACGGTCTGATGCTATATCAGACTCTGAAGATGGTGTTTATCTCGGCACCCGATCCAGGACCGGAGCCTTGACCAGAGCCTCTTCTTCTTCTCATCCAAGTGGTAATCCGGAGATCACAGAAGACTTCCTTGGAGAGTCCAATTTTCCAGTATTGACTCCCGTAAAAGCCCTGGGAAAGATACTGATTCATACAGTGATGATTCAGAACAGACTGTTTCATCATCTATTCCTCGAATGATTACCACTTACATGGCAGAGGGCGATCATGAACCTTCAACTAGCACCGAAGCTCACGAACAAAGGATTTCTTCCTTAGAACAACAGTTGAGAGCTATGGCAGATACGTTGAATGCTATGCACACTCTTATGCAAGCTCAGCATCAAACTCAGCAAGTCCAACAGACAGCTCCTCCAGTTATATTAAATACTCCTGTTGTTCCAAACCCGGAACCCTCTACTATTCCGGGGGTACAATCTAATGTTCCTGAACAACCCACTCCAAGTCAGTCTGGAGCTGGGGGTGGTACATATGCTGCAGTCCCTCCGCCTAATCACACTCAACAAGTTACAACTTCCCAGTCTTCTGGAATTGTTTCTGAAGAGTTAAAGAATCTCCGAACACAATTCGAGGCATTCAAACAGAAGGATGGTTTGCAAAGGTTAGGTATCAAGCAACCTTACCCGATAGAATGGAAGCAGGTATCGTATCCACCAAAATACAAACCTCCGACCATCTCTTTCTACGATGGGACAACCTCCCCAAGTCAGTTCATTAATCATTTTGAAGTAATGACTGATCAACTGCAACCAAGTGACGCCCTCCTTACTCGGGTGTTCATTGGATGTCTCAAAGGAACGGCTTATGAATGGTATAGAAGTCTCCCTGATGGGTGCATTACCTTATTTGCCGGTTTTAAGCAAATGTTTCTTGAACGATTCTATGAAGGGCTCAACGACATGACCATGCCAGCCCTCATAAGAATTAAACAGAAAAATAATGAAACCACTGAGGACTTCATTGAAAGATTCAGAAGAGAAGCCCTCAAAATGCCTCTCGGAACTCCCGATGCTGTTACCATCGACACTTGCAAGTCGAATCTTTTACCAATTATCAGCATGTGGACAGGGTCCACTCAGTTCCAAGATTGGCCTTCTTTCATTGTCAGTGCCAAGGCTGCTGAAGTCAGTGCTGAGACCTTCAAGGGTCTGGGGGTACAAATGGCTCCTAAGGAATCAAATCAGAGCGCTAGCAATAGTACTCGACCCAACAATCGCAAAGGAAAAGAAGCTCTTGAAGTCAATCTCCAAAATAGTAGTCAAGAGGTAAAGACTACCCAAGCTACTCCAGCTCCAACAAATCAACAACAGAGATCTCCTCGGCCGAAGGAAGAATATTCTTTCGACGATGATGATGTTCAGGGTATCTTTGAATGCTTACTCAAAGGTAATAAGATTCAATTGCCAGAAATTAAAAAGCCTAATGAAGCCAATAAGACAGATCATCCAAAATACTGTCCATATCATAGAATGCTGGGTCATACAATCCGGTCTTGCTATGTATTAAAAGGGAAGATTCAAGAGATGATTAAATCAGTAGCTGTGACATTAACACCCAAAGACAAAACAGTCATAGCAAATGTAATTTCAATGCAGTTCGGTGACTTCCCTCCCTTAATGGTGGAAAGTGGGATTGTTCCTATCCCCAAAGCAACTCTCGAAGTTATAAACATCCCACCAGCACAGAATGACGGACTGGTTCCTGTCACAACTAAGAAGGGAGAGATCATGTGGATTCACCCGGATTTAATGACGGAGTTTGAAACGTCTTCCTCTTCTCCTCCGAAGACTTCCTCATCTAAAAAAGAAGCTCGGAAAGACTAAGTCATGCAATGTGACTTCTAGTTTCAGACCCGATTTTTATCTAACCTCTACTTTCATCTCAGCAGGAAATTCACTCCCTACGGAGATAAAATCTGTACCTCAATTTGAAGATAGGTACAAACCTGCTTTTCATTTATACAGTTCACAATCTCGTGAATTGATGGCGAAGATGGGTTATGATCTAGCCACTGCTCCGGGTTTGAACTCAGGCAAGGGACTCCGAGCACCTTTAGCCATCACTATGAGACATAATCAATCTCGTGTTGGCCTTGGTTTCTGGAATGAAGCTCTCATCAAACATAAAAGAACCAAGAGCAAGATAAAGAATTACAACATGGTTTCCATAGACCCTGAACCAGAATCTGAAGTTGAAGTTCATGCTGGAACTCGGTCAGGAAAAGTATATCTGAAAGATTATGCTGAAGTTCCTGAAGAAACTTTTGAAGTCCCTCCGGTTACAGCTTCAACTCCAGTCTCTACTGAAGAGCCTTTAAATGTTCCTGTTGAGACAGTTCCTTCTAAACCAACAGCAGCTGACAAAGGCAAACAACAAGTCCGCTTCGACAAACCATTGAAGAAGTCATCTCCTACAGGACTTGAAAAGCCTTATAATTTTGATATATTGGCTCAACTAGCCAATACCCCAGCTAAATTATCAATCTTCGAGCTCTTACGCCTCTCTAAAGAGACTCGAGAAACTTCAAGTGAAGCACTGCTGCAAGCAGAAACCTGCTTAACTCTTCTCAAGAAATTGGAAACAGAACCTGTTTCTCATTGCCATAATGTATTGGAATTTATTCCAAACATTACCTTTACGCAGGACGATATGCTGCTAGAGGATAATCGACATGACCGTCCTTTATATCATACAGGATATATTGATTCTATGAAGGTTGATCGTCTCCTGATTGATCCAGGATCTGCTCTCAGTATTATGCCAAAAGCTATGCTAGACGCACTGAAGATACCTGTACATAGCCTTTCCAGCACTATCACTACCATATTGGGATTTAATCAAGGAAAAAGTGAGCCTTTGGGCAAGATTCGCCTCAAATTTCAAATAGGCGATCTTCGCACTAAAGTTACTTTTTACATCATCGACAATCATGGTTGCTCATACAATGCTCTGTTGGGGAGACCATTCTTGCATGAACATAATGTCGTTCCTTCGACCCTTCATCAGTATTTTAAATATGTTGATGATAATGGAGAAGTTCAAAAGGAAGTTGCGGATCTCTATCCATTCAAAGGAGTTGAAGCTTATTTCAATGACGCTCGCATGTACAAAGATGAATACTCAAAAGTCTTGCAAGCTATGGATAATGATGATGAGATAGCAAAAGTTGGCACTTTTGTTATTCCTGTAAAAGGGCGTATCACTCCTCCGCAGTCTGTTAAATCATCTGAAGAAAGTTCACTGATAATTCCTGTTAGTGGACGTATTACTTCATCACCTGCTCAGGCTTCACAAGATTCACTGATAATTCCTGTCAGTGGACGTACTACTGTACCGTCTTCCCAAGCTCCACAAGGCTCACTGATAATTCCTGTCAGTGGATGTACTACTCTCCCTCCACCTTCTCAGGCTAGATCAGATACTCTAGTCATTCCAGTCAGTGGACGTACTACTTATCCACGATCTTCCTCAAGGGAGCTCACCTCTTCTGAGCCTTTTGTTATCGATCTTAATCGAAACAAAACTTCTGATTGCTCTTCATCTCTCCCTTTTGTCATTAATTTGACTAAGTCTGATAAGGCTCAGCCTTCTGTTGTAAATACAGTATTTAATATTAATGAAGCATCTCCTTTGCAGTATATTGATGTCTGTAATCATGTACAAAGTTATTTACAATTGCTAGATAACTTAGATTCACTAACTATAGGGGTTGTTCAAACTCTTCATACAGACGTATCATTGGAATCCATACAAAAATCATACTTCGTGGTCCCTGCTAGAAAAAAAGGAAGAAAATCCGATCTTCTTTTATAAAGGACCCCAGAATCCTCCTAACTTGGAAGAAGATGACATAAACGATGATACTGGAAGGTTACAACTGCGTCGCTACAGTCAACAATCCAAAAATATCATCAAGAATATGGGTTATGACTTTAGAACCAGTCTCAATAATGGAAAAGGAAGAAGAATGCCTATTCGAATTCCTCTATTAAAATACGGAAGGACAAAATATGGTTTAGGTTACATTGCTCCTACTTCCTTTATCAACATAGTCCATGAAGATTCAAAGTCCGATGAAGACGAACGATCTGAGTCTTCTGATTCTTTCTCTTGGGATTCTGACACGAGTATTGGCGATCTTCATCGTTCTATTTTGTCCATCAATATGGTCTCTGTTGATGGCCCACAGGAAAATGATGAAGATGAGGATGATTTTGAAATATCACCCGAATCGGAACAATGGGCTCAAAGATTAGATAATCAATGGGAATTCAGGTTCGAGCAGAGAGAACCTCCTACCGAAGATAAACTGATCCAAATTGATGTTGGTGAAGAAGGTTCTCCTAAACCAATATTCATCAGTGAAAGTCTTTCAGAAACAGATAAGCAAGACATGATCAAGCTTATTCGTGATTATATCGATGTCTTTGCCTGGAGTTACGAAGATATGCCAGGACTAGATCCGAAGATTGCAATGCACAAACTCAATATCATGCCAAATGCTAAACCGGTCAAACAACAACAACGACGATTTCGTCCAGACATTATAGATGCAATTGAAGCTGAAGTCAACAAGCTTATGGCTTCTGGATTTATTCGAGAGGAACAACATCCTGAATGGGTGGCTAACATCGTTCCTGTCCTTAAAAAGACGGGCAAGATTCGGGTCTGTATAGACTTTCGTGATCTCAATGCGGCTTGTCCTAAAGACGAGTTTCCTCTTCCAATTACTGATGTCATGATCGACAATACATGTGGTTTCGAACGAATGTCATTTATGGATGGGTATTCGGGATACAACCAGATTAAAATGTTTTCAGATGATGAAAAACACACTTCCTTCAGAACGCCGATCGGTACATACTGTTATACAGTGATGCCGTTTGGTCTCAAGAATGCAGGAGCAACATATCAGCAAGCAATGAGCACTATATTTCACGAACATCTCCGAAAAATAGTCGAATGCTATGTTGATGATATTGCAGTCAAAAGTCGACGAAAGGAGGATCATATCCAAGATTTGAAGACTATCTTTGATTTAATGCGTCAGCATCAACTTAAAATGAACCCTACTAAGTCCTTCCTGGGCGTCTCTAGTGGTAAATTTCTCGACTTCGTCATTACCGCTAAAGGTATACACGTGGATCCCGAGAAGATCAAAGCCATTCAAGAGATGCGTCCTCCACGCACCTTAAAAGAGCTACGAGGATTTCAAGGAAGAATTGCTTATATCAGGAGATTTATTTCCAACTTATCAGGACGCTGCAGACCATTCAACAAACTTCTGAAGAAAGGTGTATCTTTCGTCTGGAACGAAGAATGTCAAAAAGCATTTGACGATATTAAACAGTATCTCATGAACCCTCCAGTTTTGGTACCTCCCGTCTCGGGGATACCATTCCTTCTATATGTTCGAGCCATGGATCATTCTCTTGGTGCATTACTTGCCCAGAAAAATAAAGATGGCCATGAATAGGCTATTTATTATCTCAGTCGCACAATGACGGGTGATGAACCGTGTTATTCTCCAATCAAGAAAGAATGCTTAGTATTAATGTTTGTTGTTCAGAAAACGCGACATTATATTATCGGTCAAACGATTCATGTCATTTCCAGAGTGAATCCTCTCAGGATTATGATGAAAAAACCTGGTGTTCTCAACTCCAGACTAGCTAATTGGGGAATCTTGTTAGCTCAATACGATATGCATTATATTCCTCAGAAGTCAGTTAAAGGACAGGCTCTTGCTGATTTTTTGGCTGCTCATGCAATTCCAGAAGATTCTATATTATATGATGAGATTCCTGATGAAGTTTTGGATTCAAATCTGATTTTTGAAGAAGTTCCTACCTGGCGTTTATTCTTTGATGGAGCATCTAGAATAGGTCCTAACGGCAATATTGTCGCTGGAGTTGGGATTGTTCTTGTATCCCCAGAAGGACTAACTATTCAGAGGGCTTATTCTCTAGATCAATCATGTTCAAACAATGTAGCCGAATACAATGCATTACTCATTGGTCTTCAACTTGCTAAACATCTAGATATTCAATATTTGGAAGTTTATGGAGACTCCAAGCTTATTGTCAATCAGATCAGAGGAACGTATGAAGTTCGTCATCAGGATTTGATACCTTATCATCGAGCAGCACTCTCTATAGCCTCATCTTTTAAAGACTTCTTTATTGAACATGTTCGACGAGCCTATAATGCAGAAGCTGATGCTTTAGCTAATCTTGCTGCTGTATTAGCTATTCCAATCAGACGTCAGCAAGTGATAGTGGTTTATAACCGAGAACTATTCTGTGTTGAGAATAATTTGGCTTTGGCTTTTCTATATAAACCAGACAAAGATTCTTTCAACCTTGATGCTGGATTAAAGTTTGACAAAATATCCTCGTCTTCTTCCGACTCTACTATGGAATATGTCTTTTCTAATGAAACAGAAGCCATAATTGAAGACTGGAGACGCCCATTTCTAGACTTTGTTTTTTATGATATACTTCCTGATAATCCGAGTGAAGCAGCGTCTATTCGACGTCGATCTCTCAGATTCTATTATAATCATACGACTAAAACATTATATCGTCGGTCTTACGATGGTCTTCTCCTCCGATGCATTGCCGGTGAAGAAATACAACAGATAATTCGTGAAGCACATGATGGTGTTTGCGGAGCTCATCAACCAGGTCCTAAACTTCAAGATCGTATCCGACGTATGGGTTATTATTGGCCCACGATGGTGGCTGACGCTATTCAATATGCTCGGAAATGTAAAGCCTGTCAAATTCATGCAGACTTTATTCATCAACCGTCAGAGTTCTTACATCCAACAGCGGCATCATGGCCCTTTGAAGCCTGGGGCATGGACGTCATTGGTTCCATCAACCCACCATCATCAAGAGGACATCGGTTTATTCTAGCAATAACCGATTACTTTTCCAAATGGGCTGAAGCAATCCCGTTATCTGAAGTTAAAACTTCTAAATGTTATCAACTTCGTCAAACATCATGTTATCTATCGATTTGGTGTTCCTCGGCGTATTATCCATGATAACGGACCGCAGTTCGTCAGTCAGAAATTTACTCGATTCTGCGACGATCATCGGATTAATAATTTAGCTTCTACAGCATATAATCCAGCAGCCAATGGATTGGCAGAAGCTTTCAATAAAACAATCATCAAACTCTTGAAAAAGTTCGTTTCTTCCAACAAACGCAACTGGAGCGAGAAGCTTGGTGAATGTTTATGGGCCTACCGCACCACAGTTCGCAATGCGACTGGATGTACACCTTTCTCTTTAGTATATGGGTGTGAAGCTGTTCTTTCCCTTGAGATCCAGATTTCTTCTCTGAGAATTGCAATCTCCAATGAACTAACAACAGAAAACAATGATCGTCTTCGACTTCAAGAGTTGGAAGCTCAAGATGAAAAACGATTGTATGCTCAACAAAATATCGAGCTGTATCAAGCCCGAATCTCCAAAGCTTTTAACCGGAAAGTCAAAGTCAGAGCATATCAGAAGGAAGAACTGGTCCTTACTGTCAGACGTCCTATGACCATGACACATATGAGCAAAGGCAAATTTGATGCGAAATGAGAAGGCCCATTCGTAGTGAACAAAGTCTTCTCTAACGGAGCATACCAGCTTGCCTCTATGGATGGGAAAGTCATGATGATGCCTATCAATGGCAAATTCTTAAAAGAAATATTATGTATAATATTTTCATCATTCCCCAGCAAACATAAAATCCTTCTTTACAAAAGTTATTTCGATATCGTTATCCCCAGAGGAAATTGTTATTCCACCATGTATCATCTTCCCAGAGAATTTGATATTTTGTTTTATTAGATCCCCAGTGGTTTTAATAAAGTGTCCATATTTCTTCTGAATTTTCTATCTCAAATATTTAGTCTTTTTGATTTCTGAGTCTAAAGATCAGTGAATAAAGGCAAAATTGATGTAAAGTGGGAAGGATACATCGTAAACAAAGTTTCCTTAAACAGAGTTTATTTTGACAAAATTCTTCAAGAAAAAGAGTACATCATCATGGAAGATCACTGTCATCCCTCTCATACTTGGGACGAGGGCCACATACATAATCAGCAAAAGAATTTAATACATCTTTTTCTGACCGCACCAAGAACTGACAGACAGCCAGCCTCATTGCTTCTTCTTCTTCGGTTTCTCCTGGTTCGACCAGGAAGTCGAGAATATCTTTTGGCGGCTTGGGAGTAGATGAGCTTTCGCCCATTTTCTTCTTCTGCGGAGGTAGATGCTCTTTAGCACCTTCAGTAACTTCAGAGACGACTTCAGTCTTCTTTGTATTCTTTTCAGAAGACATTGTGGATAAAAGAGGATGATGTATGATCCTTCTACTCAAATATATGCTCTATTTATAGGCATATGGTTACAAAGATCGAAGGGACGTATTCTTTCCCGAGATTCAGTTCATCCATTCATTTCTCACATTCATCCGACGTTTCACATGTTCATTAATACTTGACGGTTCATCCGTTCATTTATTACATTCACTCGACAGTTTATCTGTTCATCATTTCCTAACGGTTCATCCGTTCATAATCTTCTATTAATTTATCAAGTGGGGATTCGTTATTGATCATGTTTTCATAACCTCTGAATCAATTCCGAATCTGCTTACTCATTTGTCATGTTTTGACCTCTGCATAGAAATCAATCTATTTTCTTTTGAGTTCCTACATATTATCACGTCCATAATACCTCTGATAATATCATATACTCTAAAAACAGAAAAGATGATTTTATTATCTATCATGTCCACAATTCATCCACAAATACAAATCATTGAAGCATAGAAGAAGTGTCATTTCCATTCCCATTTCACCACAAAAAGTCTATTACATTTTCTTAGACTTTCTTACAAATTATAATGGAAATCTATTACAAATCTTGGATTTTCATTCTATGTACAACTGAGATCTATTTCTTCTTGGATCTTCTCTGGCAATCTCGTTGTTTGTGGCAATTCCTGGGTGTCCAGCAGGAATCAAACTCTGGTCTTATCTCTCAGACGAGAGGAGAACCACAGAGTAGGGCAACATGAAAACGTGTTGCTGCCAATACAACTGGTGGATTAGGAGCGACCTTTCAGAGGAGACAGGAATGTATCCAACCTTGGGATACAATTCCTAGTTCTCCCGTAAAAGGAACTCTACTACCCGATTTCTCGGTAGTAGAGTTAACTCCACCATCCAACTCTCGTGTATAAAGGCTCTTCCTACCATCTAAGGAAGACCCTTCTATCCCACGAAGATTTCTGAGTTGTCTGATGTACGCGTCAAAAGCGTATGAGCTCCCTGATGTTGGTGTCAGAAGGACATTCTCCACAGCATCCACATCACCAATGCCAGTTCTGAAGAAAATCTTTAGCCAAGTTTCTGCGGAAAACAGCATGAAGAAAAGAATTAAATCAACAGAAATGTCATATGAAACGCACTGGTGGGTCAAGCACGCTCGGAGACAGAAAGCCTATTTTCAACAGCGAAAACAGTACGTGTATTATGCCGGACTTACCTTCAAGTTTGACGCTAAGAATTGGCAAACTGATGTCTGACATATTGCTCAGAATTTGAACATTTAGAAGCTTTTGCTTTCCGATTTGAGAGTGAAATCTCACGTTCATTTTCAGAGAAGAGAAAAAGAAAAAGAAGATGGGGATGAGTTCTGTGAAACTCTTCTGTCTATTTTAAAGTATGGAGCGCAAGCTTATTCTTGGAAAGGATCCACAAATAATGCTCATAAAATATGCAATGAGTGCCACGTGTATTTTGGAAACCAGCATAGCCTTGGAAATATTCAAAGAGTGCTTTCCATAACATTGGAAGATAGCATAACCTACAGCTATTTATTGGTGCATGCTATTCATTGATGTACGCTATCCAGCGTAACTTACAAACATTGGAAGACAGCGTAACCTACAGCGTAATCTACAGTTATTCATTGGTGCACGTTAGTTTTCAACACAAAATTATACTAAACAGAGAATTCTTGAATATTCATTTCATTAAAGGCACTGATGGCCTTACAAAACAAAAAAAAGAGGGAAAGAAAGGGGTGCAACAAAGTCACACTCTATTTTCCAGAGCGGCTAAGTTTGACGCCTAACTCTTCTACGCTTTGGACCCCCATGCGGTGCAACAGAGCAGCGAGCATTTCACGCTTCTCTGCGAGGCTCCGCCCATCAGAAGTAGAGGAGCCGTCCAGACCGAAGTAACCCAAGAAATTCTTGGCTAACTGCGTGGGGTCATCTTTGAACTCGATGACGAAGGGCTCCGGTTCTTTGTCTCCAAAGGTGGGGTCACCATGGGCACAGAAACCTAATTTTCGTGCTTCTTCTTCAGCCGCTTCCTTTGGAGTCATGGTTACAAGAAATGAATGTCAAAAACTGAATTTTCTCAGTTTATATAACAAAGCTTGCTGGCGGTTCATATTCCTCCATAAATCAGATTCAATCAGTCTCGAAAAATGAAGAGTCATCATGACATTTGATAAATTTATTTTTTGCATAAACAGACTTAATGCCAGCGTGTCAAGACTCATTCCCACTTTTTTTTCAAAGTAATTTCGAACTTTTGAAACTCATAAAGTTCGAAAACTTTGAAGGGGGTCTTGTAGGATGTGGAAAATTATGACACGCTGTCATTTTAATCTATACGCTCAAGGCCATACGCTTACCAAAAGCCATACGCTTAGTGGATATTTTATTATTTCTTCTTAAAGTGGCAGCACAGCATATATTAAAAGAAGAATGAATCTGATGTCTCGTCTTTCGTGCAAGGACAGCTGTCCAATGGAGACCAACCGTCGTATATGTATTCGAAGAGTTGGTTTTGTCTTTTACGAGGACAGCTCAGCAGATCATAAATGTAAAAGCCATCATTACTGTCAGTTTTGACAGTCTGTCAGCCGTCATATCTGCAGTCACGACGCTCGAGAAAATCTTTTGACAGTTATTTGAAGATATGGCGTATCAGAGAAGATTGATGATGGCCACGTGGCCATTTCTTCAGTGAGCATATGAAGTCTATACGACTCCTTTCTTCTTCATTGAGCGTATGAAGTCTATACGACTCCTTCCTTCTTCAGTGAGCGTATGAAGTCTATACGACTCATTTCTTCTTCAGTGAGCGTATGAAGTCTATACGACTCCTTCCTCATCAAGTGAGCGTATGACTCCTTTTTTCTCCAGTAAGCGTATCAGCTTTATTTTGTTTCTACATTATCCAAGTCAGCGTATAACTCTCCTTCAACGAGGCAGCGTATTATAGCAACCATATCCAGGATTACAGTCAACACACGTTCTCACGTGTCCTGTACCAGTTATCCACTTCTCTAGAAGTTATGCAACGTGGCATCCAGGCCATCAATCTCTCCTGAACATGCTCCACTACTTTCAACCGCATGCTAATGTGTCTCCATCAGAATTAGCCACGCGTCCCTGCTGTTATGCACACGTCAAGTAACTATCTGAGCGTATGCTTAAGGACAGTTATCCTGAACTCTATAAAAAAGAGTTTCTTCATCTTCATCGGAGACTACAGTCAATTTCAGAGAGAACAGAGAGATTGCCCAGTTGCTGTCCAAGTTCTTCAAAGTTCGAGTTTTCTTCATCGCATCGTCCAAGGGATAAAGTAATCGTCTTCTAGATTAGATTCCTACAGTTGTAATTTTCTCAGATACAAAATAAATAAAGTGAATTTATTTATGGAAAACACACGTGTGTGAGTCGGTCCAGGATACGACACACGACACGAGACACCTCGTGGTCGTGTCCCTGTGTTCGCCCAGAGTAGGGCTACACGCATATGTGCCTGCAACGTGTCTAAGTGTTCTGTGTCTAAAGAAATCACAGCGTATCAGTGTCGATTTTTCGACTGTGCGCGCAAGGCTCGATTCAGTACACACGCGATTTCTTCGTGCACACTGATCGAGGGCTCACGAAATTTCTTGGGCATGGTGTCAGTCATTGCCCGCACCTACCCACCAATTTTTAGGTGTCGGGGTGCCGTGTCGTGTCCGCTAGGACACCCGAGCAGCAGGGCAGCCGTACGAGCCCGGTGCGGTGTCTCGTGCTACGTGTCCAAGCCCTAAAACTGTGTCCAAACTATACTAAAATCGACTCAGTCGATTAGGGTTGTAATATACACATGTTAGGCTACACATACATGTAATTAGTTTTGCAATTAACCAAAATTCATTTCTTTGTGGCATTTCAACAAACACAGTTTTTCAAACATGGATACGTGTCCGATACGGACACCAAATCAAACCTACTTCCTACCAAACTTGGCCTACAGGTCCATAGTACCTAGATGCATGCATTCATGAAGAGAAAACAGAATATTAACTAGGTTTACAGGTATTTACCTCTATGTGTAAATTCCAATGAAACTCAATGAAGAGGGGGGTGTTTGTCCTTCCACTTGGTGATGTCCTAGCCTTGTGGAATCTTGATTGCTAGCCTCCCTTAGCACCCTTGATGTTGTAGGGTCTCAATGCAAAAGACTAGGATGAGTTTAGAGCTAATTTGAAGAAGTTATGGAGGTTTGAAGGAAGGGGATTTTCTAGGTTTAAAGAAGTGTAAATTCATGTAAATGAGACATGAATGAAATGTAGTGATTATATAGAAGGGGGTAGTGATAGGGGGTGCCCATGGCTAGTCATAGGGTGTGGGGAGAGGGTGTACATGAAGACTTTTGTGTCTTCCTTTCTTGGTTAAGGTTTGGACTTCTAGGTAAGGAATGATATTTTGAGGGGTTTAAGGAAAATATCTAATAAAGGTATTCTAAGATATTTGTGAATAATGTCATGAGATAATTAGCTATCCTTTAATCTCTAGGTTAGTGGCTAACCTCTAGATTAGGGTAAACTAGGTCAGGGACTCTCATGACAATAATTAAATAATAATAATTCACATAAATCCAATAATTCCTATAATTTCCTAGTAAATTACCAAAATACTCCTTAGGCTAAAAAGCCCTAACTTGATGTTCCAAACCTATGACTAGGCTCATATGATCATGGTTAGTCTCTAGGTTAAGTAATCTCTAAGGTTGCACTAGCAAAACATCAAAATCACAAGTCGTAGTTTTAAATAGTTTTAAAATAACTAAAAATCACCAGAAATCATAATATGGTTTAAATATCATTTTTAAATAATTATAAATATAAAATTTCAAAATTATCCTCATTTTAGAAACTGGGTGCTACAAGTCTACCCTCCTTAGAAAAAATTTCGTCCTCGAAATTAGAATGGTCATACTCCTTCTAGGTTAAACACCCCAACAATCACAGTCTCAAACACACAGTCCGATAATCATATGCGTCTGTCCAAAATCGTGATACTCGGAATCGTCGTCATGCTAGTGAGCAAGGCTATGATATTCACAGAGTCCTTGACTAAAGTACATACCTCTAGAATCATGGTATTTAAAATTTTTGCATTGCCGCATGCTTGGCCGCGAAAACCTTAAATTCCCATACCCGAGAAATACGTCCCAAATCTGACTATATGTCCTCACTATGCCAGCTAGTATGACTATAGAAAACTCTAGATCCCATAATCGAGACGACCTAGCCCATACGACTTATCTCAGAAGAAAATAATTTACAATGAAATATCCGAACAAAATTTTATCAACTACGAGGAATAGATAGAATCAAATTTCAAGACAATTATAAGGAGGCAAATACGGAAATAGAATCGAAAAGGTTGGAACCTGCAATCAGCTCTCCCTCTGCCTGTGCATCATCGACTGCCATGGCGAAACCTCGCCCCGGCTGGCCTCCCTTGGCCTGCTGCTGATGCTGGACAAACTTCTGCTGCTGAGTCTGCAACGGTGGTCCCGTCTGCTGCCCTGTCGGAGCCCTAGCTCCTGCTGCTGCCTGAGCCAATCGTGCCAAGTTCTTGGGGCACTCCCTCAACTGATGTTCTGCTGAACCACAAAGCAAACACAGGCCCTGCCTCTTCCTGCAGTCATCCCATCCGTGACCTTGCTTCTTATAGAAGTTACATATAGGGTGCTGTTGCTGCCTGGGTGCCTGCTGGTGAAGTATATGTCCCTGGCCCTGAAGCGGCTGCTGAACTGGCCTCTGCTGTATGTGAGGGCGCTTAGCTGGCCCTGCACTAGAACTAGCCCCTAAGGTATCACTGTCCCTCTTCGGCTTGAGACCGAAGTCCTCCTCTGCAATCTGTACGTCCATCAATATCTGATCGAACGTCGCGTCACGGCGTCCCGAGGTGCGGGTGCGCACTGCATGAATAAGTCCCCTACGGAACTTACGAGCCTTCTTTCCCTCATCCTGGATCATATCGGGAGCAAACCTGCTAAGGCGGAAGAACTCTGCTGTATACTCGTCCACCGACGAGTTCCCCTGCACTAGACCCACGAACTGGTTAGGACAATACAATGGTAACTCCATCATACGTGAGTGTATTATGGACATATACATAATTTCACAAGATTTCACAAGATGGAAATTTTGATCACATAACCATTTCCTACTCACCCTCCCCAATCAATACACAAGGATCCAGTCAAGTTACGTTACCTTGCACAAGAGATTTTTATCATGTTTGCTCACGTGATCATGAGAGTACAAGATTGCACAAGAGTATACATGAATAGAGGTGTACATGAAATACAAGATGTTCATGAAAAGTACATGACAACTGTATTTGATGCACCCCGAGGGGGATAACATCGCATGACAAGATCCATATAGTACCAATCCGTGATAATAACGTGACAGCATCATGTAAAGTAATCTAGAACAAGAATATAAATCCTAACATGTATGAAATGATCAGAGAATGTACTCGCCTGTCACCCTGTATGACTGATATGAATAGATGTCCGAACTGGTGCCACAGAGTCCTATTTAGAGTAAAACAGGTCACAATATATCCATAATGGTAAAATTAGAGTATACAATGCATACTACATGATTCTAGGTCAATATGGTCAAAAGTCAACTCTTGGTCAACTCTAAAAGTCAAACTAGGTCAAACTAGTCAAAGTTAGGTCAACCATGGTCAAACTAGTTAGGGTTTAGTCAAACTAGTCACTCTAGGTTATTTCAAGTCAAATCTAGGTTAACTAGGTCAAGTTTGACCTAAGGTTGACTTTGGTCAACTTTAGTCAAACAAGGGTCAAAACCTAATCTCATAGCCATAGGCTCATAAATGAATACCATAGGCTAATATCATATAGGTATCTATCTCTATACAATATATATATATATATATATATATATATATATATATATATATATATATATACACACACATATATATATAACTTTACATATATATATACAAACATTACTACATAGGCCTATAGCCTATGTAATACTCATATATCATATAGTATATATATATAGATACAATATATAATCTAATACAAATATATATAACATATATATATATATATATATATATATATATATATATATATATATATATATATATATATATATATATACACAAAACTTATATATCTACAATACATATATATAGAGAGAGAGGGGAAAATGAGAGGGTGAGTGGTGTGTGTGCATGGGATGTATGTGAGTGTGAATGAATGATAGGAGTAGATGTGAATCATGAGTGTGCCTGTGTGATAGGAAAATAAGGTAGGGTGTGTGAGTGTCCAGTGTCACATAGAGTGTGTGTAATAGGCTCAAGAATTAGTGAAATAAATAGGGTGGTGAAAGAGTGTAGTGAGAAATCAGTCTCAGGAAAACCCAATGACAGTTAGCATACCAAACCTGATTTCCAATGACCCATTGCATCACACAGATCAAAGTTAACATGTTCATCACTCATCAAATATGTAGGTGAACTAAATACAACATTTCATCAATATTAATTCAGTAAAAAATGTGAATTAAAAACTCAGGAACCATCTCAGCCCTGTGTATCAGTCGGGTAACAGTCCCATTGGGGATCAGTGAATTCAACCCCAAAAATCATCACAATATTCACAAATAATGGTTGGTAATGTGTCATGCATGTGTCAGTGTGTCCCACGAGTCATGTGGTATCCATACAACAGGACACAACGTGTCCAGACACTCACGAACACGCACAGACACACACAAGCACGCACAGCCTCGTACACGTGTGTGAGTCGGTCCAGGACACGACACACGACACGAGACACCTCGTGGTCGTGTCCCTGTGTTCGCCCAGAGTAGGGCTACACGCATATGTGCCTGCAACGTGTCCAAGTGTCCTGTGTCCAAAGAAATCACAGCGTATCAGTATCGATTTTTCGACTGTGTGCGCAAGGCTCGATTCAGTGCACACGCAATTTCTTCGTGCACACCAATCGAGGGCTCACGAAATTTCTTGGGCATGGTGTCAGTCATTGCCCGTACCTACCCACCAATTTTTAGGTGTCGGGGTGCCGTGTCATGTCCGCTAGGACACCCGAGCAGCAGGGCAGCCGCACGAGCCCCGTGCGGTGTCTCGTGCTGCGTGTCCAAGCCCTAAAACTGTGTCTAAACTATACTAAAATTGACTCAGTCGATTAGAGTTGTAATATACACATGTTAGGCTACACATACATGTAATTAGTTTTACAATTAACCAAAATTCATTTCTTTGTGGCATTTCAACAAACACAGTTTTTCAAACATGGATACGTGTCCGATACGGACACGAAATCAAACCTACTTCCTACCAAACTTGGCCTACAGGTCCATGGTACCTAGATGCATGCATTCATGAAGAGAAAATAGAATATTAACTAGGTTTATAGGTATTTACCTCTATGTGTAAATTCCAATAAAACTCAATAAAGAGGGGGGTGTTTGTCCTTCCACTTGGTGATGTCCTAGCCTTGTGGAATCTTGATTGCTAGCCTCCCTTAGCACCCTTGATGTTGTAGGGTCCCAATACAAAAGACTAGGATGAGTTTAGAGATAATTTGAAGAAGTTATGGAGGTTTGAAGGAAGGGGATTTTCTAGGTTTAAAGAAGTGTAAATTCATGTAAATGAGACATGAATGAAATGTAGTGATTATATAGAAGGGGGTAGTGATAGGGGGGTGCCCATGGCTGGTCATAGGGTGTGGAGAGGGGGTGTCCATGAAGACTTTTGTGTCTTCCTTCTTGGTTAAGGTTTGGACTTCTAGGTAAGGAATGATATTTTGAGGGGTTTAAGGAAAATATCTAATAAAAGTATTCTAAGATATTTGTGAATAATGCCATGAGATAATTAGCCATCCTTTAATCTCTAGGTTAGTGGCTAACCTCTAGATTAGGTTAGGGACTCTCATGACAATAATTAAATAATAATAATTCACATAAATCCAATATTTCCAATAATTTTCTAGTAAATTACCAAAATACCCCTTAGGCTAAAAAGCCCTAACTTGATGTTCTAAATCTATGACTAGGCTCATATGATCATGGTTAGTCTCTAGGTTAAGTAATCTCTAAGGTTGTACTAGCAAAACATCAAAATCACAAGTCGTGGTTTTAAATAGTTTTAAAATAACTAAAAATTACCAGAAATCATAATATGATTTAAATATCATTTTTAAATAATTATAAATATAAAATTTCAAAATTTCCCTTATTTTAGAAACTGGGTGCTACACATATATACCAAGAAAATCCAGGAACAACATCTCATGTTATGATCCAACGTATACTAGTCCGTGAACTATCGTGACTGGAATCGAGTAGGACACTACAACTGAATCGGATATAGCAGATATCAAGACAATGAAAACTATCAGTAAATGTACTCGCCTGCTGTCCTGAGCTGTAAGGTATATCAATGCTCAGAGCGGTAATCAGAAACCTAAAGATGAGATACTGCATGTTAATTTAGGTTTAACAAAGTTAAGAATGATTCACAATGAATGATATGCAATCTAGGTCAAACTAGGTCTCACTGAGTCACACTAAGTCCTGTCAAGTCAAATCTAGGTCAAATCAAGTTATATCAAGTCAATCTAAGTCAGACCAAGTCAACCCTAGGTCATACCAGTCATCACAGGTCAAAACAAGTCGAAGGAAGTCAAACGGGGTCAAGAGTTGGCCTACAGTTGACTTTTGGTCAACTGGTCATCCCTGGTCAACTCTGGTCAACTCTAGGTCAACCCTAGGTCAAACTGGTCAAATATTGACCAACAGTTGACTTTTGGTCAACTGGTCAACTCTGGTTTGGATTTGGTCAAATCTAGACAAAGTGTTGACTCACGGTTGACTTTTGGGTAAAAAGTCAACTTGTCACTCCCCAATCCTAGAATACGTATTTTAATACGTAAACCCATAAATTATATTTACCTTGAATTTATACGATATTTATTATGCAGTATTTCTTCGTGCATTTTCCAAAAATATTCGACAAAATATTCTTTCCTAATTTATTTTCTGCATTTGGGCCTACAGTTTTGGCTCATTTGGGTAACCTATTCTTGGTTCACCCATGGTTCATCTTGAACCCTTTGGTTCATCATGAACCCATGGGTTCAAGATTCTATATAATAACTCATCTTCCTCCCTGACATCCATGGTGCATACTAGGAGCATGGCGGTTCGGGGACTCGAGTGGGTTTCTTCTCCACCACTCCTGCTTATACTTTTGCGGCGTTTAGCCACCGGCACCTGTTAGCCGGATTACTTGATATTTTGTGTCAGTACATAATTGTAATTAAACAGACTGCAGCTGTGTATAATTTTGTACTCCTGACTCTCTGAGATAGCTAAATTATAAAGCTAGTCTCTCATGATCATTTTGATGAAGCGTCAGGGACGCCTTACTGCTTTATCTTTAATATTCATTTAATTGCTGATTTGACTTAATTGATTGAGACATAGAACTCTGTGGGACCATAGGAGACTTGATTGTAGCATGTACCCCCTAGTCTCTCGACAGCGACGATCGCCGTATGACGTTACGTACCTCATATGGAGTAGCTGGCCTAGTCTGTCCCCGTATTTCGGTACTGGGGCGTAACAAGGTTTTAGTGGTGGCCCATGCAGGTCTGTTTTTCAGACTTGTGGGGTATTGCAAATTTTTAGGAGTCTCAATCAAAACTTGTTTCCCTTGAAATTTTGTTTCGAATTCTCTGTCCTTGCCTTGATCTCTAACCTGACTTGCATCCTCGAAATCTTCCTTGTTCGGACTTGATAATCTTATATCTTTCTCTATAGGGGTGCTTCATTCTCAGTAGCGGGTGAGGCCCATGAGGAAGAGCAGCAAGAGCATGGCTCGACTGGGCAGCAACAGGGGAGAGAACCTTCTCCAGTACAGGCACGAGCAGAAGTGGGACCAGAGGCAGTGCAGCCGCAGGTTATTGAAACTCCTGCAGCACCAGCAGCGACGGCAGTACCAGATGCCGTAGCACTCCTGGAGATCGTCCGAGGGATTCTTGTCACTCACCAACAGCAACAGACTCGGCAGCAGGAGCAGAACGTGTTGCTGAACCAGGGGATTCAGTTAGCTCTTGAGAGGAGTGCCGGGGTTGACTCGGGAGCATCAGGAAGGTTCCGTCGCTTGAACCCGAGGTATTTTGATGGCACGGAGGATGCCATCACTGCGGATGCATGGATTCAAGACATTGAAGCCATTCTTGTGGCAGCCAAGGTTCCAGATGATGAGAAGGTTGATCAGGTCAAACTGGTACTTCAGGATCTTGCCCGCGACTGGTGGGCATCAGAAAAAGTTGGTATAAGACGCCCTGTTCGTTGGACCACCTTCAGTGAAAGATTCAAGGCCAAGTATTTTGGCGTAGTAGCTCGATATGAGCTCCAGCAGAAGTTCATCAGTCTCAAGCAAGCAGGCAAGACCGTAGATGGGTATGCCGCAGAGTTCTGCAGATTGTGCCGTTTCGCACCAGCAATGGTGGCAACGGAGCCAGAGAAAACTATGAGGTTCCAGCAGGGACTTCATTTGGACCTATTGCAACTTGTGGAAGGACACGACTACCAGACGTTTGACGCTGTTTTGACGGCCGCTCGGAGGCACGAGCTTACCCAGCAGAGGTTAGCATCAAGGACAGGAGGTCAGAAGAGATCTCATTCCCAAGTTGGAGGAGGAGCAGTACAGCGAACGTCGGCACCAGCACCCGGTGTAGGTATTTATGATGCAGGAGCACCGCGGAGGACGGCCGTGTCAACTAATACAGTGCCAGTTCGGCATCAGCAGCCGAGGAACCAGTAGCAGCGTCAGGGAGCACCCCAGGGCTGTACCTTCTGTGGGAAGGCAGGGCACACGAGGGAGGTGTGTCGGTCAGCGAATGGCTTATGTTTGAGGTGTGGTCGTGCAGACCACCGTATTTCCACTTGTCCTATGATGCAGAGGCCAGGAGGGCCAGCTCAACAGTTTCCAGCATTGCCAGCTCCGGTGGCAACCCCGAGTGGAGGGCCAGTATTAGCAGTAAGGCCCCTAGCCCAGCGTCTACCAACGCAGGCTCAGATGTTCCGCCAGGCACAGGAAGCCGAAGGCCCTCAGGGGCAGCAACAGCATGGTCGAGGAAGGCCGCAACAAGGGGCTCCGCGGGGCCAGGCTCTCACATTATCCTTGGAAGAGGCTCTAGCATCTAGTAACGTGGTGGCAGGTAAAATTCTCGTCACCTCATTTCCCGCTGTAGCATTATTTGATTCAGGCGCTACTCATTCATTCATCTCTGCACAATATGCTACACGGATTGGATTAGAGTTTGAGGTATTGCCGGAGAGGATGGATATACTCACCGGCAATGGGCTCGTAGAAGTTAGCAGAGTGCGCTTTTCATGTCCGGTGGAGGTGTGTGGGCATTTACTGCCCGCATCATTGATTGAATTCCCTATGGGGAATATTGATGTCGTTCTTGGCATGGACTGGTTGAGAGACAGTCATGCGACAATTGATTGTAGAGGAGGTAGGGTCATATTTAGCGTTCCTGGGATGGAGCAGTTCATCTTTACTCGAACCTTGAAAAATCAGGCCGGAGGCGTCATCTCAGCAGCAGTGTCAGAGCCAGGACAGATTCCGAGAGTGGTCGAAGATTTTCTCGACGTCTTCCCTGATGAGCTCCCAGGGATACCCCCAGTCAGAGAGGTAGAATTTAGCATTGAGTTGAACCCTGGAATGAGGCCTATTGCAGACAGAGTTTACAGAATGTCGCCGTCAGAGCAGGATAAGTTGTATCAACATGAAGAAGAGTTGAAGTCTAAGGGATTCATCCGAGACAGTAAATCGCCCTGGGCCGCGCCAGTGATTCTAGTTCCCAAGAAGGATGGGTCGACGAGGATGTGCATCGACTACCGCAAGCTGAATGCAGTAACAGTGAAGAATAAGTACCCACTACCAAGGATTGATGACCTGTTTGACCAGTTGAGCAAGGCCAGCATCTTTTCCAAGATCGATCTTAGGTCAGGATACTATCAAGTAAGAGTCCGAGAGCAAGACATACCGAAGACAGCATTCAGATCTAGATATGGGCATTATGAGTTTTTAGTAATGCCCTTTGGACTAACCAACGCCCCCGCAGTATTCATGGATTTAATGAACCGCATCTTTCTGCCGTACTTGGAAAAATTTGTGGTGGTGTTCATAGATGACATTCTTGTCTATTCCAGCAGTGAAGAGGAGCATGAGAAACATCTTAGGACTGTCTTATAGACATTAAGGGAACGTCAACTTTATACGAAGCTTAACAAGTGTGAATTTTGGTTAGATCACATTTCGTTCCTGGGGCATGTAATTTCTGGGGCAGGAGTGTCAGTGGATCCGAAGAAGATTGAGGCCGTAGAGCATTAGCCAGTCCCGAGAACGGTTGCAGAAGTGCGGAGTTTCTTAGGATTAGCTGGTTACTACAGAAGGTTCGTGGCAGACTTTGCCAAGATCTCTGCACCCTTAACGCGTTTGACGCACAAGGACGTAGAGTTTGTTTGGTCAGCTAGCTGTCAGGCATCATTTGAAGAATTGAAGAAGAGATTGATCTCGGCCCCGATCTTGACACTTCCAGTAGGAGCTGGAGGCTTTACAGTATATTGTGACGCATCTGGAAAGGGTCTTGAATGTGTATTGATGCAGCATGGAAAAGTGATAGCATATGCGTCTCGGCAGCTTCGAGGCCATGAGAAGAATTACCCGACTCACGATTTAGAGTTAGCAGCTGTGGTGTTTTCACTCAAGTTGTGGAGGCATTATTTATACGGAGATCGGGTAGAGATCTATACTGATCATAAGAGTTTGAAATACGTGTTCACGCAGCGAAATTTGAACATGAGGCAAAGAAGATGGTTAGAACTGCTGAAGGATTTTGATTTAGATCTTCAGTATCATCCAGGCAAGGCGAATGTAGTTGCAGATGCACTGAGTAGGAGAGACAGTGCCTTTATCTTGACCTCGTAGAAGCATATTCTAGAAGACCTTCAGAGTATGGGAATCGAAGTAGTTTTGCCAAGGGATATAGGAAGAATGACCAGTATGCAGATTCAGTCAGCCTTAGTAGAGAGGATAAGGGCAGCACAAGCAGGAGATCCACAGATTCAGAAGTTGCGGTCGGAGTGTGAATCAGGCCGTAGGAAGGAGTTAGTGATTCATGAAGATGGTACGCTCAGGTTTGGAAACAGACTCTGTGTACCGAGTGGAGACCTTCGGCAAGAAGTTATGTCCGAAGCTCATAGTTCTATTTACTCCATTCATCCAGGAGAAACGAAGATGTATCGAGATATCAGGCAGTTCTTTTGGTGGAATGGCATGAAAAGAGAGATAGCGAGATTTGTATCCAAGTGTCTGGTATATCAGCAGGTGAAAGCCGAGCAGCAGAGACCAGCAGGGTTGCTACAGCCGCTTCCTATCCCAGAATGGAAATGGGAGCACATCACGATGGATTTTGTGACCGGTTTACCTAGATCCCCGACTGGTAAGAATGCAGTCTGGGTAATAGTAGATTGACTCACGAAGGTCGCTCATTTCCTTCCCTTCCGAGTTGGACAGACTACTGAGCAGTTAGCAGAAATGTACATGAAGCAGATAGTTAGGCAGCACGGTGTTCCAGTTAGTATAGTATCAGATCGGAATACGCGGTTTACTTCCCATTTTTGGCAGAGCTTACACCAAAGTTTGGGAACCAAGTTAAGATTCAGTACTGCTTATTATCCACAAACCGACGGGCAATCAGAAAGAACCATTCAGACATTAGAAGATATGCTACGAGCGTGTACCTTGGATTTTGGCAGATCTTGGGAGGATCACCTTCATCTAGTAGAGTTCTCCTATAACAACAGCTATCAGGCTAGCATTCAGATGGCCCCGTTCGAAGCATTGTACGGAAGGAAGTGCAGGTCCCCTTTGGCATGGGACGACGTCGGAGAACGGAAGTTGTTGGAGCCAGAGATGATCACGCAAACGGTGGAGATAGTTAAGTTGGTCAGAGAACGCCTTCGAGTTGCGCAGGACCGATATCGTCATTGGGCAGATCAATATTGTAGGCCTCTAGAGTTCAGAGTTGGCGACCAAGTGTTTCTGCGGATTTCGCCTACTCGGGGTATCATCAGATTTGGAACCCGGGGAAAGCTTAGTCCAAGATACGTTGGTCCTTTTAAAATTCTCGCTCGGGTAGGCGATGTGGCTTATCGACTTGCCCTTCCGCCTTCGTTAACTGGCATACATGATGTGTTTCATGTGTCCCAATTACGTGGGTATGTCCCGGATTCGAGTCATGTCCTCGATCATTCTGAGTTAGTCGTTGGTACCGACCTAACTTACGAGGAACAACCCATATCTATTTTGGACCGGCGAGAGAAGGTACTCAAGAATCGGACGATAAGCCTTGTCTGTGTTTCTTGGAACCATCACTCTTCGGGAGAGTCAACCTGGGAGCGCGAGGACGAGATCAGATCTCGTTATCCGTATTTGTTTGACTAATAAGGTATATTTATGCACCTTATTGACACGATTTCATGCTTTTCTGTACCTGCTTATTTTGTACTTTGTGATGTATGATAATAACTGCTATGATAGTTAACTTATATATATGATTGTGCCTTGCTTGCCCTGATTTTACTATCCTGTCTTGGCTGGAATTCCGAGGACGGAATTTTTCTAAGGAGGGTAGAGATGTCACTCCCCAATCCTGGAATACGTATTTTAATACGTAAACCCATAAATTGTATTTACCTTGAATTTATACGATATTTATTATGCAGTATTTCTTCGTGCATTTTCCAAAAATATTCGACAAAATATTATTTTCTAATTTATTTTCTGCATTTGGGCCTACAGTTTTGGCTCATTTGGGTAACCTATTCTTGGTTCACCCATGGTTCATCATGAACCCTTTGGTTCATCATGAACCCATGGGTTCAAGATTCTATATAATAACTCATCTCCTTCTCTCTCCTCTCATTTACTTCTTCTCATTTACTTTCTCCACCAACCAAGGCAAGTACCAACTTGCTCAAGAGAAGGATCCATTATTTTGTTAATCATTCTTACAAAACTATTTGCCAAAACATGTTCTTCTCCTCAATCTATACTAGTTTAGAACATGGAAATTTCTATTTTGAAGCTTTAATTTTTGTAGATCTAAGTTTTAATCATTTTCGGATTTTGCATGGTTTGATCTACTTTAGTTGGATTTTATGGGTTTTTGATGCTTCCATGTGGAAGAGCATTCAGTTTCACCCAAGTTGGAGCTTTCGGAATCTAGATTTGGAGTTCGGATGGCCAAGTTATGATACTTTGAAGCTTGGGTTCAGCCATGGTGTTCTTGCTGTTTTGGAGAAGACAGTGAACAGTGTGCTCCTGTTTGAGCACGCTTCCTGTTGGAAGCGTGTCTCCCCTTGAGCTTGCGTGACTTTTCACGCAGCTCTTCCCTTGAGTCTGCGTGACTTTTCACGCAGCACTCTTCCCTTGAGCTTGCGTGACTTTTCACGCTGCTCTCCCCTTGAGCTTGCGTGACTTTTCACGCAGCTCTTCCCTTGAGCTTGCGTGACTTTTCACGTAGCTCTTCCCTTGAGTCTGCGTGACTTTTCACGCAGCACTCTTCCCTTGAGCTTGCGTGACTTTTCACGCAGCTCTTCCCTTGAGCCTGCGTGACTTTTCACGCAGCACTCTTCCCTTGAGCCTGCGTGACTTTTCACGCAGCACTCTTCCCTTGAGCTTGCGTGACTTTTCACGCAGCTCTTCCCTTGAGCTTGCGTGACTTTTCACGCAGCTCTTCCCTTGAGTCTGCGTGACTTTTCACGCAGCACTCTTCCCTTGAGTCTGCGTGACTTTTCACGCAGCACTCTTCCCTTGAGCTTGCGTGACTTTTCACGCTGCTCTTTCCCTTGAGCCTGCGTGACTTTTCACGCACGCTGCCTTGTTGTGCGTATGCTTTTGATATTTTATTAGATATTATATGCCCATTTTATATCCTTACGCCTTTTGTCCCAGCATGATATGAGCACTGATGTGACCCCGGAGAACAAAGTGTTCCTACCTGATACATGTACCTGAATGTCTCAGTTCTTGTTCATGCTCGACAAATGACTCGTAACTCCACGTGGCGTATTTGTAATGATGCATTACACTAAGGAGGGTAGCACATGTTGACATACTGATTGACATGGATCCTCACTTAGGGTACTCGTACTAAAGTACGACTTTAGGAGAATAATCATGCAGGCCACAGCATGAGAGTCCAAGATTTCACCTAGGGTTAAACTAGGCAACTACTTATACTAGATGCATGGGGAGGGCAGAGTCCCGAGATCGTGTTATACCAGTCGCCCTGAGATATTGTCTTGGCGCGCCGGCTGGTCTCCACGGATACTGTGTCATCCGCAACGAGTGGATGACTGTATCCGATTAATTCCTGCTATATATTATATGTCTTGGCAAGGTGGCCTCACGAGGGACCTGTGCTCCATGACACCTGTCTACGCGAACCCCTGGGTTGGCTAGCCTTGCTGGAAAGATACGATCTGAGGATTTTCTAATAACATGACGCGAGGATAACCTCGTTCCACTAGAAACTCGTAGACTTGATTGGCCGTGAAAACGACTTGCATGTTTCCTATTTACCTTCCGCGAATAACCGAGGGAAGCGGACTGTTGTGGTACGTGATCCAACCCATGTTCTTGTTTGATTGTTGGGTTGGTTATCATACTATGACAGGCTGTGGACCAAAGTTATGAACGGAAGACTTATTCTGGTTGTGAAGTGCTACTTCTGTGAATGACAGAGGAACATGGTCTATCATGGTACATGATCCAACCCATGTTCTTGTTTGATTGTTGGGTTGGTTATTGTGCTGCGATAGGCTATCGACCGAAGTCACGATCAGGAGATTTTATGGTTTATACCTTTTTAACTTATGTGAAAGTTATAGAGTACGACACGTCCCGACTCCATGCGGCACCTTTTGTCCTTGTTTGGTTGTAAGGGTGCCATATGGGTTCGAGGATGTTGCGCTACCCTATAATAGTAGCATAAGTATTACTATTATCAGTCATTCTATTAGTTGGATTTTTAATCTTAACTCTTGTGCCCCTTTGGCGGTACTTGCTATTCGGGGCTGACCCCGCTGGTTTTGTTTGGCCAGATCTCGTAGCAGAGCCAGAGGACACGATCTTCCTCCCTGACATCCATGGTGCATACTAGGAGCATGGCGGTTCGGGGACTCGAGTGGGTTTCTTCTCCACCACTCCTGCTTATACTTTTGCGGCGTTTAGCCACCGGCACCTGTTAGCCGGATTACTTGATATTTTGTGTCAGTACATAATTGTAATTAAACAGACTGCAGCTGTATATAATTTTGTACTCCTGACTCTCTGAGATAGCTAAATTATAAAGCTAGTCTCTTATGATCATTTTGATGAAGCGTCAGGGACGCCTTACTGCTTTATCTTTAATGTTCATTTAATTGCTGATTTGACTTAATTGATTGAGACATAGAACTCTGTGGGACCATAGGAGACTTGATTGTAGCATGTACCCCCTAGTCTCTCGACAGCCACGATCGCCGTATGACGTTACGTACCTCATATGGAGTAGCTGGCCTAGTCCGTCCCCGTATTTCGGTACTGGGGCGTGACACAACTCTGGGTCAACCGAGCCAAAATCGGCTCAAATATGATATTTGTAGGGTGTACCCAACATGCCACCCAAGTTTCAAGTCAATCCGACTACCCGAACTCCGTATCTGGAAATTACCCGATTACCCCTTAACATTTACCCTTAAACCGTTCTAACTTGACGCCAAGCGGCTTTCTCTTAGGAATTCCACTCCGTGCTTCCTAGGGTAGTAGGGTACTAGCCTATACAACCATTACCTACCAAGTTTTCTAGGGTAAGTGGACATCCAGTCCATCTTACGGTCCGAATCGCCCGTTTACCCGTTATCTTGAACATTTCAAGATACGGGATGGTGCGGTACGATACCGTCTCCCCAAGCCCACACGCAACCCCGATTCCAACTCCGAAGCCTACCCACAAAATCTAAATCACATTACCTAAGTCCCCTCCAAGTTTCAACGCGTTCCGAATCACGGAACTCAATTTCACCCCTTAAACCAAAATCCTAACTTAACCTTTTACCCTCTCATTCACTCATTCAACTCTCACTTTTCACACCCTCTTAGGACCAACTTAGGGGACTATTCTAGTGGGTTTATTAGGATTATATAGAGCTAATAATAGGGTATATATATGTATATATATATAGGTATATAGTGGGGTATATACGGGGTCGAATATGGGATAAAAAAGGGGGGGTTTGCCTATTGTTGCTGCTACTGTTGCCTGCTACTGCTGCTGTTCTTGCTGCTGTTAGGGGGCTATTTAGGGGGGGGAACAGCCCCCTAGCTGCTGTGGGTGCTCCCCCTTTCCCCTCCACAAATCCTCCATCATTTCCCCTTTATTTCCCTCTCTAAATCACTCTAAAACCCCTCTAATCTCTTCTAAAATCCTTCTCTAATTCTCTAATATATATATATCACTCACCACATCTAATTATCATTCATTTCTCCTCTCTATACTCACCATACACACACACATATATGTATGACCACACACACACATGTATATATCTACACACACACACACACATATATATATATATATATATATATATATATATATATATATATATATATATAGACACACACACACATGGACACACTCTCATGACACACTATCACTCTCCTCTGCACACACACAAATACATATATAAATACACACACAAAAATACACATGTATATATATATATATATATATATATATATATATATATATATATATATATATATATATCACTCTAAAAAGAATAAAACCATAATTAATCTTAAACTAGATTTTAGGGGAACCTAACAAATCTAGGGTCAACTTGTAGAGAATGGTCCCATCTCTAATTTATGTGAAAGAATAAATGAAATGGAGAATTAAATGGGAGTTTAAATGTCATACCTAAATGAAGATTTGGAGGAAGAAGAAGGAGTTGGAAGAAAAGAAATGAAGAGAGAAGAAGAAGACTTAGTGAAGAAGAAAGAAGAGGTGGAGGGGGTGCCTATAGGGGCCGGCCATGGTGGTCTTGGTAGGGGCACTTGTATTTACAAGTTTGCCCCTACACTAGCTTACATGCCAATTAAATCCAAAATAGGTTTTGGAAATTGCTAAAATTAATTAAAAATCATAAATAAACTAAATATACCATGGGGGACTAGTCCAAACTCCTAAACCTAAAAGTTTAGTGTGGTGGGCCATGGTTAAATAACATGCTAATTACGACTCAAGTCGAAATTTACCGGGGTCCCGAATTAACTCGGAATGCGATAAAATTCGAACCCAACTCCTATAATAATTAAATAATAATATTCATGAAATAAAAGTCCCAAAAATATTATAAAATGGAAAATTACCATTTTACCCCTAACTGGAAAAAGTGAGGGTGACAGTTTCTGGACTTAGCCTTACACGGGCGCAACCTAGGCCCGTGCGGCATCACGCCTTAGCGAGGACGATCGTTCCTGCGGGAGCGGGACGTGACAACGGATCTAATAAAATCTGTCCAAAAAGGAGTCCGTTTCTTTGTAGGCTTTCTAGTAACGCGAAGACTCGAATTAGGAATGGAGATTGGCTCATTAGTGCCTTGAGAACTAGTTGGTGGTTGAGGTGGATCAACTTCGTGCAACATCTAAAAAAGTTAATTTGTTTTAATGGAAGTGTATAGACATGAAACTTGAATAAAAATTAAAGAATACGCACATTGCATAAATATGAAGTACGCACATTGCATGAATAGGAAGTGGTTGCCATAGATTGGTATTACCTAACAAACATCACATAATTAAGTAAGTAATCTAAGCTACCTAATCCTTACCTAACCCTAAAAGATAACATGACATTCCTAGTCTACACAATGCACATTACATATAAACTGCACAATATATGAACTGCACTGCACATTACGTATAAACTGCAGTGCACATTACATATAAAAATATCCCAAAAAATAGTTTTGAAAATCCCAGGTCCTGGATACTGAAATATATAAACTGCACAGTGCACATTATATATAAACTGCACAGTGCATATTACATATAAACTGCACATCACAGGTCCAAACAATATGTAATCAGAGCTTCATTTTTAACAAAAAATAGTTTTGAACAGCCAGGATACTGACAAATGAGACTTACTTCAAACTGATATGTATTTTAGTAAAATTTACAACACTTGGAACGTTTTTATATACTGATATGATATGTACTTCAAACTGACATATCTAAATTGTGACAATATTGTCCAAGACTCCAAATCTAACAAGTAACAACAATACAACAGAGAGCAGTGTATATATAAACATGAAACATGGTACTAATTTAAACTAAATTGAACTCTACATAGAG